>CM040190.1:62039182-62604182 GCA_022606455.1 Callitettix versicolor | reverse complement strand
TGCTATCGTGTTATCTTTTTATCAATTTAAAAATTAGGTCACTGTAAAAAAAAAAATATGTTTATTCGTTCAATTTAACTTTCCAGCATTAACAAAATTTTGATTAAGAACGTCTAAAATGTTATGAAACCCAATTTATTAACTTTTTTTATAAATACAAAATAATAATAATAATAAATACCAGTTAAACTGAATCTCAAGTATTACAGCATTGAATATGAACGTAGTAGATGTTCAGCCATCATATAAAAAGCGTCATCGATATTAACGATGAAAGTCCAAGTAGTTGGACTAACCTGCCGCTACAAGCGCTGCAGACTGCAAGGACAGGGCTTGTAAACGTTTGAGAAAATAGACATTACTGTATCTATATACCGTGGACAATACTATTATTTATTGAACTTTAGTTAGACACTGCCGCAAAATGCCTCCAGCAGCGAGCGCTCACGTTTCTCTTATAAGGGTTAACATTTTAGTGCATTTATATTCAATTATTGCAGTTAGAATCTCGTCACGGGAACAAAAGCACTTGGCGTAAGTTGTCAATGCTACAACAACGTTTTTCCAGTTATCTTGGAACGACTCGAGTATTAAATGAGTAATTATTATAACTACTAGTCACGTACAGTAGGAGTCGTATACACTACGTTACAAATTTTGAAAAAAATAATATTTTGGTAGATCTTAGGACGAATTTTTCAGCCAATAACGCGTTGTAATATTTACATTTTTAGATATTAGAAGTAGGTTATATAAGTAATCACCGAATACAGCTGCTAACTTGATTAGAGCAAATTTTAATAAAGTAACTTAATTTAACGGCATCAAATAAACGAACATTTTATTTACATTCAGACAATAAAATAAAATGAAAAAGATTTTTAAAAGCGAGCTTTTTCAATTCAAATATAAAATGCACTAAAAAGTAAAACATACATTTTTCATCAGTCGGAGAATAAAGCGTGGGTGCAGATTAGATTAATTAGAAATTATAGAAGAAGATCCTTGTGAGTGAGTATTGATGAACACCCACGTTTTATTCCCCGACTGATGAAAAATGTATCTTTTGCTTTTTAGTGGATTTTATACTTGAATTGAAAAAGCGGGTTTTTTGAAAATCTTTTTTATTTTATTTTCAACTTTTTTGTGATGAATCTTGTAGGGCCTAATCGATTTTTTGTATAATTTATTATTATTTTTTTTTGCAAAAAACAAAAATTTTTCAATTTTGCAAAAGTTTCTAATTTAAATATACATTAATGATTAATTAAATTTATGACAACAAATGCTGACAGTTTTGAATATTTTTTTGTAATTGTTTTAACAACAAATTCAAAAAATCCGCATTCAGCATTTTTTTACGTATATAAATAATAGTAGAATGATAAAAAAATTAAAAGAGGTGTAAGAAAAAGTTTAAGACAGCGCTGGGCTCGAACTAGTTTCTTTGGACAACTTTCAATGTGAAAAGTGTTACAACAAACTAACGACATCTATTGAGAAACGCTACAACTATTTTTCAATATGCAATTTTAGTTAATTAATTAGAGCGCAATGACGCAAAATTTGATGTGCCTAATTATTTAATATTGCATTGTCATCGGAAGCAAGTAAGTGTGCAATATTTCAAGCCGATTGGATGGTGGAAAGTGAGTTAATAATCGATTGCAAGATTTGAACCATGAAACATACAGACAGAGGAAGCACTTTAAGAAAATGTTATTAATTTACGGCGATCATGATTCTTTTTCGTATTTAATACAAAAATGTTCCCATATCAAAGGGTCAGTTAATTTTATGTTAAATTTTGTAGCACTTTGGAAGTTCACTTCATGGCGTTAGTAACGCAAACATCGTGTGATTATTTAGGCCTGTAGGAACAATAAACCTTCGTGTTTCCTAATTCTCCAATCTATCATTTAGACGTTGGAGGGAGGACATTACCAGCTGGCGGGAAGACACCCTCGGGAAATTATAAGGGCTCATGTTTTGCCTGTGGTCTCCAAAAATAATAAAACAAAATATGGCCGCCTTGAAATAACATAGATATGATTATCACTGGATTCGAATTCAAATTCTAATGTATACTTTACTATACGCTATAAAAATTCAATTTTACTATAACTTTTTAGCAAGTGTAAATAAGCTAATAGAGCAGCCATGATACACTCTATTAGCTCTATTAGACGTTATGGATGATGTTCTTTTAGATGACTGACCGAAGCGAGTCAAACGAAATGTGACTGTTCGGCATTTAGTTTGTGTTTGTTCCTCAATTTTAAGTAAACGAATTGACCGATTGTTTTAAAATTTAGTACGAAGATTGTATAAAGCACGAACGACATATGTGTAAAGTTTTTTCCCATTCACTTTCCTTTGAAGATGGCGGCCTCTGACTTAACGATGACGTTGGCTGTTTCCTGTTACAATGGTCGAACAGCAAGATCTGTTACAACTTTGAACCCTCCGTGGAGAAAGAGCAAAAAATTTACAATTTTCATTCCAAGTTTTTTGAGTAAAATTTTTCCTAAATATTACCGTCAAATTGACGGAAACGATATGATAGATCGAATGCTAGGCAATTAATTAAGAATATACCGCGAGGTCTACTGTTCTTTGAACTATTTGTTACTACAGTGTTTGTATTAAAAATCAAGTGAGTGAGCGTAGAGTATTGTAATCCCACATTCAACTTTAAAACTGTTTCAGGTAGAGCACTTGTTGCCTGACTCATTTTTAGACACTTCCGGTAGTTTCGGATTCAGACTTGTACATTAGCAGGAGCTGCATCGTTTCTTTTATGTCGAGACCGTATTAGAGTAAAGTCTCGTTAAATCTAGTGGTCTACAAAATAATCTAATTCAGATCCTTTTTAACCGGTGTAAATTAATTGAAATGATATAATGGTCTGAATGAGAATGGTCGAAACAAACGTAACTGTAGAGCAGGGGTTCTCAAACTTTTTTCTGCTTCCTAAATACACTTTTTTTATTCCGTAGACCTCCTATGTTTACAAAATGAAGCTTTTATTAGAAGCAATTCATTAATACAATTTGTTAAAAATAATTTGTATTTGTATAATTAGATATTCATTAATGATATAATTATCTTTATAGAAGCAGAAATTTAAATAAAATATAAATCCCATAAATATATTTTATTGAGATGGTTGCGGTTGATGTCCTTCGATTATATTAATTTTATCCGGGAAAGTATTTGTTACCACGTTCTGAAATCTTGCATCGATTTCTCGTCTTTCACGATACGAGCGTAAGTTATTTACAAAGCTAAATCCTGCTTCAACCAAGTAAGAATTAGGAAATGCTACCAATAATGGTTCGCTGATACTTGTTAATTCGACGGTCTTTGCAACTCAAACATTCGGCATATCCACTTGTTTGGATATTGATTTTGAGTTTCAAATTCTCTTTGAGTTCGATCAATTCTTCTTGTAGTGAGAAATTAATATCAGCCATGTCGTTTTCAAATGGTTTTATAATTCAAGATGGAACATTTAAATTTTCTAAATCCATGTAATTCAAACGACACCCCTGCTGAAGAGTAATTAAACTTACATATTTATCCGTAACAATTGGAACATTTGGTAACAACAAAATTACCCGTCGCGTATTACATTTCGCCAAACATATTACACGGTATAGGACATGTAACATTAGTAAACATGTAAATTCAAGTCACTTATAGCCTACATGTATAATTATAAGTGAGTTGAAATTTATGAAAAAGAAAGTAGAGGGCCTTGCTGAATACAAAATGTTCACTACTAACAATACGACGTATGATGGATGGTGCTGTGTAGGCAAAGCTCTGCCAATGTAAAGGTTGCCAACAATTTATAGATATCGTTCCCAGATACAAACTCCCCTTCCTATCATATCCATTCCTTTACTTAAAAACGTCTTCCCTGCTGTAGAGCCTGAACGTTTTCCGTGATGTAACGCACAATTTTGGTTTATATTTTATAAGTAGATGGAAATAAAATACAATTATGGAAGTCGAGTTATTTCAGTGTTTTTCGATTTATTCACCGACACTTTGTTTTATTGAAACATTTGCATTACGCCTACAAATTTTCTAACAAAGAAATTTGTTGTGAAAGAATCATTAATAATTTTTGTTACCAAATTAATCAATTTTTTTACCTCCATTTTGAGCCGGTTAAAAGGTTATTAAAAGTAAGAAACTTCTTCATCATATTATTAAAGTAAAAATTTTTTCGAATCAAATTTGATCAAAATGCAGATTATTGATACAAAAATACCTGCTCAGAGAGATACAAAATCAGTTGTTTTTTATTAATTGCATTGTTAATTTTGCACTGGTACATTGTGGTTGCATGGATGAGAAATGACTAATAGTTTAATTTTGCAATACTTGTGGGTATACAATATTTTTTTTTTTTTTTATATTTTTTAGAACTTTTTGTTCTTCATTTGATGTTCACAATGAATACAAATTATTCCACGTCTTACGCGCGGTAAGTATCGATGATGCATGCAAATTCGCTGAAAAAAAAATAAATAAAGGACAAATTCAGTATTGCACGTATGGAAATTAATGGCGATTCTTTTTGGAAATCGTTGATGTAATTTAAATATCTACATTTGTTAGTATTTTCTAACTAAAATAAACCTTAACCATTATCTGTTTTCGGTTTTTTCGATTTTCTAATAAAATAAACCTTGTAGTGGCATGTGTTTGAAACTATTATGTAGAAACCTTTGCGGGAGTGTATTCAACAATTTCCCAAAGTTTCATGGCGATCTAATGAATGATGTAGTAATTCATAAAGCAAATACTTTATATTAATTTTGGGTCTGGGCAAGTATTGTAATGGGTGTGGTTGAAAGTACTATACTAAACACCTTCGCGGAAGATAACTCAACAAAGTGTCAACATTTGAGCTCAATCGGTGCAGAAGCTTTCGAGTTTTTGAAGCGTACACAAACACATATAGCATATAGCATATATATATATATATGTATATGTATAGTGTGTGTGTGTGTGTGTGTGTGTGTGTGTGTGTGTGTGTGTGTGTGTGTGTGTGTGTGTGTGTGTGTTTAGCACGTTTTCACATTCGCAATTTTGGTCCAATTTAATTAAAAAACTCGGCACAAAAATCGACTTTGGTAATAGTTTGGACAAGAAACCCCTTAACCAGCAAAATTCGTTCAACAGTTTCTAAACGGCGGCCATCTCAAATCTTCAAAAATTCATAATTTTTTATCTAATTTTTTTAAACATGATTTCACCATCGTAATCAACGTTAAAAGCTGCATTAACGTTTTGAATTTTCAAAATCCGAGTATTTTAAGAAATATTTTCACGACAATCTGAGTTCGTTTCTTTAAATTTTAAATTTAATTTGAAAATTTAAAATTGAAATATATACAGATTTTAGTGGTGATTATGATGGTGAAATCAGATTTTGAAAACTGGTAAGATAAAAAAATACTTTTGGAAATTCGTTTCTATCACGTCAGCGAGACACAGTTGCTTGTTGCCATTATTGTTTTTATAACATAGCGTCACTTATTTTCCATGAAACTCCATAATAATTTTAAAACGATGTCAGTAGAGTAACACTAACAAGTCAATGTTTACAAGTAATCTATGGTTGGTGGGATATAAGGTGAATATTTCAATTTACCTTTAATACATTCAATATACACATTGAATATTCACCTTAAAATATTCTTTAAGGCGAATATTTTTTTCAATGTGCTTCTTACAAGGCTTTCACCCCGAGGACCCGGGTTCGATTCCCGGCGAGGGCTTGGCATTTTCATACGCTATAAATCATCCCACCGTCTGCATTAGCCCAAGTGTACACAACAGTCGGACGTTAAACAGAAAAAAAAAATCTTGCATGTAATACTTAAAATACAAAAAAAGACCAACGTTTAGGACTACCATTCAACTGAAGTAAATACCGCCTGATCTTACTTTATTTACTTTGGCAATTTTTCCTGAAAACTTCCGATAAAAAATAATGTATACTTTTAAATGTAAATTTCAGTTTTCGATATACTTAATGAGTTTGTCAATTAACATTTACATTGTTCAGTATTTACCCTGTCAGCGCAAGTTTATGGCCTATTTTAGTTAATTTTTATCGCTCATCAATTTCAGTTAATGTAATTAATTTGACAGCTGACAGTAAATGTCGCTTCTTTAGCGTTACAAGTTTGTTAAAATTTGTACAGAATTTTGGCGATGGAAAGGTGTCAGACTAATTTCGTTAATTATAACTAATGATCACTGAAGAAGGTGGGCAATTGCATTAAACCTGCATGCGCGCGCAGAACAGAAATAACGTAAAACTGAAAGTACGCATTTCATTAATGTTTTTTGATGAAACTAAAGTAAAAAAAAACAATTTCTGTTATTGAACCAAAAACAAAAATCATGCATCATGTTTACTCTTCCTTTTTATTTTAATTATGATAATTTGTTCGAAAACACGAAAAATTATTATAACTAATTTTTAACAACATAACCTAAAACTTATTATAGCGTATCAGTTGAGCAATGAAATCAACAACTGCAATTCGGTACAATATATATATATATATATTTGACCGCTCCAAAAGGTCATTTTTCCAGGGGAAAGTCGCTAATAATAAACTATGAGGTAGATGTGAAGAATGTTTTTGACATAATGACTAGAAGTAAGAAAAACATATTACAACATGCAAGTTGTAATATGTAATAAAGGTGTAATATACTTACTACATATTAAACCTTACCTACATATTACACTGTATGTAGTTATGGAAGTCACATACGCGTATATGTGTACAGTATAACCTCATGTGTTTAAGCTAGAATGTCATATTGCAGGATGTATGTCTTTCCATTATGGCGCTACTATAGTCTATCTTATTGTCCAAGGAACATGCGCTAGTTGATATTAGAATGGACATAGGAAATTTAAGGGGGGTCGGCCTTCCCTATCTCGCCAATGTTATTTTATGATATCTTTAGGTACATTTTTCTCAGTAACTATTTTAGATACAGCTGTGAAATTTTTTCCTAGTAATATATAGACATTTGCCAACATTTTAACACAGGGAAATTTAAATATGTGTTTTTATAAAACTGTGGCAATTTTTTAAAAATTATAATATTTTTTATTTCAGATTTTCCGTGTTTCTGCACACATGAAATTAAATAAAATCATTTTTTGTTAAAATATTTATAAACCCCTGTGTTAAAGTATGCAGAATAATGTAATAAACAAAACAAAGCAAAAATGAATCTTCTAGCTTTTGTAGTTTATGAAAAAAATGTACCTAAACATGAAAAAAAACAAGTTTCGGAAAAAACGCGTTTAAAGTTTATTTTACATTACAATTCTTTATTTACAAATATTTAGTGCATTCCTGCCCCATAAGCTGGATTATCAGGATCTTCCTGCATCTGATAATCATCTTTCAACTTTATTCTGCCTAAACTATTCTTCTGTCTGCTTCTAACCATTCAACAGTCTAACCCAGGGGTCTCCAAACTACGGCCCGAGGGCCACATTCGGCCCGCGGACAGATTTTGTCCGGCCCGCGGAGAGCTTGCATACTTGAAAACTCCTTTTAGAGAACATATTTTTTATAGCAAATTAAATTTAGTTTACTGAAGTATTCTAATTTTATGTTAAATAATTATTAATATGACATCTACATTGATATGGTCATGGGCTAACTACTCATAACATTGTTTTTCGGACTTTTTTTTTCATCAGTGGACTATTTCACTTTTTACCACCGGCAACAATGATAATATGGTTTTGGCCCTCGAAACTTACTGGAGTAATCAGTATGGCCCTAAGGCTGGAAAGTTTGGAGACCCCTGGTCTAACCCAAACTATATTGTATGCAGTGAATTCATCCCACGCTACTTTTTTTTGGAAAAAAAAGTCGGTACACTACTACATATATAATTTTTTTGACTAATTGTACAGTTTCAAAGTATAAAGTGTTATATATATTATTAAACAAAAAACTCCAGAGAATATTAATTCAAAATAAAAAAAAAATGGAATTTTTTAAGATTTTTTCAGGCCGACCCCCTTAAGATTATTTTTGTTTTACAAGTGGGCCCCTTATTTCCCCTTACAAGTGGGTACCTTTCGCAGTTACTGGGTAAAATAAATAAATAATATACAGCGAGGTACAGCAAGAATTTGAACGGTATTATAGCACTTCTTTATAAAAAATATTCGTAACTTTCCTTGTCGGTACATAAACGGTAAGGAAAAGAGGTTATGAATTTTTTAATGAAATCGCTATCCGTAATTGAATGCAAAAACACGATTTCTGTAAATGAAATAATTCAAGTTATATAGTTGGTTGATATTTAATTACTACAATACATTAATTTGTAATTCAATATTTGTATCTTAAGATTACTGTACATATCTTCCTAAGTAAAATCTTTGCAAAACCATGTAAGCCTACTATTTATTGTCAATATGAACGTCAGTTATATTAAAGACGTTATAGTTTTATTTAATACTTGTATAACCTATTAATAAAGCAATGCCATTCCTTATACGTAGGATAGGATACTTAATACAATAGGCCTTACTTTGTTTTACTTTCGTATTTAAAATTATAACCTATAGAATTAATGACTGAATTATAACATTGCACCTTACTGAAATATTTACAAATGAAACCTACTGTAACTGGGTTTTAAATTGCAAACTTAATTAGGCTACAGTATTTACTGCTTACTAAAACAGAGAATTTTATTTAATAACGCTTGAATATTAGAACTGGCCTAGATTGTCTTACCGGATCTACTTTAAAAACTGATTTGGTCAATAATTATTATATAAACGAAAAGGAAAACAAGGTAGAACGTCTTGTATTTTTTATGAAAACACTATTCGTAATTGAATGTCAGTATAGACTGTTTATTAAATGCAGAGTCTTCTACTTAATAACATCTGCACATTAGAACTGTCCTAAACTGTCTTACCTATTCTACTTTCAAAAGTGATTCGATCAATAATTATTTAATTCTTGGATACAGTAATAATTTAAATATTACTTTCAACAATGTTTTCTTAGCAGTCAGCTGTTTTGGTACGCATACAATTATTTGTCACCAATAGATGCATTGTGCTTGACTCTGACGGGACCACTTTAAACGGTTCGTGGAATTTAATTTAAACCTTTTACCGGTGTTAAGTCGGTTTTATTTTATTGTAAAGCCTTAAAATGAAAATGTATAAGGCGTGGGCGTTCCCTTGTGTCCTGACGAAATGTAAGCAGATATACTCTTGAACACTTCACTTCATGAGACAGTTAATGCACACTCCTATTACACGTCAACAGAGGAGTGACGTCACGTAAAGCCTAATTACGTACGACTCACGTCGCGCGGCAATATTTATGACGCCTATCTCGAACCTTGCACGTGGTTAAATACGTCACATTGCTTGCTCCTCGCTGTCACAGTGTTAATGGGTTCAGGCATTGAAATCACTATTAAGTAATCAGGGCGTTTTGACAGCGCCTGTACACTGTGGTGTTCTTAGACTGTACACGACGTGTAGATCATATATAACACGTGAGTGATTATTTGTTGGCATAAAATACAGTGTGCTAAAAAGTATGGAGTAAAAAAATGAAATTTAGTATAAGGTTATAGCTTTTTTGCATATATTTTAGTGATTAATGTATTTTTTTCAATATGAGAGGACGGTACTTGGAGGATGCAGGCCTGTGTTGGGTGTCATTTTGTTTTAAAACTCATTTTTTTACCAAGGATCCGCAAGTTTCATCTCAGGACTACTCTAAAAAATATCTTTCTCTCTCTCTCTCTTTCGCTGACTCATCACGGTTCTCCAAAACCCCCAAAGGAATTACAATGAACTTGAAACACAGTTTCCTCTAAAGCCCTAGACGCTAGCTATGAAACGGGTTTTAAAATATTCATTTCGAGAGTTGAAATTTTGTACACACTGTATATCTTAAATTTTGGAAGTGTACAAGGAAACAGTATTCTGGTATTACACCGATAAACAGTTAGGGTTTCCAAAAATTCTAAGGGGTTAAAATCGGGTAAAAAAACGAAATTTACATTTAACACTGTATTTCAAGAACCACAAAAAAATAGAGGGTTGAAATTTCGTACAAAAGTTTATCGTAGACTTTAGAGATGCACATAGGTTTTCCAAAATTCCACCCCTAAAGGTTTAAAATAGGGTGGCAATTAATATAAACGTTTATAATAATTATTGTTAATATTGCTAGTTTTTAACTACTTAACCAGAAACTTATTATAGTCATTCAATGAAATCAGCTGATCGTTACGAATTTAACACAAAACAATTGGTCTTTTACTTAAACTACAGTAAATAATATCTAAGCTAGGCTCACGTTATTTATTCAGACAAAACATGATATTTGTAAATATATCTTCAATCTAAAAACATATTCAGCAAATGTTAACAAAAGAGCAACGTATTAACAAAAGAGCAAAATATTAACAAAAGAGCAACATATTAACAAAAGAGCAAAATATTAACAAAAGAGCAACATATTAACAAAAGAGCAAAATATTAACAAAAGAGCAACATATTAACAAAAGAGCAAAATATTAACAAAAGAGCAACATATTAACAAAAGAGCAAAATATTAACAAAAGAGCAACATATTAACAAAAGAGCAAAATATTAACAAAAGAGCAACATATTAACAAAAGAGCAAAATATTAACAAAAGAGCAACATATTAACAAAAGAGCAAAATGTTAACATATTCAACATATTAACAAAAGCTTCGCTTCTGTCGGTGATTCCCGAGTTCCACACGTGAACTTTTCCATCAATTTATTAAAACTAAGAATTTACATTTATTCTTTACAATAATTCAGAATTTACAAAATTTGGTGTGATTATAATGGTATAAAAGTTTATGGGTTGCGCATGCGTGAAAACAAACTGGCATATGTCGCACTTGCATTGCGTAAAAGTAAATTCCTTAAAAATGAATCCCTTTCCCGTAATATTGTCGGTAAAAAGATACCCATATTGAATTTGAAGCTAACTAAATTCTCTACAAGACTGATTATTACGTTTTGTATGATAAAATTAAATGTTACGTAGTTATTTACACGTTAAGTGGCAAGAAGGTAAAAACGTTTGTCATTTACGTAATTACATTCTTTTTTAGAAGTGGTCGGTCTTTTGTAGAGTAAAACCTTTCTGTTCACTGAACCAGACGGCGAAATCGTGAAATGAACGTAACGGTTCACAACCTTTATAATTTGTAACTTCCACTACAACTAAAGTCTACAACAGTACAGTGTCGAATGTGTCAAAGTAGCAATGAAAATCTTGTTGACTTCACTTAACGATACAAGACATGTAGCGCTCTTAGCTGAATCCTATTACATCGCACTCGTTTCGGAGTCTCTAGAGGGCGGTGGCGCCTGCTAAGGCCCGTTGTTCATCTCATCGAATGTGATATGTGTTCGAAGAGTGAGTAATGTTAGAATGAAATTTATTGTTAAATTTACTTTTAAAAGAGTTTCGCTGACCTAGCTGGAGCTATTAGCTTCACTGTAGACTCTGTGATAGCGGAGACAGAGTGTGCACTACTATTACTCGGTATGTTTAACAAAACACTTCCTTTAAAATTATGTTGATTTCGTCTGCTTTGAAAAGAAGATTAGACATAATACTTAATCTTTATTCTGAAGAGGAAGTTGAAAACATCTTATTAAGTTAAATAAAAAATAAAATAAAAAAAGATTAAAAAACACGCTTTTCAATTAAAGTATAAAGTGCACTAAAAAGTAAAAAATAAATTTTTCGTCAGTCGGAGAATAAAGCGTGGGTGTAGATTAGATTAATTAGAAGTTATTGAAGAAGATCCTTGTGAGTGAGTATTGATGGGCAAGCACGTTTTATTCTCCGACTGATGAAAAATTTATTTTTTACTTTTTAGTGCACTTTATACTTTAATTGAAAAACGTGTTTTTTAAAATCTATTTTAATTTTATTTCCTACTTTTCAGAAATGTATCTTGTAATCGGCTCGAACTCGCTTCTTCCGACAATTTTCAATATGAAAAGTTTAGGAAGAAACTAACGCCATCTATTGAGCAAGGTTAAAACTATTTTTCTATATGAAATTTTAGTTAATTAATTAGAGTACAACGAAGCAAAATTTGATATACGTAATTATTTAATATTGCATTATCATCGGAAGCAAGCAAGTGTGCAAAATTTGAAGTCGAATTTGATGATGGAAATTGGGTTAAAAATCGATTACAAGATTTGCACCATGAAACATACAGAGGAAGCAAGTTAAGAAAAAGCGTGTAATAACAAAGACACAACTACTAAATAAAATAGTTTATTGTGTTCATGAGATAAATTCAGTTTCCACGCCTTGATTTCAGAAATTGACAACGACACATTTAAAATTTACTTCAAATAATAAAAGTAAATTTTAAGAATTGCACAATCTAATTAGAAGAAAATTCGAAAAACGTTCAATTATATTGCAGACGACCAAGCGGAATGAGAAGTTAGCATGTCTAAAGTAAATAAGGCAACTATTGTAATATTTAAGTTACTTCAGTATTTTTCTTTTTCATTTTCATTCGCGAAAATCTGACAAAATATTTTGTGTAAGAACGTACCTGGAATTCTTTCTTTAATTAAAGGCAGTTTTTAGATATTTTATATTTGAAGTGATTTAGTTTAGGAAAAGGTTATTTCATAATTAGTTTTTGTGTAATGGTTTAAGAAGTTATAATTGCTTTTAGCATAAAGTATACAATAAATATCTTAGATTAAAAATAAATGTAACGACATACGAGTTGCACGGTAGTGTTTGGCCGAAGCAAATCTTATAATTGTACATTTTAATATAAAATATTGTAATTGTGTTTAGTGTTGTGACGTGTATTTCAATGTTTTATTAACTTTGTGACGACCTCGACAGAGGGATTTGAGCATTTGTACTATGGCCTGAAGATGAAACAGTGGAGTTTCAAAACCGCGATAGGCTTTGCGTGATGAGTTAAAAGCCCACTAGACGGAAGAAAATAGTTAATCCTAATAACTATTTATGAGCATTAATCATAAAAAATATGAGCATTAATAGCTTTTAATAAGGATTACTTTATGATGCACTTCTCAACCACATAGTGCTGATATGGTCATATTTATAAGAGTCTGATGTGAATGATTGAAGCCGCTATCATAATATGAACTTATGTCATTGCATCATTTAAAGGTTTGTGTCATTAAATTCGCGGTAGCAAAAAATTAATTTCTGTTATCTAGCGAAAAATAAAAATCATGTATCATGTTTTCTCTTCCTTTTTATTTTAATTACGATAATTTGTTCGAAAACACGGCAAATTAACATAGCTAGTTTTTAACAACATAATCTAGTTTTTAATAACCTAAAATTATTACAGTGTATCAGCTGTTCAATGAAATCAGCTGATCTTTACGAATTGATGTAAAACAACTGATCTTTTACTATAAACTAATATAAATTTGTGCACTAGCCTCGCGCGACACGCGATATCTAACATCACAACCAACGTTAAAACATGGTTAAAAATTTTTAATTTGGTCGGTTACAGAGATGTATCTTGGAAACTCGCTTTGAAGGTTATTCCAACGAAAACTCGTTGGTCTCTTCGACACTCGCCAGGCTAGCTCAGCTCGTTTCCGCTTGAATGGACAGCGTTGAATTTAAAACACGCGTTTCACATCACACATTTCTCGGTGAAATGGATAATGTATCATTGTTTTTGAGACGGGTAGCGCTTCAAATTTGAAACTGCGAGCATTAAATGAAATAGTGTAGGCTCCTGTTTGTTGCTTATATCTATGAATTTTCTAGTTTACACTTTGAAGAGCTACCAATTAGTCTGTCATAAAATTCAAATAACTGTTTTTTCAATCCCACAAACTCCAATAACTACTGCAGAATGCGCGGTTTTCCACCGCAGTTATTTTTTAATTTACGAATCACTTATTACTTCCAATTTAAGTCAATCAGGTGAATTTGGTCTGATTAGAAGTAGAAAGAGCCGTCGTAAATTGTTTTAGAATTTATTAAATGTTTAAAAAGAAAGGCATTTCATGATTCATTAAGCAGCAATGGTTCAATGGAGCGCTTCAAATAAATGGCGGCTAATTGATTCTGCAACGAGGGGTTGGCGGCTGACAATTTTATTTTTTTTTTTTTGATCTGCTTTGTGTTGTACATTTTGTTTTCACTATTGTCTGACTGTAACACACCTATAGTATTTAAACAATAAGTCGGAAAGTACCAAAAATATAACTGATTATGTACAATTAAAACAAATAATTACACCAGTTGTCTGTATTCTACAATACATAAATTCAGTATTTCGATATGTACAATGAAAACAAATTATAATTATTCATGTGTTATTGTTTATATTTTCAGTAAATTCGTAATCAGTGCAAATAAAAAACAACACATTTTATGAAATGTGTTTAAATTCATGTTATATTCTTCGTAGAAAATGCAAATTTTAATGGTATATTCGTAATCAGCAGTGAATTTCCTACTTATCTGATACCCCACGTGATCTATCCAGATTCAAACAAAAAACTTCACAATTTAAGCGTTAGTCCTCTAAAAGCTCTAAATTAAAGAAAACCAACTCGTGACATAATTGGATTAAGCACACAGTTTTTGGTGTTTCATTTAGATTCAAGTCGAAAGTTCCAAAATGTACGGTTTTTTGTTCTTTATGGGCTCAATAACCCAAGTTCTTCAATTCCAATGATATGTTTGGATTTAGAGTAAAATTTCCTTTAAATCCTGTACTCCACTTGAAATAACCGATACTTAACCGCTTGCAAAGTGTTCATCCTTGCCTCTCCTCTAGCTCCCGCAACGTTTGAGCAAAAATGCTAGAAAAAGTAGGGTTTCATTCCAAGCAGTTTTGGTTTAAAATGTTATAAATTTTAAGTCAATCGATTGATGCCTTTATAGTGCTTACAAATTTCCTGATCATTTGTTTACAGTTTTTTTCGTTTTGAGAAGTTTTTAACGTATTTGTATAGTAAAAACAATTTGGATTGACACGGATTAAAATATTTTAAGTGGCCGCCATTTTGAAAGATATTATTAGTAAGGTTGTTTATTTTCTTAACGATATATCTTTTGCAAGGTAAAGACCTTAGTAACATGCAAAATTTCAACATAATTGGTCAAACGTAATTGCTAGAGCTAAAAATTATTTAGTGAAAAAACCAAAATGGGGGCTAGCGGAAAAACAAAATATTTTTTGACACATGTTTATAGAAACGTTTTTCTTTATTTTAATGTAAAAAAACCACTGCAGACGCTTTACAGATTATTTTAGAAACACCCTGTGCACAATTGCATATATAAATTTTAACTTCCTCTCAAAAAGTTTTTTAGTGAGATCGTGCTCATTTCAAGGTCTCGGTATTACCACAATGGTTGTTTTAATACTGAAGATGGTAGCTCCGTCCTTGTAATAGTATTATCGAAGGAACATCGTTAGTGCTAAATCAGATGAACGTTAGAGTATATTTAATGAAGTAGTTTTCGTAACAAACCTGTTTAATGATTTTAAGGTTCATAGATCTGAAAGTATTCGAATGAAAGTTTGTTTATAATGTCCTCGCCTAAATGGTAATTTAGAAAATGTAACAATTAGTACTTTTTGGTATATGCTCAAACTTAAGCCTGAAAAATTGAAACGGTTTCAGACACGTTTTTGTTTTTAAAATTAGAGTAAAACGTTAGAATTTAAAAATAAATTGGGTGCAAAAATTAATATTCATATTAATGAAAAAGACCAAACTAATTAAACGATTTTTTTTATTAAAAAATTTTAAAGTTCTTTTTATCAAGAAATTTTATCAAGAAATTTATCAAGAAATTTTTAAGCTCTTTTTGATCAAACGTAGTCCATAAGTATCAAAACAAAACCTAACGATTTTTACATTTCAAAAATTAGGCCTAATTTCTCAAAATCTATCTAATCAGATTCTGGTCCATAAATGAAGCTTCATAACTCAAGTCACTAAGGCAAATTTGAAATAAAAAAAAACTCTGTTAGAGATTTTCACCGGGGTTTGTTTTCTTCCATTTTCACTATCGAACGGTATTTTAAAAAAAAATTCAAATTAAGTACAGTGACTTGAGTTATGAAGCTTCATAAGTGATCAAAATCTGATTAAACGATTTTAAGAAATCAGGCGTTTTTCCCGATATATTCCAAATCAAATATTTTTGTGAGAAATAATTTAATGTTTTGCACTACTTATTACAGTTCTTTTTCAGTATTTATTTTCACTTGGTATTTTGCACAAAGTTAACCATACTGTATGCACGAGCAAGATGTGACAAACTCCGTAATGAATAGGTCTATTAAATTTGTAACTTAAAGTGTCGCGATACCGTGACGAGAGCCGTGACGTTCTGTTAAGTACAAACACGTGTGTGCTGTAGATATGTCACTAATGCCTAAAGTGTATAGAGCAAGTTTTGTGACTTTATGAAAAATCCGATTTAGAGCTTAGTGAAACAATTGATGGTTTTAACTAACTTCGAAACTGAAGCAAAACAATTCTGTACCCTAATCCGAATCATATTGTGTTCAACAATTAAGCAAAATCTTAGAGCACAATCGAAATTTTGAATTCAAAGTGAAAAAAAACTCGTAATTTCGTAAGTCGTAATTATATATAAATTTTATAAAATGGGAAAAAGTGCTACATAAAAATAAAAAATATGATCATACTAAAATAAAATAATACATTCAAGAAGCTGGTATTTTTACTTGAGATTTGTTTATACGAACAAATTCCAATTTTTCTCTACAACACCTAACATTTAGGAGTAATTAAGCTTTGCAAAGATTAAGACGTGATTTTTAAACAAGTACAAAAAGGAAACAGCTTTTTACCATAACGAAAAGAAACTGATTTGATATGAACAGAATAGATATAAAACTAATCAACCTACTTTAACTTGATGTACATTTCGGTGACATAACCATCTACAGTATTAAAACAGCAATTATGGTGATACCGAGACCTTGAAATGAGCACCGATCACTCTAGGTAACTTTTTTAGGGATAGTTAAAATAATCTGCAAAGCAGTGGGTTTTTTTATATTAAAATAAAGAAACAAATTTCCTATAAACATTGTTTTTCTACTAGCTATTTTGGTTTGTCAGTAAATAATTTTTACCTCTAGAATGGTTTGACCAATTACGTTGAAATTTTGACACGATACTAAGGTTAAGGTTGACATAATCTATCGTTAGAGAAATAAACAACCTTAACTAATGATATAATTCAAAATGGCGGGCATTTGAAATTTTTTAATTTAAACAACGCGAAAACTATCAATTTTATGAAAAAACGCGGAAGTCGATTTTTTAAAATGTTAAATAATTTTGCATACATGGTATTTCTTATTTGCTTTGTAAACTTGAACAGAAACTACAATATTCATTAATATAAAAACATATTTTGAAGGATAGTTTAAAAAATACATGACAAAACAAAATTCACAGTAGGCACATACAATTTCCGCAAACGGAAAGAGAAAAATCACAACAGGTGCTCGAAATGGCCTCCGTTTGAGGTAATACGTGGCACAACACGCCTTTGCAATGACTGTCGAACGCGTTCAGAAATCCCAGGTTGGTTACTTATTTTGTTACGTGATTCCGTAATTCTTCCGCGAAGAGTCTCAACATCATTAATACTATCTCAATAAATTTGAAATGCCCCCATGCGTAAAAATCGATAGGATTCAAATCAGGCGATCTTGTAAGCCATGGTGCTGGTCCGCCTCTTCCAATATAATTTTGTCCGTATGTAATGTTCAGTAACTCAAACTATCTATCTATCTATCTATCTATCTATCTATCTATCTCTCTCTCTCTCTCTCTCTCTCTCTCTCTCTCTCTCTCTCTCTCTCTCTCTCTCTCTCTATATATATATATATATATATATATATATATGAGCTGCCTCGGTGGCCTAGTTGACAGCGTACTAGGCTTTCACCCCGAGGACCCGAGTTCGATTCCCGGCCAGTGCTTGGCATTTTCATACGCCATAAATCATCCCATCGTCTGCATTAGCCCAAGTGTGCACAATAGTAGGACGTTAAAAAAAAAAAAAAAAAAAAAAAAAAAAAAAAAAATATATAATATATATATATATATATATATATATATGTGTGTGTGTGTGTGTGTGTGTGTGTGTGTGTGTGTGTGTGTGTGTGTGTGTGTGTGTGTGTGTGTGTGTGCGCGCGCGCGTGTGCGTATGTGTTTGCACGCGCGTGTGTGTTAACGTGTAAGGGTGTGCGTGTGTGTGTGTGTGTGTGTGTGTGTGTGTGTGTGTGTGTGTGTGTGTGTGTGTGTGTGTGTGCGCGCGTGCGCGCGCGCTTGTACGTATGTACTTGCTCTTGTGTGCGTGCGTGCGTGCGCGCGAGTGTGTATGTGGGGTGTGTAGGGGTACTATTTTTTAAAATACTTTGAATTTATTCCATTTTGAAACTGATGTAGTAAATTTTTCGGTATTCGTAGGAAGCTAAAAACAATATAAATTTGTGTATACAGTTTGATTATAGTACACGTGGTTACTGAATATTGTTAGTTTTTTTGTAAATTTGTTTTCGTCACGCCAGCGTGTCAGCTGCGTGCGCGACTACTTCTGAAGAGAAGACGCAATGTAAAGAACGTAAACTTTGGAATACAATAAATACACCAATGTAATCAAGTCATCCAACGTGTGTCCACTTGTATTCGAGCATTGTTTGTAAACATTTTGCGGACACTTGCTACTAGCTACAATTAAAATGTCAGAGAGTCATTAAAATTAATTGCGTTGCGTTTTGTTACGCTGCTATGTTGAAACATCTTCCGGTTTAAACTTTTTTGTGGTGAACGAAAACCAGAATTTACAATAGAAATATTACTACAAATATTATCAGAGTAAATTAAACGTACTTTTCACAATATATAATTTTATTTTGGACTGTAATTAATGTCTGTCTGGAAGTAATTCACCTTAGCATCTAAATGGTAAATCAGAATATTGTCAGTATAAAAGAGTCATTTTTAATGTTCTATTTTAGACTCTGGTTTGATTTCAATGATTTGTATTATTCCTTCAAAATGTTTTATTGTTTATTTATAAGATAAAACTGTTTTTGTAACCACTGTTTTTATCGAATTTCCAAGAAAAAATAAATTATTTTGGTGGCCGTTATGGAATGTGTTTTATAATTATATATATATAATTATATTATATAATTATTACTAAAATATATATCTACATAGTAATATATATAATATATATATATATATATATATATATATATATATATATATATATATATATATATATATATAGTGTATTCGAATGACAGTATATATTATACTGTCATAATAATTTCAAAAATTATTATTATAAGTAGAGCGATATATTTTTATATACGTTCTTACTTAATAATATATATATATATATATATATATATATATATATATACTGTATGTATATATATATATTTTAGTAATAATTTGATCAACTTTATTATCTAGCAAAATCCGTTCACTGTTCCAAAATAATGGTCATTTCCAATCTTTGAAAAAATAAATTGTATCTTTTTTTACAACAGCCTACAGCCTACGTTATAACGCTGCCTTAAATAAATTGTTAACAAATAGTCCACTTTTCGTTTTGAGTCTATGGATGCTTTACATACAGTTATTTGATGCAAACAAGTTTTTTTACAATATCCTACAGCCTACCTAAAACGTAGCCTTATATAAATTGTTAGCCAATTCCACGTGAGGAGCTACATTGTTTTGAAAATAATTTGTAATAATAATAATATTCTGACGTTATTTGTAAGCATCAACTGGTAGATTTTTCTCAAATTTGAGTTACGAAATTATAGAAATCAAGTATGGTACAAGCATTACAGTCAGCTTCTTACGCTTAATTACTTTACAGAAGAAAATCTGCTAGGAAGTAACTGGAAAATGGACCTAATTTCTCAAAATCGGTTCATCAGATTTTATATTTTTCTGGAATAAAAAAATGCGATCTTTTTTAATTAAAGTGATGTGTGCCAACCAGATGTATATGCAAAAGGTTACTCCTGAAAACTTTTCTGGGGAAGGTTTAAGCATTTAATTTAAATTTTTTTAAAATTAGAGTAGTAGCCATTTTTTGTTTTGTTTAAAGATAACCAAAAAAAACTTATTACATAAAAAAAATCTGATTTAAGAGTTAAGTGTATTATTTTCAGTTAAAAATAAATGAAGGTCTGTGAAATTCAATTAACAACTGTTACAATATACATATTTTTGAGACGATCGCAACGCGCTCTGCAGAGTTAACGAGGGAAAAAAAAAAAAAAAAACTTTCAGACAGGAGACATTTTGTTTTTTTCCAAATGTATAATTTCTGCCGCGATACTGCAATGCGTTCCCACCTTTACATACATACATGCGCAAATTTTACATAAAAACCCCAAAACCAGTGTTGCCAATTTATGCAAGTATAAATCCAGTGTAACAGTTTTTACGTGTATAGAGGCGAGGTCCCAATCCTGCAAAACAAGCGATAACCGTAAATCCGAGGGTAACTTAACAGTAGTAATAAAGTTACCCTCTACCCCTCTCGCGGGGGCAGTTTGGCTGTATTGACGTTGATATTTCGGATTCGATTTTATTTTATTTTTAAATTATACGGAAACGCGGATTGAATGTTGTTTTATTGGTTGCGTCATAGAGCGAGTATATTAATTTAAATGGCAATGTTTATGAAATGTAAATTGGAAATGTAGGCTATATAGCATGACAGTTTTGTTTGGTATTCAGATATACAAAGCTAGAAAAATTAAAAGTTATTACAAATATCTATACTGTAAAAAAGATATGTTAAACTGTAAAAAAATTAATATTTTTATTTAAAACACTGTAAATTTTAGAACGTGAGAAAACGAGTTCAAGTTATGATTGGTGCAAATCTCGTGAATGGTAATTACCGATATTTACTCAGTTAATATTTTTTTTTGTAAAGTTTATTTTGGTTTAAAAAAAGTTTTTTTCTTAAAATTTGTTACATTAATTAAAACTTACCTTAATTAATATCCCACTCTGATTTTGTTAGAAAATTTTAAAAATAAAAGTTTAGCTAGCGAAAAATTACGAAAATAATAATAACTAAATAATAGTAAATAACGTGATGGACATTTAACAGAGCAGATTTTTTAAATTAACAATATTTTGAGCAAATTATGATAAAACTATTTCGAGAAATCGGATCTTATAATTTTGCCATGCAGATTTTTTGTTTTAGCTTCCGAACAGAAATTATTTAGATTAACAGCGACCGTACATGTAGTGAGCGTAACACCTATAATCCTTTGGCACACGCTCCCCCCCGCCGAATAGCCTTCTGCTGTCTTCTGACCACATCAAACATTCATAAAATACAGTTTTTTCATTTTATTGTATAAGCATGTTGTAAAATAATCCTGTCAACGTGGACCAGATGTTTTGCACAAACAGTAAATTAATTTTAATTAATTGTTAAATTAAAAAATACGGCCCTCATGGATCAAATGTTAATAGATATGGACATGTGTTAATAGATGTGGATCAAAAATAGATAATACACAGATACACAGATGATATAGTCACAGTGTGCATTTCTTTAGATTTTAATTGTTTACACGGTATATTCACTTATAACTCGCTGTATATACAAAGTTCGTGCTTTACTTGATTTTTGGATACAATCCGGTTGTCTGCGTGTCTAGATGTAGACAGTTTAGAAGCACCCAATGTCTGGCTGAAATACAATACAGGAGTTTAGTGTTTATGTTGTCTCGCTTAAGTATGATAAGCAGGATAGAAAAGATATTCGCTTAGCACACTGGATTATCGATCTACTGGAGGAAACACGTGATTCTGACACTAGAAAATGTGGTAAAGTTTACCGCGCACAAATCGAAGAAAGAGATTTAGGTTCCCCTCTACTTATTCAAGTTGCATTGTGAACTTGCAAGTTCACGTCTTACTTGCGAAGATCGAATTGGGAGAGAAAAAAAGATGATTTTGGTCACTGCTGTTTTAGCGCGTGGACTGTTAGCAGGATCGATACCACACAAGTTTGTTGCTTGGAGCAAGTCTGTTAAACGAGTCTTGTAGATGTGTAGTCTTATAATGTCTCACTATTGGAGAGCAAGTTAGGAGAGAAGTATGACTCTATTGGTTAGAAGTCAAGTACACGACGGAGCGTAAGCTGTGAACAGGATCGAAAGCGCATATTTTGCTTGGGCTAACTCTAAAGAACGAGTGAAGACGATGGGCTAACTTGAGGACGCGTCAGGTCCTGGGCGTAATCCTTGCGTTTAACCAACCCTTGTTAGCGTCAATTTTTATAAATTACGTTGGAAATAGCTCCTTGTTTTTAGCGTTAAGTTCGGTTGCTCGTAATACATGTTCCTATTGGTCGGGGCAGCTGGTGATAGAGACATTTGAAGATTTAAAATTACTAAAATAAGGTGAGGTCTTTTTTTAAATTGGGGATTAATAGCAGCTGTGTGGCCCCCGACACGTTAGCTTAAGAGCTTTTTGTTTATCCTTATCACTTCACCTTAAACCGACTCCAGTGCCTTTTACGAGCTCCAAAATCTTGTATAAGGTGTCCTTGTTGAACTCCTGATCTGGTTGCTGAAGTCCAAAGAGTCTCCTTCTTTTGGCCTCCAGGACCTCGCAATCAAGGAGTATGTGTGCTACGGTTTCAACACCTCGCCCGCACAAACGATGCTCAGGCGAGATTTGTAACAATCCCACCTTATGTAGATGATTCCGGATGTGACCGTGTCAGATGATCATGGCAACTACCTGCCTCAGTTACCTCCTGTTAAACTGAACAAGTGTTCTTGCCAGTACAGGGAATGGTCTCGACAGAAGGCATTTGCCCAATCTTTGGCCAGGGAGTTGTGCTCATCCCTAGCCCATTTCCTTACTGCTCCTCTAGCAGTTGTGCGACTAATGCTGCACGCGGGCTCTGGTCCTACTAGTCGATCAGCAGCTCCTCTCTTGGCCATCACGTCTGCTGTCTCGTTTCCCTCAGTCCCGCAATGCTCAGGTACACATCCTAATTGCACCATATTAGCATTTGACAGGACGCAGAGGAAGCGGAGAGAATCCTATACCAACTTGGATGCGATTTCTGAGCTGAGCTGAGAGCGTGTAAGGTGAGCTTCAGAAAGACAAATTAAACAATTTTTTGCGCTTTTCAAAGTAATTCAAAGTAATTACAAATTTTAGTAAACATTACCATTCAAATAATTTCAACGAGAAATATTTCACTATTTCTACTATATTAAGTATAAAATTATAACTTTAAAATCTAGTTAAAAATATTATCTATTGTAAAATTAGTGCAGTGTAATATACCTTAGGTTAACAGTTATTATCAGTAAAAGCATCAGAATTATTTAGTGTTTGGACTTATTTAAAAAAATATTTTACACAGTGATCAAAATTATTAAAATTATAGGTACGGGAATGTATTTAGTGAGTCAGCAGAACAGTGAGAATGCTAGTCTGTGAGCGTAATGGTCGGTTAAGTAATGCCTAAATAGACTAAACGAGACATAGGATAATTTAAAAAATATTGTTTGAGATGTTTTTGGAATACTATTCTTGCTTTATTTTTGTTTTGTTTAATGATATCAATCTTGAAATATCTGACTAATCTATTTAATTCCAGGTGTAGGGTAGACAAAGAGCAAGTTGTATAGTTTGAAGTAAATAGAATTAATTGTATTTGCTATATAAATATAGAATATAGAATAAAATGGCCTTGTATATTTGTTACTATATTTATAGGATCTTCTGCAAACATACATTTTTTTCTAGCAGCACAATAAAACTTGCTAATTTATATAAATTATTATTACACTGTCACCATTTATTAAACCTCTATGTGCATAAAAATAAAATACAAATTTTGTGGCCCACGTAACACGCTTTTTTCATGCATGTTGTGGTTTGTACTTTAATTACTGTCATTGACGTTCTAGAATTCGAAGCCAGAATGCGCTGCCAAATTTGTCACGTGATGTGGAGTCAAAGTTATAACCTTACGAACGTTCACAGGAAGCAAACGCTGATCTTTTCGCAAGTGCGAATACAGGTAATCCACAATATAGTCAAATTGTATTATTGTTTTACATTTCTACACTCTTTTAAAATTTTCGAAAAAATAATCCGCTTTACAATTATGTTTTTTTTATTTAAACTTTAACACTTAAAGACTGAACGTTACCAGTTTTTATTATTTTTGAATTAACGTTACAACAGACTGATGTTTACAGTTAACTAAGAGTACTTTACTAGAATGCCAAGTAAATAGTTGTTTCTTTAAACGTAAACACGGTAAATTGGTCGCTGTCCGTCTTTTATATTTCGGAGGCAGTGGTCCAAATAAATCAGCGAAAATTTGCCTTTATATAACAGAGGCAGTGAATGCAATCACCAAACATCGACACAACAGAGAAGGCTGAGATTGCCTGAGGGAATTGGGACTAAACGCTCCCTAAGGAGCGCATTGTGCTTTTCCTCGTGTAAAATGGGACAACAGAAGCGAATTGTGAGATTAAAAACATACATCTTCATTGCATATACGTAATATAGTGTAAAATGTTGTATTGTGAGAGATATATAGCATTAATTAGTCGGGTTAGTTTTACTTAGTGTTAAAATACGAGGGCTATCCAGAAAGTCGGTTACGTTTTGCTCTGTAAAGCTAGGGGCGGAGTATCGCGGCCATCTTGGTGTGAGAGCGTTCGTCTGTTCAGTGGGTATCCAGCCGTGCTAAGTAGGTGTTTATCGTTGCTGCTCGTTCCCGTACAATACTAGTTTGAAATGTGCGCTTCTATTGAAAATCCTGCGACCTGTGAAGTACGGTCGGTGATACGGTTTTTGTTGGCTAAGAACAATAAACCAATTGAGATTTATCGCCAACTCTGTGAAGTTTATGGGAACGATGCGATCACTGAACGCGGAGTGCGTCAATGGTGCATTAGGTTTAAAAATGGCCTAACTAATGTGCACGACGAAGAACGAAGTGGACAGCCAAGCATTGTGACCGATGAAATTGTCTCTAAAGTCGATGAGAAAATTAAAGAAGACCGTCGGTTCACAATAACAGAGCTATCGCTTAGTTTTCCTCAAATTTCAAGAAGTTTGTTGCATGAAATTGTAACACAAAAGTTAGGTTACCACAAATTTTGTTCAAGATGGGTACCTAAAATCTTGACTGAAACCCGTAAAAATCAGCGTATGGCTGCTTCATTGACAAGTTGCAAAATAAGGATGTTGTCTTCCCAGTGAGTTCGCAAAAAAATTGTCAAAAGTTTCTGGAGAAAATATACTAAAAATCTACAGACGTATTTGTAGAGACTATACAACAAAAGTTTTTAAGTTAGCGTTATTCACTAGTGACTTTACTTTAACTAGTACCTTGAGTCTATAATACATAGAGATCTCACTGTATAGGCAATTGACTGAAAATGGAGAACGCTATCTATCAGAAGGGAAATGAACCTTGTACTTTTAGGTTATTTGTTAATGTTTGAGTAACTAATGTAATTGATTAGACATGAAATAAGGTTTTCATATTTTTAACGTAATTTGTAATTTTCTGCATGTTTGGACGCTGAATATAATGGTGAAATAAGATTTTCAAAAAAGTGTCGGATAAAAATTTATTATACAATTATATTATTATTAAGCCAAGCGTTAGTTTTTAGAAAATCGCTTCAATCACGCAGGTGAGGCAGTTGCTTGTAATAATATTATTTTGATTTATAACCATTATTTATAAATTTGTATACGTGATAAACCTTTCTGGTATTGCTTTATACAAATTAAATGAAGTAGCTTAACATAAAATAACGCATTTGGTTTGAACACGTTTTTACATTTCATTTTCTGCATTTTGGGTCAGTGCTGGTGGATTACTTAAGCTTTTGTAACTGTTAACGTAGCTAGTAGATTGAAAAACCGAGGCGATAGGCCGGGGATGGGCGTAACGAGATAATCTGGAGTATCATCAGCTTACCAATATAAAGCACAGTGAAACAAAATATAAATTACTTTCAAGTTTCACTGAAAATACAAACAACGTGCAACAACTAATAGGCCATTATCTCTAACTAATTGCAACAACTAATAATAGACCACTCTACACCATTATGGCTAGCTACCCTTGTTATCCAGCTGTAACGGTTCAGGTCATGTGATCAGGTGGCCAATCACAGCCAGTCTTGTCGACTGATTGGTTTAATTGTACATTAAGTTCCTGCACAAAAGCTGCGGCTAAGTGCTAATTAACGAGCGATTTAATCAATTAGTTACGTGTTATAATATTAATTATCACACACACACACACACACACACACACACACACATATATATATATATATATATATATATATATATATGTTTTTATATATATATATTAATACAACGGTTGATGTATTGACATTTGTCAATATATTTGGACGCGAAAACGTTTTGGGTAGATACACAAAACTTTTTATCTTACTAGAAAATGTTTACTGAACAATGAGTTTCTTAAGCAGCAGTTACAGTAAAACCCGATTGCATGAAACGTGCAACGATTCTAATCTCTAGAATATGATTTAAAAATTGTATTTTTATATAATTTTCCTTTTTTTAAAAAAACGTTTTGTATAGTTTACCGAAATAGAACACTTTTTATACATTGCTCTTTTTGAATTATTTATATATAAAGAAGCATAAAACATATGAACACTATATGATTGAGCTATTCAATATAAAAATTCGAGAAAGTAGTCATTTCTACATTAACTCTCTACAACAACGTGCGAAACAGAATTTGGCTAAAGACAGGGTATTCCAAAAATGTCTAAAATAATTTCGTAATGCAAATTTTGTTTATTTTTTATTATTATTGAATATTATGTGTCTTCAGATGAGAATACGTCAATAGAATAAAGTTTTGATGGTACTTTTTGGTTATTTTAAGGCGAAAAGTACATTGAAGCTATTATCGCCTCCCAAAATGTAAGTGTGAGTGTAAAGTGTTAAAGCAGTAAGTGCAGTGTTGTAAGTGTAAGTGTGTTAGACTCAGGTATAGCGAGGGACGTCTAAATCCTCTCAATAGATGCAGCTAGTCTGCACCCCATGCGTGGAGTTTTGATGGTAATCATTAATATACTAGCAATTCAAATAACAGGCACCAAGCAGTATATTCTCTATTAATATCTTGTCCGACGGCGCTCTAAACATTTCATAACTTTTCTACCAATTAAAGCGGTTAAAATTATTATAGGTCTTGCCGTTCAGTCAATATTATTGGAAATAACCAGAAACTACATTCGCCAACGTTTAGTCAGAGGCCGTCATTTTGAAACGGAAGTGAATTGGCAAATCTTGCACATACGTAGTTCGGGCTTTTACAAGGACATTTAATACCGAATTTTAAAACAATTGGTCATTGCTCCTAGCAAAAACTGCGTCATCATTCAAAGACCGCCATATTGAAACGTAAGTGAATGGGGGAAAATCTTTAACATACGTAACAAATTTTAAAACAATCGGTCATTTCGTTTGCCTTAAATTATGTACACTCGACGTCGTTACATCAAAGACCGCAATCGTAAAATGGAAGTAAATGGGAAAAAAGTTGTATACATGTGTAATTTTGGCTTACACAAAATACTTTTGTCCAAAAATTCGAAACAAGCAATCAATGCGTTTGGCTAAAATTGCGTACACTCGACGTCGTTAAATTAAATTTCGCCATCTTGAAACAGAACTGAAAGGAGAAAAATCATACCCATATGTCGTTTGGCCTTTATACAAATCAAAGTACCTTCGTATCAAATTTCAAAACAATCGGTCAATGAGTTTGGCTAAAACTCCGTACACTTGACATAGTTGAATTAAAGGCCGCCATCTTGAAACGAAAGTGAATGGGGGAGAAATCTTATACATACGCCGTTTTGGCTTTGTACAAAGTACCTTCGTACTGAATTTCAAAACAATCGGGCAATACGTTTGGCCAAAACTTCGTAACAAACACACAAACCAAATGCTGAACAGTCGAGTCAAAAATAATCGTTCAGAATTGTATTATAAATACGTTTAATATTTAGTAGTGTGGTTTAATTGCAATCTAGATCGTCTAAACTTGATGTTTAAACCACAGTAATAACGTTTTTTTTTTACTTTTATATTATAATACGAAGTATGATTTGTGAGAAAGTTTGTGCAATGTTCTTGTACCACTTTGCTAGTTTACCGAAACACGAGTTCAGTGAATATACTAAGTTTAAAGGATCCTTAAGAAGCATCAGTGTACAACAGCTGATATTACCTTAATAAATAAATACTGGACATGTCCGCATACAAGCAGTGAAGTAGAGGCTGGCTAGGGGGTAGGCTAGTCTATTAATCAACCCCTAAGCCTGTATAAGACGTGTTTCCACCCTTGCCTTGTCTCCCCAAATCACTAAATCAACATCATTTCCTGGCGACACTCCAGCATCTATTCAGCCCCGTGTAGCTTATACTATCAGCAATACGTTACGGTAAAGCGATAGTGAATGAGTATACTTTGTTTAATAAAGCGGGAGCTGTTCGTTAGCAGTGACTAGTGGCGCATTTGATAAGAATTGGATAGTACAGAGTGGGTGTGGAGAAATCTTGGGAGTCTGACGCGTGGGGAAATCGGAATGCGTCTTAATTTCCTTTTGGTCGGACAAGGTCGTGAAAAAAATCGACCACCAAGTCCTTCTGGTTTTCAAGGAAGTCCTGGAGGTTTTGAAGTCCACTGCGACCAAAAAAGTGACTTCTAGTTTTAATTTGTATATGTTGGCGCACAGTAAGGCAGTATGGCCACCAAATGCGGAGAGGAGTTGCGCTGAGCTGAGCGGACTACGCATTCCAAACAGAACATGTTTTAAATGTAAGTGCAGCCACTCCGCGTAGGCTCTGTCTAGGTTCAGTTTAAAGCTGATTCTGCTTCCCGCACCACGACCACCACCATGCCTCCAAACTATTATTTCTCATTACCTAAGTTAGCGTTGCCTAGGTTAAGGTTTTAAAACATAGAAGGTTTTAACATAGAATCCGTTAAAGTAGGCCCAAATATTTAGATTTAAAAGGTACACACACGTTATTTAAACTGACTGAACCCCGCTTCTGTTTGCCGTTCATCTTCGCTCGGCTCAGCTCAGTGCAGCTCTGCTCCGCTTTTGGTGGCCGTCTGGCCTTACAGTTTGAACAAGCTCGTTACCCATCAACGGATGTGTTCATCTGTTTTAAAATGGTGGCATTCAGTATCTTTAAAACAAACCATAACCTACTTCGAAAATTCGATTTTACGATCATAATTTAGTTTTATCTGCTTAAATTAGCTTCGTTTTCAAATTTTATTGAAAATAAATCTGTCGGCGGTCAGGGCTTACTTTCAATTAAATTTTAAAATTTTCTCGGCTCGCAGCTGTCTACGATTTGAGCGTTGATTACGACGGTGAAATAAGATTTTCAAAAGTACTCAAACAAAAATGTGATGAGTTTTTAAATAATTGAAATTTAGTAACAGCCATTTTGAACGAATCTTGTTGGTTAACGAACTTGTCTCAGTTATTATCAAAATCGATTTCTACGCCAAGTTTGAATCAAATTGGACTAAAATTGCTAGCCTGAATGCTCTCTCTCTCTCTCTCTCTCTCTCTCTCACACACACACACACACACAAATTTTAACGAGCCCTCACAAAGTGACCTAGAGGTTAGGATTGGCGTTTTATTTCAAGGTATTAGCACATACAGAAAGCTCACCAATATATAAAATTCTATAACTGAGATATAGTTCAGATTTATGAATGAAGATAAGCGGTACTGTATATAAAATCCATTCTGTTTAGAGCAGTGTTGCTATCGGTGCATTTTCCTATCCCTTCTCTCCGCTATCCCTTCACCCACTACAATGTTCTTCTGTGTTTATCTGTTATGGAAGGTCAGTATTTATTTGTTTTTTACAATTAAAGATTTATAGCAATCTAGTAATACACCAATGAACTATTTGTTTGTAACCTAAACTAATACAATACAATATTCTACTTAGCCATTGACAATCACTTAGCCTATAATCAACAGTCACTTAAATAATATGACCCAAGAGCTACACAGTTCAAATGGTTTCACTCTCTGCACAAATGGTTCAACCTTCTCACTGTACCATCATTGTTGAGTAGCTGGAGGACCTCGACATTGATGTGCTGTTGTAATCTTCTTTTGTGGTTAAAAGCTAGTTTTGTGGCTTCACTATCAATGGATGGAACCTCAAGATCTTAATGTATATTCTCATTTCTGATGTACCAAGAGGCATTAACTATACCACGAAGCACTTTATTTTGTAATCGCTGATTGATGTTTCTATTACTCTGGCTGGTACAACCCCACAGTTGAATACCGTAAAACCACAGTGGCTTAAAGACCTGCTTATAGATCAATACTTTGTTATACACTGATAGGGAAGAGCAACGACCCAACAACAAATGCAACTTTCTGTATTTTAATTTTAACTCCTCTTGCTTTTTCTTTACATCGGGCTTCCACCTAAGTTTGGCATCCAACGACATGCCAAACTTATGTTTAGCTGTGTTCTCATATGGAACCACTTGTAGATTAATAAAAATGGGTTTGTGCTCGATACGCTTATTAGTGAAATCAATATGCACAGATTTACCTTCATTAAGCTTGATTCGCCACATTTTCATCCAGCTTTGTATGTGGTTTAGAGCTGTTTGAAGTTTTCTGGTGGATTCAATGTTATTTGTCACTAACAGATAAAATTGCTGTATTGTCAGCAAAGGTAGCAACAATGGTTTGTTCAAATGTTGATAAATCACTGGTATATAAAAGATAGAAGGTTGGCCCCAATACACTGCCATGAGGCTCTCCTGCTTTAATTTCCTTCAACTTAGAATAGTCATCTTCTTGCTTAATCCTGAAGTATCTTTCTGAAATATAGGATTCCAGTATCTCTGAATATTGAACAGGAAGGAATAATTTCAGTTTGTAATTCAGTCCTTTATGCCAAACTTTGTCGAAGGCCTGGGAAACGTCTAGGAATATTGCCGAGCAAACCTTCTTTTCTTCTAACGATTGTTTAATTACACTATGAACCTGATCTATTGTAGAGAGACAATTAAAGATGGATGATTACAAAGTAACAGTGTCTTGTAGCATCTTTCATGCAGTACTGGTTTGTTATAAATGATACTACAACAGTTTTCTAAAGTACTTCATGACTTATTGAAATTGAGCCTTTAAGTACTTTAATAAAGTACTTTAAGTCTTATTAAAACTGAATTAACTACAAAAAAGTTACTAATATTATTTTTGGATGCATTATACGAGTAGTTCCCAACAAAACTTTTTTTTCTAAGAAATTTGATATAATTTCATTTTTGTTAAATTTAGTTTCTTTGATGTTAAATACATTTCTAAAACATATATTTATGTTTGGTAGGCCATGCTGTTGAAATCCTAAGATCCTACCATATAGATCTTCTTACGTGGAATTTTCCAGACAGGGGGTGCAGACTAGCTGCACCTATTGAGAGGATTTAGACGTCCCTCACAGTACCCGAGTCTAACACACACTTACACTTACAAACACTTACGACTTTAACACTCTACACTCACACTTATATTTATGGAGGCGATAATAGCCTCAATGTGCTTTTCGTCTTAAAATAAAAAAAAAAAAAAATAAAAATCCATTGATAGGTCCATCATAGACCCGGGACCTTGAAAAGAAATCCGATCCTTATTTCAGTATATGTAACATCTCACGTTCGAAATTTTGGTCCGATTTGATTCAAAACTGATTCTAAAGACAACTATGGTTACAGCTCGAAAAAAATCGTTAACTACAAAATTCCAATTAACAATTTGAAAATGCGCGGCTATTTTAAATGCAATGGGTATTTTAAAATGAGCTGTATATTTGCCATTACGTTTTGGAATGTAATATTAAAGTAAAATTTAACCATTATGTTTACTGATTGATTTCTGTTTTTTTTGACAAAAATTCATCAATTATTCTACTGAATGTATTTTTCAAGAAACCACAGCAAAATTATGATAGTAAAATTACTATTTTAGAAAACCCATTTAGCCTATATTGGGGAAACAAAAAAGCTGATATTCAACAACTATTCAAAATAATACAGACACTTTAAACATATTTTTTCACTAATATTAAAAACATGTTTTTGCTTTAAAACAATATTTAATAATTTAATAATCTAATGTAATTCATATTATATTTCTGAAAGTTTGTGTGTTTGTTTGTTTATTTGTTTGTTTGTTTGTTATTTAATCACACTTTAACCACTGGTCCAATTGAGATGAATTTTGGTACGAATATGGTTTACGTATCTGAGATACACATAGGCCTATTCCCGTTTTAAAAAAACGTCATTATACTACTTACCCAGCCCAAAATAACTATTAGTATTTAATTTTGTAACATGTGTTAACTGTAGTTAGGTTTAATTACTGTTTACTGGACATGATATTTAGGCACCAGAGATAGACATAGATATAATCCAATTTTACAAATATTAATCTGTGTTTTATTTATTGCAAAATTATTACTTTTAATGTAACATTTTCAATTATTTTAGTTGAAATTTTTTCAAAACTGACTAATTTGTTACTTTGTGTTGAATTTTCAATATTAAATGTAAAAAAAATCCCTACGCAGAGTGCCAATTGTAATTTGTAATATTACAATTACTGTGTATTTGTAATTAATTACAAATATTACTGTGCCAATATTTGTGTAATTACATTATATGAAAAAATGGTAAATATGCAGTGTAGCATATTTTTCGATATTTTTGTTACTAAAATGCTTTATTATGTGCCCAAAAGCAAGAATCCAAAATATGAAAGCACGAGATAAACATAGGCCTATTCCCGTTTTAAAAAACGCCATTATACTACTTACCAAGTCCAACTTAATTATTTAGTATTTAGTTTTATGACAAGTATTACTTGTATAACAGTGACTTTTTATACGTTTATTATATATTGGTAGGTATCAATAATAAATGTTTAAATTATTGTAAACGCCATCATACTACTTACCCAGTCAAACTTAATTATTTAGTATTCAAGTGTTAATTGTACAACAATGACGTTTTATACGTTTATTATATATTGGTAGTTGTGAATAATAATGTTTAAGTTATTTTAAACGCCATCATACTACTTACTCAGTCCAACTTAATTATTTAGTATTCAAGTGTTAATTGTACAACAATGACGTTTTATACGTTTATTATATATTGGTAGTTGTGAATAATAATGTTTAAGTTATTTTAAACGCCATCATACTACTTACTCAGTCCAACTTAATTATTTAGTATTCAAGTGTTAATTGTACAACGATGACGTTTTATACGTTTATTATATATTGGTAGGTGTAGGTAATAAATGCTTAAATAATTTTAAAGACCATCATATACTTATCCAACCCAACTTAATTATTTAGTATTCATGTGTTAATTGTATAACAGTGACGTTTTGTACGTTTATTATATATTGGTAGGTGTGAATAATAATGTTTAAATTATTTTAAACTCCATCATACTACTAGACTTAATTATTTTGTATTCATGTGTTAATTGTATAACAGTGACGTTTTATACGTTTCTTATATATTGGTACATATGAATAACAAATATTTAAATTATTTTGAACGCAATCATACTATTTATCCGGTTCAACTTAGTTATTTAGTATTTAGTTTTGTAAAAAGTGTTAATTTTATAACAGTGACGTGTTACTAATATTTTATTATAATATAACAGAACCCAGTTCTAGAGTATCGAGTAGCAAAAATCTATATGTCTTGGACGAAAACCATAAATCGTGTAATATTGTGTATAGTAATAAATTAAATTGAAATGAACCTATTCTGATTTTGAAAATATACTATAAATTTTATTACCAGCATTATAATTGCAGGCAAAGCCGAAACGGGTAACAGCTAGTTATATATAATTTCGTACTAAACTAGTAAACGTATAATGTCTGTTTTTATAACGATTACTGTAAGATTATAACAGTAGAAAATATTTAAATTAGAATATTGAAGGCAATGTGGTAAGCAGAAACCAGATGATTGATATCGCACTAAAAATCTGCCAGCAGTGTCTAAAATTAGCAGTTAGAAGTTCTATCTTTTAATTTTATGTAATAATTTCAAGTAGCATTGGATGAAAGTGACGGCTAAATACAAATACCCCACCACTCTACATGGCTTGTTTACGTTACGTTACGGAAGAGAGAGATGCCCAATTGCTGGATATGTGTACGGTGGCGCGGCTCTAGTTTTCGATGTGTAATGCCTCGCCAAACCGATTGACAATGCTTACTAAGGCCATGACTTCTGCGTTGGGGTCATGACTAGGCCGGGTGGAGCGGACTACGCATTCAAAACCTAACCTATTGTTTTTAATGTAAATGCTGCCACTGATAGCGTAACGTAGCTGAGCTGAGTTGCGGAAAATACCTACAATAGCTTATTTTCCGATCGAGATTCACTAATTAAAAAGATTTTAAGCTGAACATGGGGTTTTGTATTAAGTTAAGTTTCTTTAACTTAAATTTCTTAAGTTAAGTTTTTGTGATGAACATGATTTTCAATCGAATAAACAGATTGTTTAATTTTATTTCCAAACGTGATATTATAGCCTACATGCTTATTCAATTGTAAAGAAATTTGCTTCCATCATGCCATTTATGGTGGTCGTATTTATGATGACAGTATACAAATTAAAAGAATGAAAAGAAGTTTTATAACAAAATAAATTATACTTGATATTACATGAAAGAGAAGAAACGAGATAAGACTTTATATTAAATCAACTATATAGCTTTAAATTATCAAAACATAAAAACTGCTACAAATTATACACAGAGATGTCATTTTAACGATTAACTCTTCACTCATGCTACGTAATAAAAAAACAATTCTGCAAAAAAAAAAATAAAAAAGTAATGCCATCAAAAAAATGTCCAGAGGCCTTTTAGAAAATGCTTACAAATTGAACACATGCTTTATTAAAGTAAGAGGTGTGCTAACATTACCGTTGTTTTGTCGACAACAGGGACCTTTTTTCAGTTGATGAAATATGGGAGCATTAAAATATGTCGCAGAGCTGGAAGGCGGCGGTACATTAAATTACACAAATTGCTTGTCAGCCTGAATGTTACACTATCTGTTTGTCTTTCTTCGCCGGCTTGGTTCTTTAATCAAATGAAAATCCTTCGTTATGAAAAGTTTCGTTGGAAAATATAGTTTCAGTGGGTTTTTCGTTATTGTTGTTTGAAATTTTCATTTTAATGTTAGAGGATTTTCTTTGGAAATACAGTAAGCAGCAAATTATTTTCTTTTTTAAAAAAATGCATAACACACTTATCTTAAGTATTTAAAAAAATATGATTTCACCAACGTTATCAGGAATAAAATCTGCATAAATTAGTATTAAAATCTTTCAAAATAGTTTGAATAATTTTAACGAAACGAAATTTTTAAACGCCGGGATTGAATTTTACATCATGGATTCATTTTTTAAAATTGTAATGGATTTTAACAATTAAAAATACCACTTTATGCAGATTGTAATGGTAATCATTATGGTACAATCAGATTTTCAAAAAAAAATTACGTAAAGCGTTTTGAAAATGGAAGTATTCCGAAATGCATCAACAAATATAAAACGTTTGAAGCCAAGAATGGCAGAAATTTGTACTCTGTAAAATAACAACATTGATAGCGGAAAAAACATTAAGAATTTCAGTAATAACCTCACTTAACAAAATACTATCCAAGGCCAGCTGTAGTTGGAGATCAGTGTTTAGATGAATGTTAAGTCCATCCATACCTTGCTGTAGAATACCGTTAAGGTATTTACGCGGGGCTTTTTTTCATGCAATATGATGCATGCAACAAGGTGCAAGTATGTAAAGACGCATGCGTCATGATGGGTTGCAACAAAAGACGTACCTATTTGGTTTACTCGTGCAACTTGTCATGCAACTTGAATTATTCTTAACCTAATTGTTTAGTTTTTTGTTTATTCACATATATTTCGTCATTAGTAATGGATTGGGACGAATAAAACTATTAATTTTTTTGATCGTCAATTTCTTGTTTATGATTTGTTTATGACAGCTTTCTTAGAAATTTAACTGTCAATATACAAGACACAACAGACTTTTATAGGCCAAATATTATTTTAAAGATGAAATATTTGATTTATAACATATTATATTCAACTAAGGTATTTTACATGGTTGATTTTATATATTGGATTTTATTTTTGGGCTACAATTTAATTGAAGTTTAGCGGCAACTCTTTACACATTTACTGATATAAACAGCTAATTAACAATATACTACAAAATAAAAATACTTTAAAAATAGTATTATAATAATATTTTAATAACATAAATTCAATTTAAAGATAAAACATTTATCTTTAAAATAATACGCGGCCTGTTGAAAACAGATGTAACAGATGTACAAATTTAAAAGTTACATGCAGTTGAAACGTCACCTTTAAGCTGTTTTATTTTTTAAAAGGTAACGAAAATTTAAAATATTAGGTTGTTTTATCAATAGTGCAATTTTGTGTAAAAATTATAATTAATTTTAGAAAGGAAAGAGTTAGGCCGGATGGTCACAAAATACGGAGCGGAGTTGACTACGTATAAAAAAATGTGTTTAATGTTAATGTAAACAAAATTGACTACCTCTTGTTTTTAATGTAAGTGCGGCCACTAAAAGCGTAACAGAGCAGAGCTGAGTCAAGCGGCGCCGTTGGGCTTCGCTCTTCGTAGTTTCGACTTTGACTAGGTTCGCTTCCACCACCACACTGACCACGCCTTTAAAGTTATTTTTTCTCGTTACCTAGGTTACAATTTTGAAACATAGTAGTTTTCTAGAATGCGTTACAGTTGGCCTAAATATTTACATTTAAAAGATACGAACGCGTTCTTTAAACTGATTGAACTCTGCTTCAGGTTGCCGTTCGTCTTCATTCCGCTCAGCACAGCCCCGCTCCGCTTAAGTGGCTGCCCTGCCTTACTGCCTTTCAAAAACTCGGAACTATCAAGTCTCTTGGAATATTTCGTGACGGCATTGAGACTGCTGTACAACTAGACATATGTTCAACTAAACACAAGCTATCTGAACAACATGCTGCACGTTGCATGCAACTTGCAAAATGTGTGGCAAGTGACATGCGCTCTTACAAAATTGTATACTCCATTGCATGTACCGTGTAAACGTAACGTAACAATACTTGTATTTCGTTTCACATTAGGCCTATACTTTGCGTTTTAGTGCTTATAGAATACGGTAGAATAAATTACGTGTATTCTTGAAGAATAATTTGGATTTTGAACGATTTATGACAATTATCTGCAATTTCGAAAACGCTTTTCACAAAACTTATCTTAAAACATTGTAACGCAGTTCGTCTGCTTATAGAGTAGAAGATGTTTTTAAAATTTCTTCTGACTAAAACTTCGTACCATATATATTTTTTGGAGTGGGTTCTATTATACAAATGTGCAGTTTATCGGTTTTGTAACTTTTATTTATTTAATGTGAGTATACATCTACATGAGTTCTGAATTTTTCTGCTCTTGTCGCAAACTGCTCTTATTAATTGTAACTGTAACGGTTATATTTATCTTCGCTATGGCGTGGTCGTCCTCTTGTCCAGCCTTGGAATCCTGTCACATATTGTTCCTGTTGCTGCTAACTAAAGTGGGTACTCCAGTTGAAATTTTCTTGAAGTCTTCCAATGTTGTCGGCCGCGGGATCTTGTCGAAACCAATTACTGCTGCAGGATCGTCTTTAGGTATTCTGGAGTAACTTTTAATGTAACATTCTGAAGATGTCCCGTATTATACTGCAGGGTAGGCTAAACACACGGTTCTAGCCTCGGATCGTTCGGTGAACCCTTTTCGCTACTGAACAGGGAGACGGCTGACTGTCTGACGATCTGCAATGGACTGGCGATCAAACGGAAGGAAAGCTGACACCACACGTCACTGCTGAATTCTTGATACGGAACTGTGTCGACTGGAATTCCAGTCGGCTTAATTTGCCGGTATACGAAAACGGAAATCAACGGCTTGACGTGCCGTTATGGTTACAGGATAACAATAGGCTCAACATGGCGGTACTGAGATATAGATTGTAGAGGAACTAAATACGTTATCGGCTCAACACGCAATAATAAATGAAAGGAACAGATAACTAACGGCTCAGCACGCCGGTACAGCACCTCGGGAACGGAATACTACCGACTCAGCACGCCGGTACAGCACCTCGGGAACGGAATCGGCTCAGCACGCCGATGTATTATGGTTGCGATGTCGGAAAGGACTGAGGGATTATCGGCTCAGCACGCCGGTATAGTCGACGGATGTACAGTCAGCTCAGCACGCCAGTACTGCACCTCGGGAACGAAATACTACCGGCTCAGCACGCTGATGTAGTATGGTTGTGATGTTGGAAAGGAATGAGGAGATTATCGGTTCAGCACGCCGATATAACCCAGGGGAACTGATGACTATCGGCTCAGCACGCCAGTACTACACCTCGGGAACGAAATACTACCGGCTCAGCACGCTGATGTAGTATGGTTGCGATGTTGGAAAGGAATAAGGGGATTATCGGCTCAGCACGCGAATATAACTCAGGGGAACTGATGACTATCGGCTCAGCACGCCGGTATAGTCGACAGATGTACAGACGGCTCAGCACGCCAGTACTACACCTCGGGAACGAAATACTACCGGCTCAGCACGCTGATGTAGTATGGTTGCGATGTTGGAAAGGACTGAGGGATTATCGGCTCAGCACGCGAATATAACCCAGGGGAACTGATGACTATCGGCTCAGCACGCCGGTATAGTCGACAGATGTACAGACGGCTCAGCACGCCAGTACTACACCTCGGGAACGAAATACTACCGGCTCAGCACGCTGATGTAGTATGGTTGCGATGTTGGAAAGGAATGAGGGGATTATCGGCTCAGCACGCGAATATAACCCAGGGGAAATGATGACTATCGCCTCAGCACGCCGGTATAGTCGGCAGATGTACAGACGGCTCAGCACGCCAGTACTACACCTCGGGAACGGAATACTACCGGCTCAGCACGCTGATGTATTATGGTTGCGATTTCGGAAAGGACTGAGGGATTATCGGCTCAACACGCCGATATAACCCAGAGGAACTGATGACTATCGGCTCAGCACGCCGGTATAGTCGACGGATGTACAGATAGCTCAACACATTGGCTCTGTAATAGGATAGGAAGATAATGAGGGACTGGGCTGGAGCAGCCCGACAGCCTTCCGGAGCGCTATACAGCTTATTATATCGTCTGGTTCTGGTGGTGTAGTACTGCTGCTGAGAATGGGGTTAGGTGTTATCTTGTTTAATTAGTTATTTTATGTACTTTAGAGTTTATCAAGTTTGTTTAATTAGCCTATCTGACTTTAAATAAAATTGTGTAAGTCACTTTATTACAACAATAATTAGCACAACGGATGTGATCGTATGGATATGCGTTAAAAGAATTTGTAGCTAGTGATAGCCGTACAGAACCACGTTTCTGCAGTGTTTCCTGCGTCAGGTCACGCAGTTAATCAGAACTTGTTAAGCCCCAAAGTTGCAAACATCATAAAACTCGCTTCGAGGTTTTAATCTTTGTGAAGCGCCTTTTATACAAGGGGGGGAGGGGTGTTTCTTTATTTATGTGTACGAAACGTGTTCGTTGTGCACCTTGCGTGAATGTTAAAAGCAATTAAAACCTTTACAAGAATATTCAATTAAAAAAATTTAAGTTGAACCGAATAATTGTAATACTAAACGGCTTTCGGGCGTTTCTGATGATAATTTCAAAATTTATCAAGTTTCCTTATACAAAACTCGTGGTATTTGTAAACATTCGCTTTAGAAAATATTGTATAATACAATCAATGACAATCCCTGTGCGCGGATTAGTATGAGCAATGAATACAGAATCTATAAGAAGGACACTTCTTGCCTGAAAAAGTCGGCCCATTTTATTCGGCCGACAACGCTACTTGTGGAGCACCCGCCGATAGGCAGCGCTGCATGTTTCTTTCTGAACTTGAACTAGCTCAAAGAGAGACAGATATAGGGCTGATTACATTCTCTGTCTCTCTCGTTGTCTGTCTGTTTTTCTCTCTCTCTCCCTTTCCAAATCCTACCTTAACGCTTGATTAACGTATGGGAAAGTATGGCTACAGGGTCAACTTGTGAAAGTTACATCTGCAAACAAGTAACGAACCTATTCCCGCCCGGTGCCTGAAGACCGGCTTCATCGGTTCTATCATTGAATAGTAAGTTATATTAATATACAGGATTAGTCAAATGTTGTCGTGACCAATAGATGTTGTCTTCAATCAAATGTTGTCTTGTTTATTTGTGGAGAAAAACCAAACTTACGAAATGTTTAGAAGATATAAAGATGTACATTTTTTTGGATAAGGCAACTTTGTCTCGACTTCTAAAATCTTCAATTTTTGACTAACATTGTATATTAATAAACTGTATGTAAATAATAAAAGTTTTGTGACTGAAATTAAAAAAAAGTATTAAAATGTAGCATATGTCGTTTTTCAGACAATAAGTGACCTTCTTATAGATTCTGTAATCATTGGTATGAAGCCGGGTGGCTGCTAAGTGCCAAGCGGAGCGGAGTGATCTTGAACGGCAATCAGAAATGGAGTTCAGTCAGTTTAAAGAACGCGTTTGTATCTTTTAAATCTAAATATTTAGGCATAGAGTAACAGATTCTAGGAAATTACTATGTTTAAAAATCGTAACCTAGGCAATGGTATCTTAAGTAACGAAAAATAATAAGTTTTGAAGACATGGTCAGCGTGGTGAGGGAAGCGAAGTCAGCCTCAAAACCTAACCCACTCAAAGTCGAACTCTTCACTAGCTTCAGGGGAATTGAAGGTAATGAGGAAGCAGACCGACTGGCTGGACTGGGATCTGCATCTGAGTTTATCGGGCCTGAGCCTGCTATAGGGATTTCTCCGACGTTGGTCGGGTCTGCTATTAGTAGGTGGTTTAACAAGCAACACCAGGCAAGATAGGATAACCTTCATGGGCATTCCCATAGTAAGCGTCTCTTAAGCAGTGTTCCATATGGAGGGCTTAAAGGGCCAGCAGACCTCTTGGACAGAGCACAACTCAGGAAAATCATGGGGCTCATTACAGGGCACTGTGGTCTGAGGGTGCGTGTGAACAGGATAGATAAGCACTACGGAGAAACTGTGTGTAGGTTGTGAAGGAAAGAGGGGGAAACTACAGGACACATAATTCATGATTGTGAAGCTCTTGCTAGTAGGAGGGTTTTTTGGTTTCCAGGACTTTAGAGACCTGCAGCAGAATGAGTAGTCATTGGATTGTTGGAATTTACTAAGGGCTGAATGTGCTAAAGTAGTAATAAAGAGGTTTGGTTACACAATAGTTCCAATAACCACAGTGCCTGGGGTTATAGTGTCCTTTCCTCTAGTTTGATCTACCATCCCAGCCTTAACCTGAAAAACTGAATTCAATATTATATAAAATTTAACAAAGTGTATCTATTATTTATGACAAGTCAACAAAATATATCTTTTTTGTTAAAGAAAACTTCAAGTAATACCAAATAAAGGAAGCAAACTATTTCCTGATTTTATTTTTAAATGATATTATTTTCAATCAATTTTTCTTTTTACTTATTTTAATAATAACTGTTTCTAACCGTTGAATTTATCTTAGATTTTGTAACCGTATACAGAAAATCGTATATGTATTTGTACTATTTAAACCATAGAAATTTGTTATTGACAGAAAGATATACGTTTGATTTATTGCTAGAGAAAAATAATGTGATATAATTTTAGTTATTAATTAAAATTAGAAATAAGTGTGATTAATAATATCATATAAAATACACTGAGAAATATGTTTTCTATTTATAAATGTGAATTGAAACGTGTAATCTGGCTTTGACGCTGAACGAGAAAAACATTCTGAAATTGCATTCTTTTGAATGTCACACCAAGTTTAATAAAAATTAATTAAGTTTATTAGAGTGCATACGGCGTTATCAAAGTCCAATGAATAAAGTCAATAAATTAAAGTCAATATTCTAAAATACGTTTTACTCATCACAGACATTCTTAAAATACTTTTATAAATAATTTAACTTTAAAAGGTATTATAAACGTAGATATACGAGGTGTGTTCAGAAAGTAATAAGAATTTTTAAATTTCGCGGGCTTGGAGATACCGATTGTCAAACATTTTTTTTATTATGTTGGTATACATGCCCTTGAAGTATGATAAAACTTTCAGTTATTTTAATTGTTGACTTTGTCTGTGACAGCCACTAAGGTTAGACGTGTTTTTAGGAGCTCAGCGATATTCGTTTGTTAAAAGAATTGGATCAAAGAATTTGTATCAAATTTTGCGTACAAAATGGAATAAAGTGAAACAAAATGTGTGAAATATTAACAAAGTCATATGGTGAGTCCGTTATGAGTAAAGCAAGAGTTTACGAGTGGTATAAGCGTTTCAAAAAGGCCCTGTAGGCGTTGAAGATAACGAACGCCCTGGACGCCCCAGCACATCAACAACCGACGAAAACGTGGAAAAAGTGAAAGAAATGGTTATGAATAATCGCCGAATCGCAATTAGAGAGGTCGCTGATGATGTTGGCATATCGATTGGATCATGCCATGACATTGTTTTCAATGTTTTGTGTATGAAACGCGTGGCAGCAAAATTCGTTCCAAAATTGTTGAATTTTGAACAAAAACAGCGGCGAATGGAAGTTGCTCAGGAGTCACTAAATGAAGTCAACAACGATGCAGAATTATTTAAACGTATTATAGCAGGTGACTAAACATGGGTTTACGGATATGACGTCGAAACTAAGACTCAATCATCCCAGTGGAGGCATTCTGGCTCGCCAAGACCGAAAAAGGCTCAACAAGTGCGGTCGAACGTGAAGGTTATGCTCACTGTGTTCTTCGATATTAATGGCATAGTGCATCATGAATTCCTGCCACCAGGTGAAACGGTCAATAAGGAGTACTACCTACAAGTTCTATGCCGTTTGCATGAAGCAATCAGAAAAAAACGTCCGGATCTGTGGAAAAACAATTCATGGCTTTTGCTCCACGATCATGCACCAGCTCACACTTCATTGCTTGTTGGTGAATTTTTGGCCAAAAACAGTACTGTAACGATGCCCCAGCTCCATATTCGCCAGACATGGTTCCGTGTGACTTTTTCCTATTTCCAAAAATAAAGAGAACCTTAAACCTTAAAGGGCTGTCGTTTTACAGCTGTAGATGACATTAAAAGCGCATCGCTGAAAGAACTAAAGGCTATCTCAAAGATCGAGTTTGAGAAGTGTTTCGAGGATTGGAAGAAGCGCTGGCACAAGTGCACAATCTCCAATGAGGATTATTTTGAAGGCGACAACATCAATGTAGAAGAATGAATAAATATTTTGTTAAAAAAATTAAAATTCTCGTTACTTTCTGAACACACCTCGTAATATAAATGGGCTTTAAAGTACCTATAATTTAATTATGCGTATGATTCAAAGCAAAAAAAAAAAAAAAAAAAAAAAAAAAAAAATACAGTTTTACAACTTTTTGCAAAAAGGAAAATCTTCACTGAGAAATACGTAAGCATAATTTATCAGAAACAGTTCTATCGATTTTACTAATATTTTATCAGTTGTTAAACTGATTATTATTTTGCATAATAATCAGTTGTTAAACGGCCTTCATTATTTGCTTTTCTTGATTTACTCCTGGACCGTAATAAAAAAAATCAAATTCGATAACCGGGCTAAATACAAACTTGTGTTACAAAACCAAAAATATAAACCATGTATCATGTTTTTCTCGATTACTTGTTTTTGTTATTAATTAGTTGATATTGTTTTTCAGTCATAACTCTCTTATTAATTCATCGTTAATTTCATTTTTAAATTTTAATTTATTTTCTAATAATCGTAGACTTTCTAGTTAATTTTTTCTTAATTTTTGTTCTTCATTAAAAACACATTTTTTAAATAATTTTATTGTCCATTTTATTTAGAAATTTTATTTTGAAAATGACCTCAATTGAAATGATATTGAAGCAACAGCTGTTGTGCGAAATCAGCTGTTTAGAAGTAGTCATAGTTATATTTTTACTTATACAATAGCACGCAACGCGTTAAACATATTATTATATGTATTAGTGACATTGGCACGCATCACGCAAAATACATCACAACCAGCTCTAAAACATGATACATGTTAATAAAAAAAAGAAATTAAATTGATACTAAATAAATAGAAACTTAATTTATCCTCCGAAGGTGGTAGCTATGCTACTGAAATGTATGTGAATAATTTGATATTTATTCTGTTAATATCGAATTAATTATTCGAATCAATTTATATTTATATTAATTTATATTCCACTTCGTGCAAAATAATTTCCTTTTTTTATTTGTTTTAGAATACAACTAAGCGAAATGTAATGAACCTAGTTTCATTAACATTTAGTAAATTTAAAAGTAGATAATTTTGTCCCCTCTTTAAAAGTAACACAACTATTTTTGTTTTCTTAACAAAACATTTTATTTAAAAATTGAATATTTTGAGTTCTAAAAAAAACTTGTGCAGTAGTTTAAAAGATGAATTTACGAATTTGAAAGATATCTGTTAGATCGTTTTTAAGTAAAATTCCACAAAAAGAAAATTTTTACAAAAAATCAGACACATTTAGCCCCGTTATTTAGCAGAGCTCTCACACACTAAGAACATTGTAACATTAGTTTTGCAACGAAATGAATATTCAGCGAACACTGACATAAAATATAAAGACATATAATTGCCACAGCCTTGTTTGTTTGTCAAGGACCCTCCCTTTCCTTGTTGTGTGCTCAACCACCTGGCTTATTTCCAGACCACTACAAGGGTTTGTTTGTTAATATTTATGTGTTTTTTTGTTATTTATTATTTTAAAATCCGTATTTGTTGTAAACACAATATTACAATGAAAGTAAAATTTTAGGGTTCAAAAACCGTGTTTAATTTCTTTAAACATTTCTCTTCAGATTTGAGTTTTTCCAGTTGAAAAAAAAACATGCGGGCTGCACTCCGGGAGTGCCGACAGAAGTGAAAACATGAACAATAACGCCTAAACATACTGAACCTTATATTGGGTATAAATATCGTAATATGACTAAAATAATTTATTCTTCTTTATTGTTTATTTGAAGATTTTGAAAACAAAAAGAAGAATATTAACAGTCTATATAAAAACACGTGCTCTTTATAATTCGTGAACTACGTATATACTGTGGAAAAAGTACATATATACGTAGAGTATAGAACTACGAGAAAGAGACAGATGCCAGTAGCCAGTATACGATTCGTATTATGTGTATATATATATATATATATATATATATATATATATATATATATATATATATATATATATATATATATATATATACACCATACTTTTATATGAAAGGATATATATATATATATATATATATATATATCTAATTCATATTATATTTCTGAAAGTTTGTGTGTTTGTTTATTTGTTTGTTATTCAATCTTTTGTTTGTTATTCAATCACGCTTTTGACCAATTGAAATGAAATTAGTTACGAATATGGTTTAAGTATCAGAGATACATATAGGCCTATTCCCGTTTTACAAAACGTCATTATACTACTTACCCAGCCCAAAATAATTATCAGTTTTAGTTTTGTGTCATGTGTTAATTGTAGTTATTTACTGGACATGTGATTTAGGTACCTGAGATGAACATAGATTCAATCCTATTTTAATAATCTTAATCTGTGTTTTATTTATTGCAAAATTATTGTTTTTAATGTAACATTTTCAATATTTTAGTTGAAATTTTTTTCAAAACTGACTTTAATTTGTTACTTTGTGTTGAATTTTAAATATTAAATGTAAAAAAATCCCTACACAGAGTGCCAATTGTAAGATAGTATATATATTTGTGTAATTACTTTACATGAAAAAATAGTAAATATGCAGTGTAGCATAACCTATATTTTTCGATATTTTTGTTACTAAAATGCTTTATTATGTGCCCAAGAGTAAGAATCCAAAATATGAAAGCACGAGAAGTACGATAAAATCTAAAATAAAAGTGACCAACATAACCTCAAAATTGCTACCCGGCGAAAATCAGTAACGTGTTGTAAATCGGTAAAACAATAAAAATACGACTAACACGGGTTTTGGGTGATAAGAAACCAATTTTTTAAAAGAATTCTGCATAACCAAACTGACACGGTTGTTAGGCCTAACAAGGTGATTCATGAAAAAACCTTTATATTTTTTTTAAAAATAGCCTACTATATATCCTGACACGGTTGTTAGGCCTAAAACGGTGATGCGTGAAAAACCTTTACATTTTTTTAAAGAATACTACATATCCTAACTGACATGGTTGTTAGGCCTAACACGGTGATGCGTGAAAAAACCTTTATATTTTTTTAAAGACTACTACATATCCCAACTGACACGGTTGTTGGGCATGGTGATGGTGAAAAAAAACTTTATTTTTTTAGAATACTACATAACCTAATTGACACGGTTGTTAGGCCTAACACTGTGATGTGTGAAAAACCTTTATATTTTTTTAAAGAATACTACATATCCTAACTGACATGGTTGTTAGGCCTAACACGGTGATGCGTGAAAAAACCTGTATAATGTTTTAAAGAATACTACATAACATAACTGATACGGATGTTGAGCCTATCACGGTGATGTGTGAAAAACCTTTATATTTTTTTAAAGAATACTACATATCCTAACTGATACGATTGTTAGGCCTATCACGGTGATGTTTACTTTTTAAAAATAATATATTTAATTTTTAAAGAATATTATATAACCTAATTTTTTAAAGACGGCTGTTAGGCCTAACACGGTGATGCGTGAAAAAACTTTATATTTTTTTTAAAGAATAATACATATCCTAACTGACACGGTTGTTGGGCCTATCACGGTAATGTGTGAAATAAACTTTATTTTTTTTAAATAGTACTGAAAACCTTAACTGACACGGTTGTTAGGTCTACCATGGTAATGCGTGAAAAATACTTTATAGTTTTTTAAAAGAATACTCCATAAGCTAACTAACATGGTTGTTATGCCTAACACGGTGATCCATTAAAAAAACCTTTATTAATTTTTTTTAAATAGTACTTATAACCTAACTGACACGGTTGTTGGGCCTAATAAGGTCATGCATGAAAAAAACCGTTATATTTTTTTTAAAGAGTAACTTAACTAACACGGTTGTTAGGTCTAACACAGTGATGCGTGAAAAAACCTTTATATTTTTTTAAAGAATACGACATATCCTGACACGGTTGTTGGGCCTACACGATGATGTGTGAAAAAACTTTTATATTTTTTTTAAGACTTCTACATATCCTAACTGACACGATTGTTAGGCCTAACACGGTGATGCGTGAAAAAACCTTTATATTTTTTTTAAAGAATACCACATATCCTAACTGACATGGTTGTTGGGCCTATTATGGCGATGTGTTAAAAAACCGTTATTTTTTTTAAAGAGTACTTCAAACCTTAACTGACACGGTTATTAAGTCTAACATGGTGATGCGTGAAAAAAACCGTTATTTTTTTTTAAAGAGTACTCCAAACCTTAACTGACACGTTTGTTAGGCCATGGTGATGCATGAAAAATCTTTATATTTTTTTTAAAGAATACTGCATAAGTTAACTAACATAGTTGTTAAGCCTAACGCGGTGATGCATTAAAAAACACCTTTATTTATTTTTTAAAAAATAGTACTCCAGAACCTAACTGACACGGTTGTTGGGCCAAATACGGTGATGCAGGAAAAAAGCCTTAATTTTTTTAAAGAGTACTCCATAACTTAACTAACACGGTGGTGCGTTAAAAACCTTTATTTTAAAAAAGAAATACACCATAACCTAACTGACACGGTTGTTGGTCCTAACACGGTGATGCGTGATCTTTAATGTATATTATGATTGCAGGCAAAGCCGTGACGGTTAACAGGTAATCATATTATATTTCTGAAAGTTTGTTTTTTTTTATTTGTTTGTTATTCAATAACACTTTAGCTACTGGACCAATTGAGATTAAATTTGGTATGAACACGGTTTAGGTACCTGAGATAAACACAATACTATTCCAGTTTAATTGAATAATAGTGATTTTTTAATAATACTGTATTTTATTAAAATATGACATGACCCTGTTTTAGCGTATCGAGTAGCAAAAATGTATATGTCTTTGCCGAAAACCATAAATCATATAATATTGTATATAGCAATATATTAAAATGAACAGACCTATTCTGATTTTGAAAATTGACTATAAATTTTATTGCCTACATTATAATTGCAGGCAAAGCCACAACGGGTAACAGCTAGTATATATATATATATATATATATATATATATATATATATATATATATATATATATATATATATATATATATATATATATATATATATATATATATATATGTGGCGTGCGTCCTATACTATTTATATTCTACACAAATATACATTATATATCTCATGGTAGCAGTGACAGTGACGCTGTAAATCTGATGCGAGTTCAATGCTTTTTTGCCCATCCAAAAAGTGCCCAACGTCGCTAAAGAAGTTTTCACTTCAAAAACATTAAATACTTAGTGAACATTGTGTGATAATCAAACTTAGCGAGTTATAAATATTTGGATTTTTCATAACAAAAGAAATCATAAAAGCGAAATTATAAGGTATAGAGATTCTCTTTACTTAGAGGATATTTTGTTGTTTCGTAAAAATTGATCGTAACTTCGAAAAAAGATAGTTTTTAAATTCGTAACACGGTATATTCACTTTAAATGTTATGTTACAAAAGTAATATAAAACAAAAATGTATAAATAATTTGTAAAATTACTTCTTTTTCAATGTTTTAAAGGTGAATGTCTGAAGAGGTTTTAATTTTGCACCATTTTCTTGATACAAAAAAATATATTTCTCCAATTTCTTGAAGTAAATATTTTTTTCTGTTTTTCTTTGTCCTATAGAACATATTGAAAATCAGTTTCGTTTGTACTAAAAGAAAACGAATTTTTTGAACAGTAAGCCTAAATGTGTGTAAAAATAACGTCTTTCGAAATGTTCTACTTAAAAAATATCGAATGTAATCAAATTTAATATCAAATGTACCAAATGCCATTTGGTAAATAAAACAAAATGTACTTCTTGATTTTGGTAAACGTAAGTCAGTATTGCTTAACCGACCCTTATGCAGTCAAATTTCACTGTAGTCTTTGTTCTTGACTTTGAGCGAATTATCTGACTTCATCATCAACAGTTGGAACGTCAAGATCTCTGTGTAGATTGTCATTACAGATGTACCAAGGCGCATCAACAATACCACAAAGTAATTTATTTTGAAAGCGTTGAATATTTCTATTGCTTTGACTGGCACAACCCCACAATTAACTATCGTAAGTCCGTACAGGTTTAAGGATCTGCTGATAAAGCAATAGCTTGTTGTATACTGGTAAGTAAGAATGACGACCTATTAACCAGTACGTGTTAACTTTCTTCTCTTCTAAAGATTGTTCAGTTACGTTAGTATTCGATGAACCTGATCAGTGGTGGAATGTTTATTTGGAAAACTAAATTGATAATCCGGGATAAGTTTTTTATTTTATATGCTAAAACGTTTTAACAAACGTTTATCGAACAATATTGACATACTTGGCAAAAGTGACATTGACCGATAAGACATTGTGTTGTGAGGCGGTTTTCTTGGCTTAGGAATCATAATGACTTCAGCTACCATCAACAGTTGAGGTACATATTTCAGTCGAAATGGTACATTTTTCTGATTAATTAGCTTTAACAAAGTCTTATAGGAATTTATCTCAGAATTTTTCCAGTTATGAGATCAAAAACAGGAGACTTTTCGGGGCCAATGTTCCTTCTGATTTCCGTATACAAAAAAGTGTATTATAGTGTTTATTTCAGTGATGTAATTAAATTCTTTTACTTTTGAGAATTTGCTTCCGTTTCGTTAGAGGAAGATTTTTTTTCCCGGCGAAAAACCTTTAAGGTTATCATCGCCGAGGCGCGACATTAATTATTTAATACAATTTTTGAAAACAAAGAAACAAGTCAGATACAAATCTATCTATAATTCGGTCTACAACGTTCTACGCCGTCTTCCGATCTCCAACCTCCACCGATCGCGGTCCCACCACAGGTCTTCTGGTGGATCCCTTTTTTTATTTCCTTTTCGACTCCCTCTCTCCAGCTCAGTCTCGGCCTTCCTCGTTTTCTTCTTCCAGGTGTTCGCCATTGCATGATTTTGGGAATTCGTTCATCCGGCATTCTTTGTACATGCCCGTAACAAACCAGTTGTTTTGTTCTTATATCTTCTACAATTGTATGACTTACGTCCATTATCCTCCGTATACTTTCATTTCTCACTCTCTCTTTTCTTGATCTTCCTGCCGCTCTTCTCCAAAAGTCCATCTCAGTAGCCAACATCGTTCTTTCTGTTCTGCTCTTAATTGGCCATACCTCACTACCATATGTTATAATGCTTTTTACAATTGTGTCATAAATTCTTTTTTTATTCTCTTTTGAAATGTTTTGATCCTACAACACCCCTTTCAGCATAGATACAGCTCTCCTTCCAAATACTATTCGTTCTTTAATTCCTTCATCTAATGTACCATCTTGTGACATTTTAAGTCCTAAGTACGTATAATTTTGAGAATGCTGTATCCTCCGTCCATCTTCTAAAATTATGTCGTGCTGCCGTCCTCCAATGAACATGCACTCCGTTTTCCCCAGATTCACTTCAAGTCCCCACTTACTGTATTCTTCTATTAATTTGCGAGCCATATATACGAGGTTCTCATGATCTTGTGCGAGGACAATCTGGTCGTCCGCAAAACATAGCGTATATAGAGTGTTTGTTGTTGTCTTGTAGAGGAATGCCCATACCTTTACATTTGTTTTTCCATCCGTTCAGGGCCTGTTCTAAGTAAATTTTAAACAGTGTTGGGGAGAGGCAACATCCCTGCTTAAGACTCTTATTCGTTTTAAATCCTTGTGACACTTGTCCTTTTATTTTTATCTTGGCTATCGCATTTTCATATAGCCTTTTCGCTGCTTTTATTAAGTTAATATTTACATTTGTTTTGGTTAAGCATTCCCACAATTTACAATGTGGGACGCTATCGTAAGCTTTTTGCAAGTCCACACACAATAGGTGGATCTCCTGGTTCACTGCTGTTTTCTTTTCTATTACTTGAGTGACAGTATACAAATGGTCTACTGTTGACCTCCCCGCTCTGAACCCTGCTTGCTCCTCAGCTTCGAGATCCTTGTATTCCTCCTCTACCTTCTGCTTTAAGGTTTTCCCATAAAGTCTGCTAACTGTGCTAGTAACTGACAGCCCTCTGTAATTTTCACATACTTGTCTGTCGCCCTTCTTATGAATTGTTGACACAATTGAAGTTCTCCATTCTTCTGGTACCTCAGCACCATTTATACATTCTTGAAAAAGCCGCTTGAGTTGCTTATATAATTTATCTGTTCTGCACTTAAATAGTTCAGCCGGAATCTCCCCTGGTCCAGGCGCCTTTACATTTCTGAGCGACTTGCACACATTCTTTACCTCTGTCACACTTATTCTTAAAGGCGAGGCCATTATATTAACTGGGTTTTCGTGATCTTCAGAATTTCTTTACATAAATTCCGCTCTACCTTCTGTTAACAAATTTTTGAAGTGCGTTTCCCATTTTTGCATGCTTATAGTTGAGATCATGTCTTTGTTTTGGTTTTGACGTAAGTTTTTTAGGAGTCGCCAACTTTCTGTACTTCTTCTTCCCCCCAGATACGTGTTTATTTTTGAACAGTTTTTTTCCCAGGCTTCATTTTTCTTTTGAGTAATTTTCTTCCGTACGCTTGCTTGAGCCTTTTTGTAAGCTATTTTGTCATCTTTTGGTAGCTATTTTGTTTTGCTAGTTAAGAATCTTTGGTACTTGTATCTTTTTTGTTGTATATTTTTTCGATATCCTCATCCCACCAATACGGGTACCGTCGTTATTTATTTACATCACATGTACCCAAAGCTTCCATTGCCGCTGCATGCATGCATGTCTTAATATATTCATACTGTTGCTCAGTGCTATCAAAGTCATTTCTAGATAACTTTTCATCTAAGCGATTTTGGAACAGTGTTCTTGTACTCTCCTGATCTAAACTGTCTATGTTATATCTTGACTGGTTGGTTGGTCAGTGACTTTCCTCTTTCTGTTCTTTCTCATAGTTGCCTTTTTGAGGGAAGAGTATTTTTGTTCGCAGAAAGTGATGATCGCTACCACACGTTGCACCCCTGCATACTCGCACGTCTTGCACCTTTAATCTCGAGTTCTGCTTCATAATGCTATAATCAATAATTGACTTCAGATCCCATGTTGTCTGTGTCCACGTATACTTATGTATTTCCCGATGTTGGTAGAATCCATTCATTATTTGTAACTCATTTTGTTCGCACACTGTGATTAGTCGAGTACCATTATCGTTGACAGTGTCTTCTCCAAACTGGCCTACTACTTTATTATTGTATTTCTTCCCTATCCTGAAGTTCAGGTCTGCAAGGATAATTATTTCTCGGGATGTGCCTATTTTCACTATTTCATCGTTTAATCTTTCATAAAACTCTTCTTTTACATTCAGCAATGAATTCTCGTCCACACCATACACTCCCAATATTGTTACTTCATACCCTCGTAATGTTAAGTTCATTTTAATAATGCGTTGACTGATCGCTTCCCAGGTACTTATAAATTTTCGTAGGCTTTTTCGGATTAGGATAGATACTCCTTGTTGTGCTCTCTGGTCTTTGGATACTCCGCTAAAAAAATGGTCATACACTCCCAAATTTTCCGATCCTTTTCCCTTTTTCTTTGTTTCTGTAATTACAGCAATATCTATATTTAGATTTTTAATTTCTAAGATTACATCATTTATCTTATTTGAAAGGCCTCGAACATTCCATGTCCCGAAAAACATTATCCATTTCCGTAGCTTATGTCGTCTCCTTTTTATCCGATCCAATCCGAGGCTTAGGTTAGGTTTTTTAACATTTTATTTTTTTCCGAGCATCGAGGAGTTGGCCCGATGGCTCAACCTCCAACCTGAAGGGCCAGGGTTTTACATCAGAGTATCCTTCTCCTATATAGGTTGCCTTCTCCACGGCTTAGGAGCCCCATCTGCCCCACCTGTTGGTCCGCGGGTGGTATTTTATTTCCCACCTACCCGCCGGATCGACGGAACGCCGACCGGTTAGGGCATTCCCCTATCCGCCACCTGGGGACGCGCCCTCTAGAGGTTACAGGTTCCCCCGAGAGAGATAAAAATTTAAGACATTATAAAAACAACAAACAAAACAATAACAATACAAAATACAATAACAACTATAAATAAATAGTTTCTTAAAAGTAGTTAACAATAATATAAATCTTAAAACAACATACACACAAAGTTATTGTAGGCTGTATATTGGCTATACAACAATAACAAGATAAATAAAAGAAATATTAACGTTTCTAAAACTAATTAACAAAATAAAAACAACTTAAAAAGTAAATTAATAAATAGCAAATATAAACAAACTTTTAAGGGCTGTAAAGGAGCCCTACAACAAGCAATAACAAATGTATAAATTAAATTTTATTTAAAAAATTCAGACGATGAAGGAAGTCTAGGACCCGGTCAACGGCCGAAACACTATCTCCCAATATCGTCTGCAAACAGTTGCTCAGACCACATATAATACGAAAATTTTGGAAACCATCACAATCGAGCAATATATGTTTTACTGTGATGGTTTCCCTACAGAACTCGCATTCAGATGGGTTCCCGCGTTCCATCAGAAATCCACGCGTTAACATGGAGTGACCAATGCGAAGGCGGGTAATCATCACCTCTTCTCTACGACTTGCACGAATTGACGACCCCCCAAGGACGAACAGTATTTTTAATTACCCTCAATTTGTTACTGCTTGTAGCTGCCCATTCATTTTCCCACTGTAGAAGAATTAAATGTTTTACGTGACAAAGAAAGTCAGACAAGATTACACGTTGTGTGCTTGGCGGCAGAAAAGTTGCTTCCTTTGCCGCATTATCCGCTGCAGTGTTTCCAAATATTCCACAGTGACCAGGAATCCAGATAAATGATACTCTTGCACCTCGTAGTTCAAGTCTATGGACAGAGCACAGAATTTCTTGAACCAGAGGGTTTACCGAATACATATCCCGGTATTTCCTGGAGGGCACTTTTTGAATCAGAACAAACTACGTAATGCAAACTATCGAATTAAATAGTGTTCAGAGCCTTTAAGATGGCAAAGAGTTCGGCTGTAAAGACACTACAAATTGAGGGTAATCCATATTTATACGTTTCGTCCAGTGAGTAAAATGCGCACCCAACATTATTATTCATCTTAGAACCATCTGTGAAAATAAATTTAGCAGATGGATATGAATTAATCAGTCGAGAAAACTCACGTTGATACACAATGTTAGGAGTGTTGTCTTTCAGGTATGTACACAAGGAGAAATCAAAGGTCGGCATATTGATTATCCATGGAGGGACAAGACAAAAGGACCTTTCAAATATTTGGGGTAGTTCAATACGCAAGTCTTCAAAAACACGGGTTGTCCTAATGCCAACAGGGGCTGTAGCGTGTGGTCGGGATTCATAATGTTGGTGCAACTGATTATGGAAAACGGTATTATAAGCAGGATGCCATGATTTACATAATATATTACATACGTAACTTACTTGTAACTGCTGTCTCCGACGAGAGAGTGATGGTTTGCCAGCATCGGCGAGAATACTCACGATGAGACTTGAACGAAAAGCACCAGAAACAAGACGGATTGCAAAGTTATGGACAGGATCTAGTTTCTTTAAAAACGATGGTCGAGCAGATGAATACACAATGCTGCCATAATCAATTCGCGAACGAATTACAGCACGGTAAAACATCAGCATACAGGTCCTATCAATAATCCATCGAGACCCACCAAGAACCCTCAACATATCGAGAATTTTATTACATCGTAATTTTAAATCACGCACTTGAGGGCTCCAGGAGAGCCTTTCATCGAGTATTAGACGCAATAATCGAACGGATGGAGAAGTCCGAAGCTGTATACCATCAAGATATAACGACGGAGTTTGGATCTGTCGTCGGCGACTGAAAGCAATACACTGAGTTTTAGCAGCGGAGAATTTAAAGCCAGTAGTTCTCGTCCAGGTCTGCAATCTATTTATTACCAGCTGAAGAGTTCTTTAAGCTGTTGCCATGTTTCTGGTGCTTACGTAAATAGCAAAATCGTCCACAAAGAGAGAACATCTGACTGCACATTAGAAGTTATGCTATTGATTGCAATAGCAAACAAAGTAACACTAAGTACACTCCCCAGTGGAACACCATTCTCTAAGTAGAAGCGATCTGATAGTGTACTACCAAGACGCACCCTAAAATATCTATTACTGAGGAAGTTTTTGATAAAATACAGAATCCTGCCTTGTATATCCCATGATTTTAATGTGTTCAAAATTCCCCTTCTCCAAGCCATGTCGTATGCCTTCTCTAGGTCGAAAAAACAGCTACTAGTGTTTGACGCAAGAGAAATGCACTTTGTATTGCAGATTCTAAAGATACTAATTGATCTAGAGAACATCGTCCTTGTCTAAAGCCGCACTGATCTTTTCAAAGTAAATTGTTGGTTTCCAAATACCAAACAAGGCGACGATTTACCATTTTTTCTACCAGCATGCAAAGAACGTTGGTAAGAGAAATATGACGATAGCTACTTGCATCAGTTTTATCTTTACCTGGCTTAAGAATAGGAATACTAGCTTCCATCCAAGCGTCAGGGAAACTATGTTCATCGAATATACGATTGTATATCTCGAGGAGGGCAAGCCTACCTGACTTTGGAAGGTTTTTGATCATGGAATATTCGAGGTTGTCAGGACCGGGAGCTGTGTCCCTCGTTGAAGACACTGCAGATTCCAGCTCATGCAGAGTAAACAGACTATTAAGAGGAGAGTCGTTAGAAGTACCGACGGTGAACGGTAATTGTTCCACTGTACTTTTGTATTTACGAAAGGCAGCGTTATACGCCGTAGAACAGGAATAGATAGCAAAAGATGATCCTAATAAATTTACAATATTCTCGGAACACTGAGAAACCCATTCCATTCGGCTGTTTAGACCCATCAACTCCGTGGATGGAACACGGCCAGAGAGCGTAGTTTCTTCCAGACGACAGATGTTGGCGTTGTTCTACATATTGTTCCGATATATTGCGACCAAGAATCCTTTCTTCTTTGTCAAAAATTCTTCGAGCTTTAGCTCCAAGAATTTTGTACCGCTCAAGATTTTCATCTGTCGGGCTTTTGTTGAATCTCCGCAGTGCTTTTTGGCGTAAACGCAAAGCCTCCTTACAGTCCTCGTTCCACCAAGGAACAGATGGACGTGGTGGGTATGCGAGTGTTTTAGGGATAACATCCTCGGCTACATGTAAAATTGTATTTGTGAATTTATTAACCATTGTGTTAATGCTGTTCACTTCAATGTCTGGTGATACAAATCTTTTTGTAAATTCTTCCCACTTTGTCTTTTTAAGGATCCAACGCGGCAGGCGACGTTGCACATGAGGTAAAGTACAAAATGAAATATTAATGGGATTATGATCACTGCCATACAGATCTGGTAACACCGACCATTCAAACTTTGTTGCCAAAGCTGGACTACAAAATAACAAATCGACAACTGTCCATCCGCCAGTAGATGCTGATAAATAAGTCTGGGAACCGTCATTTAGAAGGCACAAAGGATAAGGAACCCCATGAAGTATGGTGAGCGTTAAAATTGCCTGCCAATAACATCGGCTGTGGCAACTGAGATATTAAATCATATACTTCATGATGTTGGAAATTGTAACTAGGTGGCAAGTAAAGGCAACAGACGGTAAGTTTGAATGGAACGGCAATCTGAACAGTAACAGCTCGTAAAGGAGTTACTACATTCACAAGAACCGATTCGACTGAGTTGTGAGCCAGAATGGCTACACCACCTCTGGCTCTTTCCTCAGCGATGAAATCTGCTCTGAAAACAGAATAACACCTGCAACCTTAAAATGTGAGATTCACGCAAATGAGTCTCCTGAAGGCACATTATTAAAGGCGAAATATCTCGTACAAAAACCTTCAGATCTTCAATATGACTTCTTACCCCATTAACATTCCATTGTATCACTTTATTTTTTGAACATGCAGACATTTAATGCTTAGGTTTAATATATAACTGGATTCATTTCGGATTCACGCTTATGAGTCATAGATTTATCTCAATCAATGGACATCGAATCACCACTGTGATTGATGTCCGACTCTGTAGAGATAGTAGTTTTGGAAGGACAAATTTTGCGCATTCTTTACTTTAAGTTAATTCTTTTCTATTTCATGATAACAGATTTTGTCCAGAGATAAAATAATAATCTTTGAAATAATCTTCAAAATATGCGTATAATCTTTGTAATGTGCTTGGGTAGTGTAATATATTTTGATGACCTCTAAAATAATGCCAACCTTCTGGCACACGAAATGTAACATTGGTTGAGAGGTTTGTTTTATAGATGAGCGAAAACACACCAGCAAGACTTGCAAAGAGAAATTATTCTAACAATTTTTTTTGCAAAAACTTTTAAACATAACGTATAAAACGACAGGCTAAATATGATTAAGATCAATGCACCGATTCGGTTAACCGATAGAAAATTCCATTTTCGGACAAACCAAAAAACACAAATCGGTTTTGTAAAACATTATAAAATACACACTTATTTTAAACAAATATTTATTGATGGTTTCTATAACAACGCTTTGACAGCGCAGACATCAACAACTTCACAAGTGATGCAAATCTGAGCTGAGGGAATAAACAAAATGGCGGCGCCAGATTTGTTATGTATCACTCCCCGGTGACCGCGATGTAAGTAGACTTTTGGAAACACTTGGCAGTTTTGAAATATGAATTTAAAAAAACATCCGTCAAGAAATTGCTTACAGTTTACAGAAATAAAACAGTTATGTTTTATTAACCAGCATTGAAGAATGTTTCTGTAACCATATTCAAAGAATTACCATTATTACACAAAAGAAAAAAAAACAAATACGTATTGAGTTTTTTAATCCTTTCCACATTTCGAAAGTGAATGGTTTGAACTAGTTATAAGTAGATGGAAAGTGCTGGTAGGATTACAAATTCTATTTTTTTTAATAATTTGAATAAGCGGTTGAAACGGTTGATCGATTTTTTTAAAAATTGGCTAACAATATTATCTAAGCTGTTACTAAAATAAATTTTTATGCCGAGTTTGAAACAAATCGGACCAAAATTGAGAATTATATAGTGCTACAACACACACACACACACACACACACACACACTACTATAATGATATACTTTTTATAAAACGGTCTAATATGCAACACAAAAATCTTTACCATATTGTGATGAAGGAAGTAATATTCACATAAACAGCTGATTTTGGACTACTGAAATTTCTTCGATAATCGAGTAGGCCTACTATTTTAACTGCGTTATGTAATTATGTGGCGTAAGGCCATTGTTTAGAGAGAAATAATTTTAACTGTAGCAATATAGGTATATTTCAGACTAATATATAAAAAACAGGCTAATAATTACAGTAATAGTTCAAAGAACAGTAGACTTCGCAGTATATTCTTAATTAATATACTGTGCGCTCCACGACAGCGCTCGTAACGTTTTCCGCCAATTTAACCGGTAACCGTAATATTTAGGGAAAATGTCAATAAATCAAGTTTATTGGAAATTTTATGTTTTCTCCACGAAACTGTCAAAGTTATGATAGGTCTTTCCGTTCAGCTAGTATTACAGGAAATAAACAGTAACGTTGAATCAACGTAGAATCAGAGCTCGCCATCATGAAACAAAAGTGAATGGGTAAAAATCTGACACATAGGTCTTTCAGGTGAAACAGAGACCTCGCTTCGGTCGGTCAATTAATAATAATTTTATATTGAAATATTTATATGTTCGATTAAGAGAAATACGAATAATAAAAGAGATTATTGTATATAATACTATGGCAATAACAACGAGTTTGTTATGTAAGCCTAGGCGGTATTATGAGTAGCACTTCGAAAGCAATTGAAAATATTACAAGCGATAATTTTTATTTAAAGGTTGCAATGCGAACGGAATCTGATGGTCGACAGTCTAAGGTCAGGACCGTAATTCAGGATCCGAGTCTGGTCTTGCCGGGTCGCTCCGATAGCCTATTTGATATCTTTCTAAACAATAAGAAAAAAAATCCGTGATCAAAGCTCTTTGCCGTGAGCACTTTGCCTAACTAAACAGTTGATTAGTAGCAGAGAGGGGCACGTGGTTAACACATCGCAATGTTTTATCCCAAATAGGTTAGAACCTTTGTAACCAGGATCGTTACTTCTTACGTATCGACGTTGACCTCACCGGGATCGAATCTTGGGAACTAACGTATGTGAGACGAGAGCGTTCACTGCTAGAAAAAGGAAGTCTCGAATAACAATATTCATAAATTGAAATCTAAGATTCATTCAGTTGTTCAACTGTTTGCAATCATTAAAACGATCAGTAACCTTGCAAATATTCCGCTATCTAGGTAAAATAAACGCATAACATATATTGTGGTTTAAAATATTTGATTATTTTTAAATCGTCATTTCCCCCGCACTATAAATAAAATTTCCCTTTGTTCAAGATAACTAAATCGTTTATTATCGAAGGACTACCATCCCTTGAGAGTAGTTTTCTACTATCAGTTCAAGCACAAACGCTTTTGTTATCAGAGTTTTTATGGCAGCAAATACATTGTTTTGTGTTTAACTGAACGTCGTTTTTATAACTTTATCCATGATGAGAATCATTGTACCATTATGAACGTTTTGCGATTGGAAAGCAAATCAATTCATTTTACCTAGAATCCTTACAATCTCGATTATGTGAGGAGCCATTTACACATCTTGTCGTCAGCTGGTATTGTGATGTGTGGGGTGGCTAAATCCCTAAAAAATCCAGTTGAAAAGTCATCGCTAAAAAAACCCCGTAAATCAGCTAATAATTTAAGAGATCTGTTTTATCAAAATCGGTTCAACAGATTTGACTAAAATTTTAATAATTCATCTTTTAATGAACAAAATTTTATATAAAAGGTAGAAACTGTTTACGAATATTTGAAAAAAGTGAATAGAAATCAAAATAACATTAACGCCATATAGGCGTACAAATTCAAAGAATACAAGTATGGGCTTACGTTGAAGATTGCCACCTTAAAGAAAGATTACTAGAAGATAATGTGAAAAATGTGTTTTTAGCCACGGCGTAAAGGCTTTAATATAGAAAGAAAGCAAAGTAAAACTTTATAACCTACTTGACAGACACAATATTTGCTGCTTATAGATGGTATCATAAGTTTCTGAATAGAAATATCGGCGCACACACCTGTTTCGCTGCCACTGTGGAAAGGAATTTCCACAAAACCATTTTAACCGTCCAAAACAAACTGAACATGCATCATGTTTTAGATCCGGTTTTAATGGATTTTACGCTTTGCGTGATACGAATGCACAAATTTATATTGGTAGTTGTAGTAAAAGATCAGTTGTTTTATATTGATTCTTAACGATCAGCTGATTTCATTGAACAGCTGATAGGCTATAATAAGTTTTAAGTTGTGTTGTTAAAAACTAGCTGTGATAATTTGTCGTGTTTTCGAACAAATTATCGTAATTAAAATAAAAAAGGAAGAGAAAACGTGATACATAATTTTTATTTTCGGTTCAGTAAAAGAAATTAGTTTTTTTGTAATAAATAGCACCCAGTTTGATCATCCATTTCGCAAATAGCAGCTATTAAACATCTAAAGAAAATTATAACTTTTAAGTTGCATTTTTTAAAAAGAATTATGTAACCAAACAATATAAATTACTTGTGATTTTGACTGACCGTATTTTCAAAGCGTAGGAACTTAGAAACGTAAAATATTAACGACCTTTTAAAGTTTTCTAGACGTTATAATCGTTTAACGTTTCATTTTCGCGAAAAAAATAGGCTGTCAATGAACACGACCGCAGGTTTCAAGAGTGGTAACGTCAAATGCAGCAGTAGTTTTGAATCCAAATTGTGGCCTTACACCCGCAAATTGCTCCCGTCCTTCCCCTTCTACCTTGTATGTTCGACTGTTAAGAGTATAGTGTACTTGTATTAACTAAGTTACTATATGCCGTGTATAAATATCAGTATACCTCTTTTTGTATTTAATGGGTACTTCACTCACATATACTGAAACATATAAACACTTCGATACTGCGGGACACACGACACTTTTCAATCAGCTGAATGACGCTGAGGTGGGGTGGGGGGTTTCGCATAACTGGTTCTTAACATATTTAACAAATAACTCACAAAAATCAAAGTAGGAGCGAAATTATACTAGCATTGATATTTAAGTCACGGCATACCTTAGGCTTGTCGTTTTGAATCTATAACTGAACCAAAAGTAAAAATTATGTATCATGTTTTCTCCTCCATTTTTATTTTAATTTGTTCGAAAGCATGACAAATTGACTTAGCTAGTTTTTAACCATATAACCTACAAATTATTTAATGAAATCAGATGATTTTACGAATTAATATAAAACAACCGATCTTTTAAATTAACGGTTCATTTCATATACTTGAATTGATCGAACGTCTTCGTAGTTTCCCTTTCATGTTCATTTTTTTGTATACATTAGCATGGTTTATGCGATAACAACTGCATTTCCTTAAAAAAGAGAAACTAGTATAGAGTTCAAAAATAAAATTCAGTGTGAAATGAATATATAGTTTACTGAGAAATATATGGTTATGAGCTCTATGACTAAATTGGTAAGTTTCAGTCCAAGGAAGAATTTTGTTTTTACATCCTCTTTAAAATACCAAAGAGGTTACTTATAATAAAGATTACTATAGCTGCTCTTGTATAAAAAAGGTTAGTTAAATAAGTTTTCTTCATTTTTTTTTAGATTTCAATTAAACATACGTACCATATATTATTGGATATGTTGATAACATACGTACCATAAATTTCTACTAAAGGATAAATTGTTGGTAGTAAATATAGATATTTTACATATTAAAAGCGGTTTGTTATTCTGATATAATGAAAACAATATACTTTTATTAATTCTAAACTAGAATGTGTGTTGTGTATGTGAAGAGGTAATTACTGACAAAACGAATCGAGGTCTCTGTTTGAACTCGACTGTTCGGTATTTAATTTGTGTGTTTGTTACGCGGTTTTGGCCAAACGTATTGACCGATTGTTTTGAAATTGGTATGGAGGTACTTTGCATAAAGACGGAATAATGTATGTGCCCCCCGTTTCAAGAAGGCGGCATCAGATTTAAAGATGACGAGTGTACGTAATTTTAATCAAACGTATTGTCTGATTGTTTTGAACTTTGGTACGAAGATACCGTTTAGCCCGGAAGACGTATTTCCCCACGTGGGGTTGGGCAGTGTATTTTCCCCATTCACTTCCGTTTGAAAATGGCGCATTCTGATTCAACGTTGATAATGTAGTTTCTAGATATTTCCTGTAATAATGGCTGAGCATAATTATGACCTATTCATGAAGAAAAAGAATAAAATGTCCAATGAAATTGGTCTAATAACAATTTTAAAATACTATATTAAAGTTACTATTAGCGAAAAAACTTACTTGCGCTTTAGTGGAACGCTCTCTACATTAAGAATACACTGCGAGGACTAGTTTCACATCTGTAAAGCCATTATCGTAATTTTAATTAACGTTTCTTTAGAATAGTTATAAATAGAAGTTGATCAAAACATAAGGAACAACGTCTTAAATTTTGCAAAAATATTACCGCTTTTGTTTTTATAATTTTGAGGAAATTTTTTAAAAGAAGAGGAAATAAAAATCAAATTAGCATTGTAAAACAGCTTACTCGTACTGAACTAAAAATATTTATGCCTAGGATTAATTTGACTAATAAATATATTTACCCAAGAGTAAAAGAAGTAATGAAAGTTTAAAAAAATATGTAATGTTGAATCATTGCTTAATACATACCTAAAGCTGGAGGTAGTTTTTCATCGTTTTTTTCAGTTATCTTTGTATATTTGTATATAATGCTTCAGGCTTAACACACAGATAAAACCTCAGCTATTTTATAAAATATCGAGTAACGTTCCACGTAGGTGAAAACCTCGGGATATGGGGGTGTTTGTTTCCTTTCTCCTATACTAGGTAAAAGTAGGTGGGATTTTTGTTTTTGTTTTTCGTATAAGGAACTTGATTATACCTAAATGTAGTATAATGTAAAAAAAATCTATAATTGAACCAACAGTAAAAATTATGTATCATGTTTTCTCCTTCATTTTTATTTTAATTTGTTCGAAAGCATGACAAATTGACATAGCTAGTTTTTAACCATATAACCTACAAATTATTTAATGAAATCAGATGATTTTACGAATTAATATAAAACAACTGATCTTTTAAATTAACGGTTCATTTCATATACTTGAATTGATCAAACGTCTTCGTAGTTTCCACAGTGTAGTGGTTATCAAGCGCCTCACACGTACAAGTTCTCCGGTTCTATCCCGGGCAGAAAAAAGTAATTTTTAATTATAATTAATTTAATATGAGACTTTGTCCGTCATTAAAAAAAAAAATCCTTAGCTTTCTCCAGCATTAGCTCCTCAGAAATTTGTGTCTTTTTTCTAAAAACCAGGAAAAACACTTTTTCGATCTCGCCAAATTTCATTGTTTGCCGTTTACTTGACACACATTCGGGGTTGTAAACGTACGATTCTAATTTTTCTTTACTTTTGTTTAAATAATACAAATACATACCACTGATAAATATATTGGACGTGCCGGATTACCGCGAGTATTCTACATTCATATTTTGTCCAGCTGTTTTGCGATTACCTCTGATAAATAAGAGAACATAAGTTTGATCAAAGGAAGAGTAAGCGGTTTTGCCTGACAGTATTTTGCCTTAACTATTTCATTTATTTACTCTGTTAACAGTTACAATTCACAAAAACATTAATTTCAACAGATGCAAGCAAGTAATGAAATATTTTTAGCAGAGTTTCAGAATAAAGATATCTGTGTTACTATATATCAATGTTTGCTGTTATTGGAAATATATATCTCAGTTTAATATACTCGTTGTCTAAGGAACACCTGCCGGCGCTTTGTTATATTACTGCAGCCCTCGGGCTCAGTTTTAATAAAATGCAAGGCTTCGGTTCTCTCTCCGTTGCGACTAATTCAGATTTCATTTTGTTAGTAAATCTTAAATATACGAGCGCGCTACTGGAGGCGAACTTTTCGGGTGAATCTTTTTTCGTACCGGAACAAACTTTTTGCGCGTCCCGTTAAGAAGAGAGAGGGGAGGGGAGGGGTTAAAGCGAGCGAATGTTTTATTACGGGTTCGTCGATATATTTGAAGCCCGATGAGATACAAACGTTTTTCAAAAGCAAGTAGCAATTTATTTCTTCATTGTATTTTTATTTCTTTATATATAATTAAAATGGTTTTTAATTTTCGTCGAAGATTTAATTAAACATATTATAATTAGAATTTTTAAACATATTCTAATTTTCGATACCAGGGAGCCTGTGCGAAATTTCGCACTGTGAAAATTTTAAGTAAACACTTTTAAATAAGAGTAGTCGTTGGGGTGAGGGCGGTAGTTGGAAGGAAGGGAAAAGATGTTTAAAAAATAAATCGAAAAGCGATCGGTTTGAAATAACAATCACAAATTTATTAGTTATTGTAGTATATACATTTCAATACAGATAATCTTTTTAAATAGAAATTTGTACAGGGCGTTACAATACCCCGTTGTAAACGATATTTTTTGTAAGAATGTAATCTTCTTGTATTTTTTTTTGTTTCATTTTCTTTAATGGCTACAAACATGTTAATTGATTAGTTAACCTTGAAAAGGCTACATACAATTGTCCGTGAGTAAAGACGGCGTTTGGTAAATACGATCTTGCTCTTTGAAATCACAAATATATTTGTGTAAACACAGTGTCCCTAAATTGTGTTTGGTATTCGAAATGTTTGTCTCAGCTTGTACGACGGCAGGGATAGGTGACTGTCATTAGGGTCATGTAACCTATAAGTTTAATGACTAAGTAAATATTGAAATTGTTCTAAGCACGTTATGCAAAAAAGTGGCATTTTTAATAGGATTGTCTATTCGTGGTTAATAAGTTAGCTTCGTAAAATATAATATTGTCTGATTTTTGATTGATTGACGATTATGACATAATATTGTCTGATGATTGCGCATGCGCATGCAAACTGCGCTTCCATTATGCCATTTTGCATATGACAGTTGAAAGTGCTTTTTTATGTTGAAAATTTCCACAAAGTTTTAGCGAAAATCGTTAAAAAATCTTTCTAAAGATACATGTAAAAAACCATTTATGCCTGTACGAATAGTATGTGCTGAGAAAAAAGGATGTAGACTCGAGAAATAATATATATGATTTTTTTTTTAAACTCAACAGCGACATTCCATTTAGCGCACTAGTGTAGATGATAAATTTAACCACTATTAAATAGCTCAGATTATAAACTATTTTCTTACGTCTAGTGGTTTTTAACTCGCCTATAGGCTACCGCGTTTCGAAACTTTACGGTGTCATCTTCAGGCCGTAGTACAAATGATCAGGTCCCTCTGGCGAGGTCGTCACAACGTTAACAAAACATTGAAACACACATCACAACACTAACCCAATTGTACGATTTTTTAAAACGTAAAACGTTACCGTAGGGCTCATATGTCGTTACAGTCCGGACTGCCTGCACTGTAAAGTTTCGAAATCAAGGTAGCTCAACACAAGGTGAGTTATAGACCACTAGACGGAAGAAAATAGACCATAATCCTAGTTATTTGAACATGTGGTCAATAAATACATGAAAATTAATTGTTGATAACAAATTTGTTGCCATAGTAACAGTAATGAAAAAGTGGTATATGGTAACTTGTTGTGGTCTCTTTACGGGTTAAATAAAAAAATAATTTTACTACAGTAAATTACTTTTAAAGTATCCGATATACTTAGTTTACAAACTTACTTTGCAATAACTGAATAATCTATAAAGAGTATGCTGAAGACACATAAATATTAAGTATACTTAGTATAGATGAAGTATACTTTATTTTTTATTTATTTTGTATGTATAATTACAAATTAAATTATTTGTATTCACTTTTCATACAATTAGACTCTATGACGGCTGATTATAGAGTCTAGCATGTTATTCATGCATAACTGAACAACATATACAGTTTATTACTGAATAACTATACAGTAAAAAGCATAATAGTTGTGTCATAATTCAAAGAGGAAGAACCACATATATAAACTCTGACAGTAGAGCTTCACTACTGACTCTGGTGAACCACAACTATAATTCTAAGATAGTGTGGGACTATTATCTTACCATTAAAGACCAGGCAAAAACCAATTGTCTAGTTGTTGTGGGTTCCAGGACATAAGGGCTTAATTGGGAATGAAGAGGCAGATCGGTGTGCCAGAATAGTAGCCGACAGCCCTTGCATTTGTCTAGAACCTGTGTGTGAAATACTCCAGCGCAACAGGCATATCTTCCAATGGGTTTCTAGGGAACACCAAAAATCTTGGGAGGGGACAGAGATCTTGTATAATCAAAAAGCATGTTTCGAGTTCCAGCTAGATCTCCTACAGACGATTCCCTTAGGCTGAACAGAACGGACTGGTCACTGGACATTCCGCAGTCATCTACACAAAACGGGTTTTCATATGAAACATTGTTTGTGTAGGAAATGTGGTTCAACTGAGGAAACGGCTTAGCGCATGATTTTTGGCTGTAAAGCTTTGGTCAGGAAACGATTTGAATCTCTTGGCACTCTATGGAGATTAGGGACAGATGATATAACAGGGCAGCATCTCACAATAAGCTATATAGTTGAGTGGCTAAACCAGGATCATAGAAGTCCTGGCCCTCTAGTGAAAAAGCATACCTAGTGACCTATAGACGTATATGATTGGTATACGGACGAAATCATCAGGGTTCAATTCCCTTGCCCTTCTTATAAGTTACATAATTGACCCAACATCGATTACGAATACATGAAATTTAAAAGTACTAAACATACAAAATCTGTTAAATTGTTCAAATGAATTTATTTTTTATGTCTAATTACGGAGCCGAAAACTAATTGATATAGAGTTTTTATGTCGTGATATTTTTTTCTAGAAAATGATAATTTTAATCACGATCGAAGTGTACATTTTTAGACTGATAACAATTTAAAAGTGAATCAAGCAGAATTTCAAAATCGATCTTTTTTTACAATCGCAATATTGTGATTTGTTAAATAATATATAAGAATTGTAAATTTCGAGGAAGCATTTATTCCTTTGTTTGCAAATATGTTTTATTAAAGTAACAGATTCGATTACATAAGGGCAGCAAAAGGACAGCCTAAATCTGTAAGGTAGGAACACAGTTTATTACAAGATCCTGCCTTTTCTTTGCACCCTCATCTCCTTCCCTCCCTTCTATCTTGATTTATTCCATTCGTGATAAAAAACACCTGCTCCTACCCAATTCTGATTTGTAGTGAATTTATTAAATCTTATCTTTGCTACTGAATGGAATAAATTTAGAAAAATTACTCCTATTAGGTTAAATATGTACGGGTTTTCATTGTATGAATTCCATTGTAATAACAGTTTATAGGAAAAAATAAACAAACTTTTCCTTTCGGCGTGTCTTTTATTCAAAACTTTGTTCGCGTGCAATGTTTAAGGAAACGAACTTAAAAAGACAAATTAATCTGGGCAGAACACTGTGGGCGGCTTTGTCACAGTGACAACAGTTTCTATTTTACAGGAACCGTTATAATTTGAAGTGGTTCGACCTAAAGGATAACAGTTCTCGGCTACAGCAATACTAGTCCAAATGGCTGAACAGGAACCTTTATAATTTGAAGCGGTTTGTCCTAAAGGATAATAGTTCTCGGCTACAGCAACACTAGTCGAGATGGCTGAACAGAAGCGTCATAATTTGAAGCGGTTTGTCCTGTAGCAATACTGTTTGAAATGGCTGAACAGAAGAGTTATAATTTGAAGAGGTTCGTCCTGTAGTCGTGGTGGCTGAACAGGAAGCGTCATAATTTGAAGCGGTTCGTCCTGTAGCAACACTGGTGGTGGTGGCTGAACAGGAAGCATCATAATTTGAAGCGGTTCATTAGTGGCTGAACAAGAAGCTTTATAGTTTAAAACGGTTCATCCTGTAACAATACTAGTCGCGGTGACTGAATAGGAAGCGTCATAATTTGAAGCGGTTCGTCCTGTAGCAACACTGGTGGTGGTGGCTGAACAGGAAGCATCATAATTTGAAGCGGTTCATTAGTGGCTGAACAAGAAGCTTTATAGTTTAAAACGGTTCATCCTGTAACAATACTAGTCGCGGTGACTGAATAGGAAGCGTCATAATTTGAAGCGGTTCGTCCTGTAGCAACACTGGTGGTGGTGGCTGAACAGGAAGCATCATAATTTGAAGCGGTTCATTAGTGGCTGAACAAGAAGCTTTATAGTTTAAAACGGTTCATCCTGTAACAATACTAGTCGCGGTGACCGAATAGGAAGCGTCATAATTTGAAGCGGTTCGTCCTGTAGCAACACTGGTGGTGGTGGCTGAACAGGAAGCATCATAATTTGAAGCGGTTCATTAGTGGCTGAACAAGAAGCTTGTAACGCTTTCGTTACGACTAAACGCCGGATAGCCGTCCGCATTCATAGGCTTCGCCAGGTTTCAAATGCAGGTAGTGGTTTTGGCTCAGTTATAAATTGGGCTCATCGACAAAATCAGTATTTCATGATTTTGCTCACCCATGTTTAAATCATCATCGCCAAAAGGGGCTTTGAATTTTAATATTTATTAGCTGCGCAAATTTATGGGAGCAAGGATTTAGGTGCTCAATATTCTCGAGCGTAAGGAAGTTTTTAGGTGCTCAATATTCTCGAGCGTAAGGAAGTTTTTAGGTTTCCAGGTGGTTGCTATTCTCGAGCTCTCGGAATCCTACATACTCCAAGGATTCGGAATGCCCAATTTCTACGCTATTCTCGAGCTCTCGGAATCCTAAACACGCCAAGGATTCGGAATGCCCAATTTCTAAGGTTTATAACTGCTGCTATGATTTAATTCTTACCTCGGTATACGCTACCTGTTTCCTGCCGGTATGCGTTTTTGTTCGCTATACTGCACGGTCGACGAAAGGCTGCACCGCACCGAAGTTATCGAGTGGTCGGCGAAAGACTGCCCGTTATCGTGGGCGGTCGGCGAAAGACTGTCCAAAATTATCGGATGGTCGGCGAAGGACTGACCCTGTTATCGTGGGCGGTCCGCGAAAGACTGACCAAGTTATCGAATGGTCGGTGGGAGACTGCCCAAGGTTGTCGAGTGGTCGGCGGGAGACTGACCCAATGTTATCGTGGGAGGTCGGCAGAAGACTGCCTCCGCAGCCACAGCGGCCTCCTTTTATACTGTTGAGAGCCGCGCATGCGCAGAAACCCGTTCTTAGTCAGTCGGGTCCCAGAGCTCGGTTCGAGCGGTTCTTCCCCGCGTAGCTAATGGGAGCCCTTGCAAACTGACCTTAGCATTCGTTGCTTTCTTGCCTTAAGCTACAAGCGCGTCGTACCCTCTCAAACTGACCTTTGCACTGTACCTATCTACAACTGTCAACTGACCTCTGTACGGTTTACTACCTGATCTCAGGCTACTTAGGGCCAGTTGTGCGTTTTAGTAACAGGGTTAATTTTTAACCCGTTACAAGCTTTATAGTTTAAAACGGTTCATCCTGTAACAATACTAGTCGCGGTGACTGAATAGGAAGCGTCATAATTTGAAGCGGTTCGTCCTGTAGCAACACTGGTGGTGGTGGCTGAACAGGAAGCATCATAATTTGAAGCGGTTTATTAGTGGCTGAACAAGAAGCGTTATAGTTTAAAACGGTTCATCCTGTAGCAATACTAGTCGTGGTGGCTGAACAGGAAGCGTCATAATATGAAGCGGATCGTCCTATAGCAACACTAGTCGAGATGGCTCAATAATAAGTTAACTGAGAAATCTAGGTAATAAATGAGTCCACACCGATTCTTCTAACTCACTAAATCTACACTAAATAAAGAATTTTAATCTATATAAATATAATTGTTAGAATAACAGATTTGTTGCCATAGTAACAAAGAATAATGTTAGTGTTTTTATATCTGTCAGCTGTACAGCATTAAGTAGTAAATGAACTCAATAATAGTTGATTTTATTAGTTTAGTTATAGATTTTGTGGCATACTGTGTGTTTTTCCTTTTAAGCTTCGAAAGAAAGCAAAAAAGAATGGGTTCGGTATTTGGTTCACCTAGTACAGACCACAAATAACTGAACGTGCAGTTCTACAAGTAATACGAATTGACTGGTAAAACGGTAATGTTTGCTGTAAATTGGTATTTTGAAAATCCGATTCGTAAATCCAATATGTTTTGAATAGTTATATTTACAATTAATGGTAATTTTGTTAGTTAGTGAATCCGATCCTGAGTGGACCAAATTGTTTAATGTACAATGATATTTGCGAAGGTGAATTCTTAATGAAATTATGTTCAGGATAATTAAGTTAATTTCAGTTGCTCTGAAAATACGACGGACTCTGCGAATTACCGAAGATGACAGATTTTTGGAAAGGGAAAACATTTTAGTAAATTAGTATGCATATTTAGAAAAAGTAATTACAATAAAATAAAAACACTTTTATTTTAATAACTGAGCTTAAAATGGAATATTGTTAAAAAAATGAAAAACTCTTAACATTACCGTGAAAAAACATTAAAACCTTCCTATGTACGACATTACAGTAGCCAATACATTACGCATAGATAAACCGCTTTCGTCTGCATTGAAAACTTGATTAGAACCTAAACCTACATTGTTTACTATTTCTTTAAACTTATATATGAATGAAGCAACAACATTAACATCGCACGGTAGTTTTTTTACCAAAAAATAGATAAAAACTGATTGCATACAGTATCTTAAATTTATCGAGCCACCCGTCACTGGCTTTAAAACCATCTTTGTTAGTCATTTTTTTATAAAAAAATTTGCTTTTTTACGCATCCTCAGAAGCTGTTGCCTGTGTCTTTATTTCAAAAATCTGGAAAAAAGCTCTTCTTCGAACTCCGGAAACTCGCGGAATTGCATTGTTTTTCTTTCGACACACTCGGTGTTGTTGAAGTAGGATTTTCTTTTTTCTTTTCGTTTAAAAAAGAACACATAACAATTACACCTACACATTATTGGGCAAAACAAAGATTCGGATTGCCGCCAGTATACTGTAAATATGTTTCAAGCTAAATTACTGGAAGACCATTAATGAAAACATGTAATAGATTAAAAGTACAATCAAAATGTTATATATAAGCGAACATACCTTTTAGTCCTTGTTTCCAGAGTCTTTGGAGATGCGGCAAATAATTAGCGACATCCGGCTGGAAGCACTTAGCTGTACAGATTATGTAATAGAATTACACGAAGTATACATAGCAAGGTTATAGTCATAATGTAACTGTACCCGGCCACGCGTTGCTGCGGCTCAGTCTGGTTCAATTTAACAATGCATTCGGACACATTTAAATGGAATCGTAAAATATTTAGTACAGCGTGTGTTGCTTTTACGCCCAACAGACGGCGCTGTTTTTGAAGTGACTACTTCTTATCACGGGTATGTTTGTATGTTTTGCTTGAAATTCAGTTTGCCGTCACGGAACGCTCTAATTTTTGTTTAGTGATTAATGTATTTTTGAAGTGAAAACTTGTTTGATCGCGGTTGACAAAACATGGCCATAAACATTTGATTTCGCATCACATTCGATTCTCTAATGCAGAAGTGACTACTTCTAAACAGCTGATTTCGTACACAATAATTTCAATATCATTTCAATTGAGGTTATATTTATTGTTTTTGTTAATTTTAAAAATGTGTATTTTCTAAATTTGTGTAGTTAAATTATATAATGTATATGACCTATACCAATTTTTTAATGCCAGAATCACAAGTAATATATTTATTATTAAATTTAGACAGTATAACTGTCAAAAATAGGGTTATAAACTGATTAATTGTTACAGTCTCTTATAGCCTAAGATACTCAAATTCATAGTCTGTGAGACTTTCACTTAATTTTTAAGTTGTGTACCAACACAAAGGTGAAATTAAATACTACAATAATATTCAAGAGTTGCTTTTTTCTAAATGTATCTACATTTTTATAAAAATAATTGAGTCATAATAGTAAAAAAATATACAGTCAGGCATGCCAAAAGAAGTAGTCATAGCACTGCCTAAGTTTTTTTTAAAGCATATTTTTACTGTAAAATTTATGTAATAGCAGATATAAAAAACATGCGGATATTTGAATGCAACGTTGTGTCAAAATTCCTAAGCAATCAGTAAAACACTTTCGGAGATTTAAGATTTTGAACAAACGAACACTTACTTATTTGAATAGATAGATTTATATTGTTTACACAGTATCACTTATTCGCTTATTACTCACTGCGTGTCTAGTTTTTACAAGCACCTGTATTATTCTAGCGGGCGGATGTACAATTCTGGTGTTTCGGTCGTCTCGTTTAAGTATGAAATACAGAAGTGAAATGATATTCGGTTGTACACCAGTAATATCGAACACCACTGGGGGAGGGTGGAGCTTGTGACTTTCGAACTACAAAGGAAGGAGTGACAGGTTACCGCGAACAAATCTGGGAACAAGAGATTTTGATTTTGTGATATCGTAACGTCTCACTGTAGAAGAACGAATTAGGAGATGTAATATCCAATAGTTTCGGGTTAGAAACACGGCGGTTTTAGCTCGTGTACTGTGAGCAGAATAGTTACCGCACAACCTGTTGCTTGGAGAACGTCTATTACACAAGTGAAGTGGAGCTGGCTTGGAGACGCGCTAGGAGTGACCTTATTCTGTTGTTGTTTAACCAACCCCTTTTAGCGTCAGATTTTACAAATTCTGCTCCACTTTTTTGGTGGGTCTTCAAGTTGTGCCTGACCTTCACCGAATCGTCCTATTGGTCGGAGCAGTTGGCGGTAGAGACGCTTTGAATTTGAAGTTAAAAAATAAAGTGAGATACATTAGTGAACAAGTAATTTTACTAATATTCCTGAAAAGTACAACAATTTTGATAATTTGTTTAAAGTTATTGGAAAAAAACGAGTGTCAGAAAGAAAGAATTCAATTTAAAAAAATAAATATCGCTGCCTTTCCTAGCATCAAGCATTTTATATTTGTTGACGCGTTTCGGAATTCTTCCATTTTCAAAACGTTTTACTGTACTGCTCTCCCAAGTCTAGATTAGTTCTTTTATTATATTTTAACGAACCTAGACTTGGGGCAGCAGTACAGTAAAATCATTTGAAAGTGGAAGTATTTTGAAACGCGTCAACAAATATAGAGTGTTTAAAGCTCGAAAATGCGGAGATACGCACTCTACAAAATTACAACCTTCTTAGTGGAAAAAAGATGATTAAGAATTTCAAAGAATTGGATTATCAATACTTAATGTAAAAGATTTGACTGTCAGCAGCTTGTTATTCCTGTGTGTGTGTGTGTGTGTGTGTGTGTGTGTGTGTGTGTGTGTGTGTGTGTGTGTGTGTGTGTGTGTGTGTGTGTGTGTGTAGCGCGCGTGCGTGTGTGTATGAGGGGACAATGCGCTTCAACCGCCTAATGTTGGTATTATTTCAGTTTACTATTAATTTATCTGTGTAGTAATCACTGGAAGATAATAAGGTAGATTAATTAACGTAAAATAAATATCAGTTATTGATCTATGTTATTTATGGTTTCACTTTGTATCTAAATAGAAGCGCCATATCTCTGACCGGTAGGGTAATGAACAGGTCCTGCTATGACTTTGAGTTTATTGTTGGTCCCCGTCCAAACGTTTCATTTGGGTTTGTGACCATCTGGCAACGCTGTTTTATCGAAACAGGATTTGGATCTGTCCCTCACGGCGATGACTCACAACTAGAGGCTTCATCTGTAAATGTTTTTTTAAAATATCTATGAAAAATTTAATTTAAAATTTGCTTCTCATTAAGCATTTTCCCCTTGATAATTTCTATGAAAAATTTAAATTGATGAAACTACAGCTTGGAAAAATGAATTTTATTGTTTTTACCTTAGGGAATGTGTTGATTCTATTCATTTTATAATATCATGTTCTTACTCAGCTGTTTCTTACAATAATAACACCCATCAGCTGTTTATCCTATCAGCTGATATTTGGGCAGTGCGATATTGCCAATGTTAATTTCCGCTAGAAGCTCGACAAACCCAAATGTAAAGTTAGAACGGACTAATTATAGTCACTGCTCTTTTCTTTGCTATGATGTAGATCGATCTTCCGTCTCCATTAGTCTTCCTTCAAAACGTTAATATTTTTAAAAATTTTATTAATGACTTTGTTTTTTACAAAATCCATAAATACATTTGTTAATTACGCACAGAAAAACTCAGATACATGGATATTATTCATCTGTAGAGTTTTCCCGACTTTAATATTCTCAAAATGCAATTAACATTAACCATTTAAAATTTTTAATCAATACATTAACTCATCCATTAATAATTATATACATCAACTAAACGTTTTCTATATTTATAGGCTGCCATATGATAACCAAATAATTTTGACAGATTCTTCCCGTTTAAATACTCGATACACTCTTTCTTACTCAATATTTCAGAACCAGAATATTTTACTGTAAACTGTTTTAATGCTGGACAAACCGCCAAATAATGATAAGTATTCTCTATGTTTAACTTATTGCATATTGAACATATATATGTCTCATTAGTCCTTTCTACTCTAAAATTTATTTATCAAGTTTCCTCTTAACTTATAAACACAAGAAATGAATTGTAAACTATTACTATCACATTCATAATAATTTTCTTTTAAATCAAAATTTAATTTTTATAAAAACTATGAAATATTGAATTGTGTGCCCTAAATATTAAGTTATTCCTAAAAACTGTTTTAATACAATCTTGTAATTTTTCTATGTTCAATTTTATTTTGTTACTGTCCAGATATTTATATAAATCTACATTATGTTTTCCACTTAAAAGTTTAAAGTCCTTAAACCAAAATACTTTTTTTAATGGTCTCTTCTGCCAACAGCTTAGGCAAACGGTGGTCCTTCAAACACACGTTTTTGAACAAACCTAATGTGCAAACCCAATGTATACAAAAATAACTGATTCTCTTCTGTCTCTAAATATACAATAAAATCAGGGATAGCCTATGTCAATAATACATAACACAGAAAAGTGTTAATGTAAAATGAGTATTTACTGACCACCCTGTACGTGATGCGACAGTCTATATAAACGTTTGACAAACTGTGTAATGCACATTAATGTATCACGCCAGCGCTGTGACATCGTTTGACGCCGGAACTAATTGGATTATAGTTTGGTTTGACACGTAAAATATGTTCTGTCCAAGTTTGCGCAATTACTGCTGAGTAATTTAAGCATGTGATTTATTGTTTATTGGTCAACACCGGACTGTATGTATCAAAGTTAAATAAACAGAGTGTCTTGTAAGTAAACAAACCGGCGACGTGATTTTGAGTGATATTTGTTTTTAGCCACTTCATTGTTATGCTGAAATTAAATAATGGTACAAAGGATATTACTTAAATTTTCTAATGTTCAGATAATTTTATGTCAGCTTTTGAAGAACATATTTTATAATTTCCTTCAAAAGTCTGTCACAAGCATTTAAAAAAATTATTGATAAGGTCAATACACTAAACTTTAGTACAACTGTAATAGTATTAGGCTAAAAAAATTGTTTTTTCATTTACTGAAACCATTTTACAAGCAAACACCCGACTTCAATTTGGTCGGTTATTCGGTGTTTCCAATAATTCATTCTTTAAACTTAATTTTGTTTTCTTTTTAAATTTGGTATAATGACTACAGTCTTCAGTTCTACTGTATGACTAAAATTAAAAGAGATGATTACAAAAAATCATTATTGATGTACCTATTGCCGGTGGTCGATGTGGCTAATACACCGGTCAGTCTGCTGCGTCGTCGTGGGTTCCAGACTTGTAGTTAATGCCATAAGCTTTACTTTTCCGTCAAAACTAATCTCATGTCCTCTTTTTTGAACTAGGTTTGTTTAAAAAAAACCATAACTTTGATCAATATGAGTCGTACATGATTTCTTCATAACGAAATCTGCTGATTAAACATATGACACCGGCCTAATGGTGTATCAGACGGAGTTCGGGATCTGCCAATATCCCAGTGTAATTTAGCCGTAGCCATGCATGCGGAGCTGTGTGTGGGCGGACATAATTTCGTTAGCTACTCATGTTATCACGAGTAAAAATCAAAGTAAAATGGTCGAGAACTCACTGCATAACAAATAGATGGCACAAGTTCCGTGATAAGAGTCAAGAGTAAAAGGGGAAGAAATTGAAAGACAATTAGAAGAGCAAACATCCGCAAATACCTCAATAATGCGTTTAGAAGTGGAGTAGTTACCCACCTTGAATCCTCTCCAAATCCTAGACTTTATGAAGTGACTAGTACTAGAGAAGGTACAGCAACTGAGCAACTCAGGAATATAGGAAGGGGGCACAAGGTCTTAGTGCAATTGTAACCTTAGAAAGTCATTAATTCATTCGTTTCTTTTAAAAACAACGTCGTTCTCAAAGGAATCCAAAATTCACAAAATTTTTCGTTTTGTTGCATTTTAAAACTAAGTATATTTTCTGTTGACAAACATTATTACTTAAAAATATGTAATAACTCTACATAGAAATTCCAAATAAAATTTCCATAACATAGCACGAGTATTGAGTTCGTAATTATAACAAAAATTCCTAAAGACCCTTGCATTATAAACTTTTGCACACATTTAAGTTTAGAAATATTGCACATTTAACAAAAGTGTGACCTTTTAGTAACTTGTAACTTCACAGGTTTTATGTAAATTAGTAACTTAATAATGTAAGTGTAATTTCTGAACGAGAATCTCTAAAATATTTCTTCTTCTCTTACAGTCAGTGGATGCTTGTTTTCTCTTCGGCAACTGACCTGCTTAAATTTATAATTCAGTTTTCTAGGGCTTCAAAAACTTTTTTCCGATTGATGAGTCATCTCGATCTATTCTGACTCACTGAATATCACTGATATTTCTGTCACTGTTTTGGTAATCACACATCACAATTGAACATATTCTACAAGATTGTAATGACTTAAAGAACCTAAACCGGGTATGTGGATTAGTGAGTACTTTATAGAAAGCTTTTAAAAAATGTTGCTCTGGCTATTGACCGAGTTATATGACTTTCTTAAGTTGCTTAAATATATAAAAAAATAATGTATTTTTTATTTATTATTATTATTATTATTATTATTATTTGTTAATACATTGTTATTTACTTGTAAAGTTTTCTTTTCAGAGACCATTTACAGCACTGTCGTATTTTGTTGCTTAAATATTATAGTAATTTATTACGTTTTATTCAAAATAAATTTATCTTTGTTATTTTTTTATAGTTCTATTAACTGTTATTTACTCGTTCAGCATTAATTAGTCTAAATTTTGTTATTTTACTTTTGCGAAATTCTGTCTATTTTATATGTCAGTAATTTTATCAATAATTTTTTATACTGGTCCTGTTTAAGGTGGCGTTAATCTTCTAGGGTTTTCGCCAACAAAAATTTAAAACAATGTATTTACACTGAAAAAAAGTGTTTTTTAATTACAGAACGTAGAATTTTCATCTTTGTTGTATCCAATAGTCGTTTAGTTCTCGTCTCTGCAACTTAGACTACGGAAATGAATGACTATACTTTCGTGAATGTTGGTAACACTGTTAAATGCCAGAACAATAACCGTTGATCCATACTCTCAAAACTTCGCGTATTGTTTTATACACAATGACTGAATAAACAGTAATAATGTGAAGATAATTGTTTTAATGTTACGAACATTTTGTTAAAAGTTAGACTAAACAATAATAATAACAGAATAAACAAATCAACATTCGTCAGGTTATTGTATTTGTATTTGGATAAATGGTACAACTTCGTGCTTTTTTGTTCATTGTTTTGTTGAAATAACAATAGCAATCAGAGAGCAACGTTCATTTAGTAAGCAATTACGTGTAATGAAATAGGATTAGTTCTATCACGAATCGCTATTTTGCAGAGCTTGTGGAAATTATGATAAACAGATTACCGTACTTTATAATCCTTGATTATGGCGCGCAATCCAGAAAATTATGAACGTATTCGATACACCTATTTTCAAAGCCCACTCGACCTGTGAGGGAACACGCCAGAACTCTAAATCTTTCTCGCATAAGCCGTCGTGAATTTTACATAAGGATTTGGATTACCATCCGTTCAACTATAAATTATTCCAGAATTTAAACCTCAAGATTATGGTTCTCAGATTAGGTTGAGCTTTGATTTTGCAGCAAAATGAAAACTTTGCGCGAAATAGAACTGAAAAAGCTACTTTTTTGTCCAACAACGTAAACTTTAATTTTAACGGCCTTATAAAAAATGTGGAGGTTTTAGTCATATGTAAATTCTGGTTTTTTACTCTATCATATCAAGAAAAGTAGACCTAAAGTTGTTTTTTTAGATGGGATCAATTAATCTCTACTTCTTCACTTATATATACCAGTTATTTCATTTAATGGATCAAGCGAATCGAAGTCTCCTTCTGACTAAACTGGACCATTTGGCATTTGATTTGAGTGTGTGTGTGTGTGTGTGTGTGTGTGTGTGTGTGTGTGTGTGTGTGTGTGTGTGTGTGTGTGTGTGTGTGTGTGTGTGTGTGTGTGTGTGTGTGTGTGTGTGTGTGTGTGTGTGTGTGTGTGTGTGTGTGTGTGTGTGTGTGTGTGTGTGTGTGTGTGTGTGTGTGTGTGTGTGTGTGTGTGTGTGTGTGTGTGTGTTGCGTGTTAGCTTGTTACGCAGTTTTGGCAAATGAATAAATGAGTTTGTAGGGTTACTATCGCACTGCGAATTTTATAGATCTGTTGTGCTTGCTTTCTATATTCCTGAGTTGCTCAGTTACAGCGCCTTTTCCAATCCTAGTCTCTTCATAACGTCAAAGATATAGAGGGGATTCTAGGTGAGTAGCTCCCTCGCTTGTAATTGGTGACTTTCCAGTTCCTTATTGAGGTGCTTGCAGAATTTATTTCTTGACCCCATATTACGGAGGTTCTGCTCCATGGAAAACCTTTATTTGTGCAGCGAATTCCCGTTCTTTCTGTTTTAAATTTTTATTTATAGGAACACCTGCAAGTAGCAAAGGAAATAAGGTTCGCACATACAGAGGCATGCCTACATAGATAAGGCAAAAGTACAATGGAAGGTCGCCAGGTCTCCAAGGGCTCCGTTTGATATACCATTATGTTTGTGTCATTTATCAGCACGGGTCTGTTAACACTTAAGAGTTAACCTGGTTATGTAGACTAATGACTTTGTGTGTGTGTGTGTGTGTGTGTGTGTGTGTGTGTGTGTGTGTGTGTGTGTGTGTGTGTGTGTGTGTGTGTGTGTGTGTGTGTGTGTGTGTGTGTGTGTGTTGTATATCTTGAGTAGATGAGTAAGATTGGTATGAGCTAGAGGTATAGTAGGATTGCTAAGCCCATAAGCTGCTCATTTTAGTTGCAGCGGGTTTTGGCGAAACACATTGAACGATTTTAAAAAAATTAGTAAGAAGTACCTTTTATAAAGCCCGAAAGATGTATGAGTACAAAGTTTTCTTCATTCACTTCCATTTCAAGGTGGTTTAACGATTACGAGTGTTGTTGTTAATTATTTTCTCTATTATCGACTGAACTGCTCGTCCTATTTTAATTGTTACAGTTGCAAAGAGAAAGAGCATAAAATTTCCAATAAAACTGGTAACGTAACAATTTTCATAAATATTACGGTTACCGTTTAAATTGGCGGAAAATGTGCGAGCGCAACAGATCGTTGTCGTGAAGCAGCGACCAGGAAATTAATTATTATTTTTTTTTGTGTGCTTAACGTTCATACTTTATGCCATTTAGACCAACGAGGAAGAAGTATCAACGTTAATGGTAAGAGCAAAGCAAATAGAGTAACTGCGGCTGGAACTAAGAACCTTAAATTGCGCAGTTCAGAGACGCAGACTGACCGGTGCTTTAGCCACATCTGCCACCGAGTCCCCTCAAATTAATTAAAAATATCTGTGACGTCTCTTGTTGTTTTGAACTACCGCTAGGTATAGCCAAACTTAAAACAGTTACTGAATAAGTCACTACAGTTATTATAATACATAAGTTGTTTTTAGAAACTTCTACTATTAAAACTTGACTTGCGCTACTAGTGTCCTAATCTTAATGGTTGCAAAAACAAATGCCAAGAGAGATACAAATTTCATTTTCTACTGAATTAAAATGTCCTTACATAAATTCTATTAAAACATCTCAACGGAAGTTATAAGGACCACTGCAAAACTGCCAACTTGACGTTAGTAAAGTATTACTGTATTTCTTAAGGAAAAAATGCAAGCAACTGAAAGATTATTTCTTGAAGGGAATTACAGTGCACTTCAAAGTGAAGCAAGGCGAGCAGGTATTTATGACGTCATAAAGCTAGATGACGTCATCTGAAGCAGAAACCAAGTTGTTTCTAGTCTGTTGAATTTGAATTTGTGAATTTACGCATTTGCAGTTCATTCTACGATTTATTGATCATTGAGAGAACTGTAAATGTTGCCAATATATTTGTGAAAGATCAATAAAAGTATTTGAACAGAAAACTGGGCAGAAAATTGATATGTTGTTTCCTCATGGTAGTGGAAATTTTATAATTGTTTTTGAAATAAAAAATTGTTTTCCTTTAAAATTGAACATTTTATTAGCCGTAATTGTTTCACGTCTCAGAGAAATTTTTTAATAGTTTTTTCTATTGTTATGAAGTTTCTATTTTAGTTGAAGTTTAGGCAAAGTCAGATTTGTCTTTTTATAGCTAAATCTAATCAAAGAGATTGTGAAGATAATAGATAGATAAACGTTTTTTTTTGTATCCCAATGTACACAATGTAATAATACAAATACATTACAATGTAAAAAAGATACACCCGTAACCTATGGCTGTCAAAGAAGAAGCCTTTCAAAACTAAATTCATTATATTGAAAAAAAAGGAAAAAACATTTTTTTACAAAAACATTTTGTTGTTGTTATTTTAAGACGAAAAGCACATTGAGGCTATTATCGCCTCCCTAAATGTAAGTGTGAGTGTAAAGTGTTAAAGTCGTAAGTGTAGTGTTGTAAGTGTAAGTGGGTGTTTGACTCGGGTACCGCGAGGGACGTCTAAATCCTCTCAATAGGTGCAGCTAGTCTGCACCCCTGCGGTGTTTTACACAAACAAACATATTAAACCACAGTCATAAAAAAATTAACAAAATTTAATATATAATCATTTTTTTATAAAGTTTTTAAATCTTAGACATTACGAACCTTCTCCAACATTTTACTGCTCCGCCAGGATCGAATCTGGTCCTTGCGCTTGTGAGGCACTACACTACGGAAGCAACGAAGACATTTGACAGATTTAAGTGTATGAAATGAATCGTTAATTTAATTGTGTTAGTTATATGAAAAGATAAGTTGTTTTATATTAATTTGTAACGACCAGCTGATGTCATTGAACAGCTATTAGGCTATAATAAGTTTCAGGTTATGTTGTTAAAAACTAGCTGTGTTTGTCGTCTTTTCGAACAAATTATCGCAATTAAAATAAAAAAAGGAAGAGAAAGCATGATACATGATTTTTATTCTTAGTTCAATAGCAGAAGTTTTTAGTAAATAAAGGTAAAAAGCATTAATTGTTCAGATTGATAACTTCAACAAAAAATTAAAATCAGTCTAAATAGGCTAAAAATTAATAAATTGAAACAAAAGAAAGATTACTTTCAGCACTCTAATGTTCATTACAACCCAAACCTTGTAATTAGTCTTTGGATATTTTCTTGAACTTATTTCTGTATTACGTAGCTGTTTATTTTTGCAGTTACAGCATTTGTAATCAAAACGTTTGGACATAAACACGACGCAGTTTAAACATAGATCGCCGTGTTCCAGATAGTTTATTTATTCAGTTCAAGCAAACAGTCACTATTACATTCCAAACAACCATTAACAGATTGCACTATACGCTGAGATAAACCACCGCCTTATGGACTTCAATTAAATGGATTTCAATTATTGAAACAACAAATGGCTTTCTTTGACAATATTATTAACTTCAATTATTATTAATGTAAATTTATATAATCAACTTTTCTTCTGACAACCATTGGTAGAGTATTATTTAATGTTATTAATAACGAATTGAATTATAATAAACTACTGCCCACAGACTAAATCCGTTCGTTATATGGAATATTACACAAAGAAAAAACAAATTTATGTCTATAATCAACCGTCTGATTCCTTACGCAATATTAATAGATATTCCTTCAACAAAAAGAACAATATACTTTTCAAAATTTATGATTCATCTACGTTGTTCAGCTAATGCGTTGTTAAATAGTTACGTAAATCTATTTTCCCTTCTTGCTTTACGAAAGTTATGAAAAAATACGGAAAAAAGGTTTTGAAAAAATACGGTTTTAAAATTAAATGTAGGCTCATCTGTCGGTGATTAAAGTATTTGGCAGGTTTCTGTTACATTTTGCTTGTGTTGTACAAAATCACTTGAGAAAAATATCTGTTAAAAATCTGTTAACGGTGAAAATTTTGTCATTAATAACTGACATATCAAACCTAACAAACATTATGGTTCTGTGAACTAGAAACCCAAAAATAATTTATGATGCCGTTGAAATTGTTGGGATTTTTTTGTCGATATCTTCGAAACAAAAATTTTTGAAGTGTTGTGTAATATTTAGGTCCTTAAGGGCTTTATTTGAGTAATTTGAAAATATTTAATGGAATATGAGAACGTTGTAGTTTAATTGTGTGTGTGTGTGCGCGCGCGCGCACACACATGTCAATGGCTGGAAAATAAACGAATGGACCGATTCCGGTGAGAATATTGTATGCCAATATTTCAGTACCATTATTTTTATTGTTTTAAAAAATATAGTTAGTTGTATTTTACCAAAATCGGAACGCAAACCACAGCAGTCAGATCAAAAAACGAAATGCGATTCAGGAGATACTTATTGAAAACAATTCGGAATATCATCTTGTTTTATCGAAATTGGTTAGTCATATTTTGCTAAAATGATGATCATAATATATGAAGATTCTTGACTAAAAGGAGTAGGAAATTCGAAATAAAGTAAATTTACAGTTTTTGAAATTAATCGAAGTGAAAATTTATTCTAACCACCATTTTAATGTTTTTGTTTTTTTCTTATATGAATTTAATAAACAGTGCAACCACAGTACACAAACCTGGGGTTCCTCTCTCAATTATTTACAGTAATAGGCCAATTGAATGTTTAAATAAATATAAATAAAGTAACACAATTTTCATTAATTAATTTTTTTGAAAATTAATTAACAGTACATTTTTAAATTTCAAAAACTACTTTGAGTTATTTATGTTTTCTCATAACTTCGTACCTGAAACGTTTTGAAAACGTAATGACGATTGAACATTTGTACAGCGTTTTTCCAGAGTTTATAAAAGTTTATTCAAATACATTTGCACGAACTAATGGATTATTCAGACATTTTTTCTGGAAACTTTTCGACGAATCGAAAGCTCTGTAAAATACGAGTTTTATATCGATTCCGTATATCGACACTTCCATGTCACTCGCTTGGCAAGTAGAAAACACTAATTTCAATTCAATTTGTGTTAAAAGCTTTTACTTAATCCCACCCTTCCCTTAGCCTCTCCCGGGGTCCCTACTGCTTGTCAAGCAAAATAAATTATCACTTTTTGTAAATTACTTTCAGAGTATTTTGCAGTCAATCGACTCTGAAAGTATCTATGTGAGTAGTGAATTGAATTATCAAAACTTTTTTATAACTTATATGAAATTCCATCAATATATGAAACATTATATGTAAAACCCGTACTTTCTTCTCTTGTTTCATATTTTGATGGCTAAAATCTGCTTCAGTAACTTAAAACTACGAATTTCCATATGTGATACAAATTTGAGAAACATTAATGAAACAAGTTTTCATTTTTTCGGTAGGTTAAAGCATGCAATTCACAAACGAACATGTCGGTAACTTTTCACATATCGTTCCAACAACAACAGGCCATGAGGGGGGGTTACTGTTAACCCAACAAGTTGAGAAGTGTTGACACAATCGAAATCGAACACATTGGGGTACATCGTCATTTGTGGCAATGGATTTTGAGTGGTGGTGTTCCTTATAGACTATAAATTTTAAAAAAATCCTGTAATTGAACTAAAAATAAAAATTATGTTTTCTCTTCCTTTTTTATTTTAATTAACACGACAAATTAACAAAAAAACTAGTTTTTAACAACATAACCTGAAACAGTCTATCAGCTATTCAATGAAACCAGCTGATCATTACGAATTAATATAGCACAACTGATCTTCTAATACAACTACCAAAATTAAATTACAGATTCATTTCATGTACTTATATTGGTTAAATTTCTTTGTGGTTTCCGTAGTGTAGTAGTTATCGCGTATGTCTCACACGCGCAAAGTCCCCGATTCGATCCCGGCGGAAACACAGAAACTTTTAGTTATAATTAATTTAATATGAAACTTGCATCACGCAAAATATACCAATATAATCATGTTCCTCGCATCACGCGTCCCGCAAAATCCAACATCGAAACCAGCCCTAAAACATGACACGTGTTAAAAAAAACATTCTTGTAGTAGCAATATTTCTTAGAACAAAACCAGTTTAGGCATATGGCTTTACTGACCGAACTGGCTACCGGTGTAACTTTTCAACGTTTATATACCTTTTATGTTGACTTCTTGCCCAGTAAGAAACAAAATACTGATTCATTAGCTTCTTGTCCACTGCCCGTTCTAGGACAGTTCTGCACTTTTCCAATTCCCGCCGGAACGACACTCTAATTACTTTAACCGATTCAGTTTTAGCTTTCACTAATTTTTCATCACAATCCGGAAACAATTCTTTCGCTTTTTTAACTAAGATAGTGAACTTTTTTTACGAGTATGTTAATTTTCGAGCTCACAGTGCTCCCTGTATGTTGTATAAATTCTGTTAAAAATTACTTGTTACCTTTATTTTACATAAAAACTTAATCAGTAAAATCAGTTAAAAGTAATCAGTAAAAGTAATCAGTAATCTGTAAAAAGTAATAACAGGCAGATTGTTTGCGCCTGCGCACAGTTCCTTTTTGCTGCGGTGTTGCCAGCTTTTGTGTAGCCTTTATTCTTTTTGTTTCTTGTGGTTTTGCTAATCACATCTTTATTTTGACTATTCTATAAATACTAGCCTTGAGTGTTAGTATTTTAACATAGGCTTATGTTCTAGTTTTAAGTTTCATGTTTTAAGTTAGATAATTAGAACGAGTTAATCATTATTTTTCAGTGTTACCTATTAAATATGTAAAACGAATTATGAACGTGGAAAAATCGAATTTGAAATTACGATGGATATATTCGTTTCAAGTTATCTATGTGACATTTATTTAGATGTCTGAACACTAAAACGATTTTGTTAAAATTCTGGGTAGTTTAAAGTAATTTTAAATTTTTGAAAAATATTTCTTATACCGCTTTTCGGCCCAAAACTCCTCAAAACTTAGAGAAAATACAATAAATTTTGTTATTGGCTTTAATGATTTTGATCAAATTTATCTTAAACTATGTCCCCAAATATAACAAAACATTCATCAGATTCATCAGAGTTTACCAACAATTTTGGTCTTATATGATTAGTGATAGTACAAGTCAGTGCACATTTTTCTAAAAAATAAAACCAAAAATTGAAAATAAAATACTTGTGGCACTTGGGATAGTGCCGATAGAAGTGAAAACTTTTATGCTCGTGTTTAAAAAAACAATTATTCAATGGAGAGGAATATTTCCATTAATGTTTTTACAAATTACAAAATTCAAGTAAATTTATTATTTTTATTTAATATCTGGCCGACAGATGTGATTACTTCTTTTAGAATGCTTGACTACTTTTTCACTGTTATGATTTAATTATTTTTATACAAATTTAAATGCATATTGGAAGCGGTTTAATACTTTAAGTATAGTAATAAATTTAATATTTGTGATATTGGGATTCAAAAATTGGTATAGATCATATTCATTAAATAATTGAACTATACAATTACAAAATACACTTTCTTAAAATTGACAAGAACAATAAACTTATAACCTCAATTAAAATGATTTTGAAACAACAGCTGTTATGTGAAGTCAGCTGTTTGGAAGTAGTCACTTATAGTCTACATATTTACAAGAAAATTTATATATATATATATACTGTGATGTATGCGTTACAGAATCAAGCGTGACGCGAAAGCAAATGTTTATACCCATGTTTTGTTAACCGCGACCATAAAAATGTAAATTTTGTTTAATAATTACACTGTATAAATTTGCTGCTTGTCCAAGTCTTCCACCTTATCCCTTGAGCAGCTTTGTACGGAGCCGTAAGAATGTCTTCATTAAGAATTTTAAAACTTCCAGTAAAATATAGCAGCCTTTCAGTCCAAATGTCACTGACAATGAATGACGTAATTAAACTCAGAAATGAGCAATAAGGACAGATAATTAGGAGCACGACTTTAACAATCCGGACGTTATGCAGAAGAAGGGAATGTGCTTTTCGTAAAAGGGGTTGGAACAAATATACAACTTCCTTGAAAGATAACGGATGAGTTTACGTGGCATTGAGCGACTTACTAACAAATAAACTAAATCTGTTAATATTTAGACAGTAGGTGTAATATTAAAGCCGATAGACTTGTGTAAATTGGTGTTGTTCCATTAATTATGGTACCGTATTTGTATGATGATAATTGAAACACATGGTTATTGTTATATTTTAAAAATTTTGGCCAAACACAACTGGATGTTTTACCGTTGTGACCCTATCTAAATACAACTATTTTAATAGCATTCAGGTTTTAACCTTTATTTTTGAACTTTTGAAAGCACGAATTTTTTATATATTCCCTCGCCTGTCAGTCTGTTCTTCTAACTGTCGGTAATGGATCGCTTGACATCTGATTCTCGACAGCTAAATCTTTGACTTCCTTAATTGGTTACAGAATTACCTAGCCTAAGTGCCAACTTATAATCTAGCAAAGTTTTTTGCGTTCATATATACTATTGACGAGCAAATGATAACTGAAGTAATTATATATATATATATATATATATATATATATATATATATATATATATATATATATATATATATATATATATATATATATATATTAGTGTAATAATTGCACGCAATTAATTAATTAAATCACTCGATAATTGGTACTTAGCATAGCTTTGGTCCAAGCACTCTGTGACAATTAAGCAAATCAAGAGTCAATCTGTAGCCGAGCTGTGATTGGCTGTATCTGATCACGTGACTGAAGCCATTACAGCCAATTTCAGATAACACGAGTAATTAAGTGCATTGAATCGGTGTCGATCGGACGTTGCAGTTTGATTTTCGTTTATTGTTTAATTAAACTTTAATTTTATTTAAATTCGTTTTAATGTTAGCTTAGCGTTAAAAATAAATCTCACTCCGCTCGGTTAGTGGTCTTAGTTTATATAATTTTTAAAAATTATATAAAATTTTGGTGTTGAGTAAAATCGTTATTTTTTCCCTTTGCTGCTTTAGAAGGTTACATTATTATAGTTATAAGATAATTTCAAATAAAATGGTCAAGTATATGTTTTTAGGTCACGTAATTTGTGCAAATCTCGTAGGCGCATTGTTTCAAATATAAACTACATATTAACAATAATGGATTAACAAACATAAAAAATTGACTATTGAAAATTCGAGCGGGATGAAAAACGTTGATGTCTGTAAACAAGAAAATAAGCTATATAAAGTATTGAAAAATCCTAAAAAAAACATTTTTTGTTTTGATACAAAGTAAATAAATGAATTTTGCTAACATAATATGTCAGAATATTTGAAAATTTGAAATTTTGGAGGGGTCTGACAGCTCTATGTGAACTATTTACTTACATAAACTATATTGTAGTTTCTAGTGGTATCCTACAATAAATAAAATAAAAAAAAATACCCTTACTATTTTACTTCCTAACTACCTCTCTATATATGTTTTCGTTAACACTTACATTTTCGTTTGGTTTGGGCCGCTGCAAAGATCATTTTCGCCAAATTTTATAGAGATCGATCACATCTTTTATAGGCAGACAGACGGAATTTATAAAAGGATTTTGAATTTATAAGGGTTTCTCTACAAAACTTAAAAATTGTTTCGTTTCAGGTCAGTTTGTACTTCAAGACGTAGTGAATGTTAACATTTGTTGACCCAAATATCCCATTATAAAATGTGTATTTTAAAATGTAGTTCAGTGTATTCCTATGTAATGCGTGTTAAAATATACATTGTCTAAGTTAGTCAAAATGGGTAAAATGCGAATAGTTTAGTTTCATTAATACTAATTATTGTATAATGCCCTCTCTTATTATTTTCAGACTACTCATTACACTAATTTACATTAGCAATGGATATGAACGGACAAGTACAGCCACTGTTGTAAAAAGCGTGCTTAATATCAGAGGCTAAAGACCAAGTGATTGGACTATCTGCCGCTACGAACGCTTAAAGAACAAGGAGAGAGACGTTTGAGAAAGTACTCTCATATATATATATATATATATATATATATATATATATATATATATATATATATATATATATATATATGTATGTATAGATCACAACTGGAGTTCGCCAAGGAGATGGACTCTCGCCTCTCCTTTTCAATCTGGTGTTGGACAAAGTTATCAGGATGAGGGACAGGATGAGGGAGGTGTGGAGGATTAGAAGGAGCAAGACATGAGTCGGAGTGCTTTGCGTGGTCCAACAGGGTCTATACGCAGATAACAATAATAATAATAATAATAATATAATATATATATATATTATTATATATTTAACTGTATAACTCCAGCAGCGCGTGCTCCATCTCTCATATGGGTTATGGGTCTAAAAAGATTTTTATTCAATGACAGATTGATCAGACCCTCAACAAGTTTGATCATTCTGATTCAGTTGTTAGGGTAGCGGAAAGTTTACTAAAACTCTTACCAGCACGCAGTAATGGTATCGTTTGACTCTTTCATTAGCCTAACTAGCATAAAGTGCAGATGTTAAAGCATTCAAAAAACAACATATTGTTATTTACTAATAAAATTAAAAACATTAGTTTACTGTCAAATAATAAAAAAATGGGAAAAGTTTTTAATAAGAAAAAGTAATAGGTTATGTTACGAAAAGAAGTATAAAATTGAAAATTTTTGAAGGAAATTTTAACAATAAAGCTTATCACTGTAATCCGTAAGAAGTCATATAACGTTTGTCCGACTAACATCTAAAATGGTCAAATGTAATAAGGTTTACTAGATCAACTGAATTTCACATTATATATTTTATTCGTTTTGACTGCTTCCATTTTAATTATGACTTTCATAATTTTAATTTTATTAGGGATATTTCTTCAAAAATATAAACAATTTATTTTTTGTTTGATTTACAAAATTAAATTCGTTGCGGTTGATCCCATTTCGGAAGGACGAGTTTCTATTATGTCCAGTTTTAGTCTAAAATTTTGAAATAATGGTAGACCACAGCAAAAGAATTACTTTGTCAGAATTGAATCCTTATTTATTAGTGAATATAAAGTCAAGATTGAACAAAGTTAAGTGAAAACTCTAGTATAGTTTCTGTCGATATGCCTGCAGATCATTGATATGTGTTTTGAGCACATTTTGTCAGTTCTTTTTGCGAACTAACTGAAAAGACAGCGTCCTTATTTTGCAACTTCTTACTTTAGCACTAAGTAAAAACCAAACTAATTAATGCTATATATCTCTAACAATACAACATTGTACACTATATTACGTATATACAATGAAGATGTATGTTTTTAATCTCACAATTCGCTTCTGTTGTCCCATTTTACACGAGGAAAAGCACAATGCATTCCTTAGGGAGCGTTTAGTCCCAATTCCCTCAGGCAATCTCAGCCTTCTCTGTTGTGTCGATGTTTGCTGATTGCATTCACTGCCTCTGTTATATAAAGGCAAATCTTCGCTGATTTATTTGGGCCACTGCCTCCGAAATATAAAAGACGGACAGCGACCAATTTACCGTGTTTACGTTTCCTGAAGCTACTGTTTACTTGGTATTGTACTAAAGGGCTCGCAGTAAACATCAGTCTGTCGTCATTGAATATGTAAACAGTATGTTATCACATGTGAGCGCTCGCTGCTGGTGGTGGTATCTTGCGGCAGGGTGTTCAATTGGGAACGTGTTAAACAGATAATAGTACTGTATTTTCTGAAAAGTTTCCCACTGTCCTTATAGGCTATATCATCATAAGTACTTCAATGCAATTTTATAATTCGGTAGCTCAAACTAATTTTGGTACTCCTAGATCGTGTGGTTTGCGGCTTTGTTAGCGAATACAGGAAGTATATTCCTCATCAATGACAGTCAGCTTTGGTTTTTCGAAGATTGTGTTAAGTGAGTAGACGTGTGTGTGTGTGTGTGTGTGTGTGTGTGTGTGTGTGTGTGTGTGTGTGTGTGTGTGTGTGTGTGTGTGTGTGTGTGTGTGTGTGTGTGTGTGTGTGTGTGTGTGTGTGTGTGTGTGTGTGTGTGCGCGCGCGCGTGTGCGCTCGTGCGTGTGTTTAGGCGATGTTTGTACAGTATTCACTATTCACTTCATATTCAATTTATTCGTAAATCTGTATTGAGTGTAGCCTAGCGTAAGATTGGCAGGGGCAGTCATGGGTAACTAATCCCATCTCCGTATCGTGCATCCGCCGCCGCTGCCGTTAAGTTTTATAAGATAACAGGCGAGGAATGAAAACAACTCTTGTGTTGGCTAGATGTTGAAATACTGTTCAATACTGCCAGCTTTCTCGTAGATATAAACTATCGTTTTTTTCAAACATTGTCAGTTTTGTTTATTTTAATTTATTTGTTTTTCGTAAGCCGTGTCACTTACTTGCATTTGAAATTGTGTACGTAGACTTAAAATCGCAGTTAAAAGAATAGTAGACCTTATAGTATATTTTTAATTAATTATTGACGCGTTCGCAACATTTTCCGTCAATTTAACCGGCACCGTAACTTTTAGGGAAATTGTTCACTCTACCAACTCTACTGAAGTTTTATGCTCTTTCTCTATAAATAAGTAAAAATTATGGCAGGACGACCGTTTAGACCGTATTACAGAGAATAGCCAACAACAACAGCAGGGGGTGCAGACTAGCTGCACCTATTGAGAGGACCTAGATGAACCTCGCGGCACCCGAGTCTAACACACACTTACACTGACAGCACTACACTAACAATTAAAACACCTTACACACACACACACACGAACATTTAGGTATTTGCTGTACTTGTTCCGTTATGTCTGGGAGTGGCGATACTGCTTGGTTTCGTTTGGCGGGGTCAAGAATGTGGAACCTGATGTGTGCCTTGCACTGCGGAGTACCGCTGATGGGACAAGTGCTGGAACCGAGCAGCCTATAGGCGCCTAGCAAGCACATGAATGTTGAGTTATGGGTGTCGGAGCCCATAGCTGGGTCTATCAAAAAAAGTCGTTCATTCTGTGAGTACATAGAGGGTCCCTGCCAGTGGTACTTGGGTTTGGGGAACCGTTAGTTTTTACCGGAACCCATTCCTAAAGAGTGCTGACAGACATGTATTTCGGCTCCAGGATTTTGGAAGTCCCCACCCCCAATTTATTGGGGATTCTCGCCTTAGTTCGAGTATCCTGGGCTACTGGTGACGTTGGGTGCACCCTGTGCCACTTTTTCAAAAAATCATCGTTCATGAATCGCTTGGCAAACTCATTACGGAAACTGTAAAGAAAATCGCCAAAAGTCTGTTAAAGAGGCCTCGTTCGAATTTGTCGAATGGTGAAAATGTGGGAGGTAAGGAGGTGAGTACTGAAGCACTTCAGTTACCATCTCCTAGATTTTTAAGTTTTAAAAACTTGGTGGAAAGGGCAGACTTATCTAAAGTATCACCCTTTTTAATAAATAAGGCAATTGTGGGAAGAGCAGGTCCTGTTGCTTCTATTAAGAAGCTGCAGAACGGGACCTTGCTAGTGCAGACGAACAGCGACAAGCAGAGCTCATCACTCCTAAAGATGACATCTTTTTTTGAAAAGGTCAAGGTTTCTGTGGAACCCCACAGAACCTTAAATTCTGCTAAGGGAGTGGTGACTTGCAGAGATCTCCTCCATGTTGACCTAGAGGAGATTAAGTCAGAGTTGGCAAGTCAATCAGTTATAGACATGTGCCGTATTTTTCGTAACAATAAGGGGCAAAAAGTAGTTACTGCCTCATTGATTTTGACTTTTGGTAAACCTAACGTACCAGACCACATCTATGCCGGATACCAGCGCTTTTCAGTAAGGCCATACGTTCCAAACCCGAGACGGTGTTTTAAATGCCAGGGTTTTGTACACGTTAGCTCCACATGCCGGAAGGATCAGGTATGCGGTAATTGTAGTGGTAATGGTCATGATAGTGAGAAATGTAAAGACGATCCAAAGTGTTGCAATTGTGGTGGAGACCATCCCGCTCGTTCCTTCGACTGCCCTAAGGACGAGAAAGCGATTCTTACTATCATGACCAAGGATAAGATATCTTTTTCGGAAGCAAGGAAGGTTTTCAAAAGCTCAAAGTCAATGATTGAAAGCAAATCGTTTGCTGCTGCCACGTTGAGTAATAAAACATCGTGTGCTAATTGCGAAGAGCTAAAACGGTAAAAGCATTATCGGAACAGGTAGCTCAATTCCTAACTCTGATTTCTGCGGGTTCCATTCCAGATTCGTTGTCTCAATCGTCTGAAACGTCTTCCTCTCAAGTGTCTTCAAAAAGAAAGGATACTCACCTTTCGAAAGTCGCTACTAAAAATGAACAGGCCCTTGTGACAAAGAATCCGAGGCCTGTAATTCCAGAAGCAAATCCATCTTCTTCCAATCTAGGCATAAGAACCAAGTCGCAAGTGTTAAAGTCTTCGTCTAAAAACGTTCCTTCTGGACTAGTCCATTTTCTTAAAAAATCTAACACATACCCACCAGTAGTTGTGTCTAAAAAAGAAAAAATACAAAGAAGGAAAAAAAATCAAAGGGAGGAGTTGCTTCCAAAACTACTATTTCTACAGAGTCGGACATCAATCACAGTAGTGATTCGATGTCCATTGATTCTGATAAATCAATGACTCATAAGTGTGAGTCCAAAATGAATCCAGTTGTATATTAAACCTAAGCATTCAATGTCTGCATGTTCAAAAAATAAAGATACAATGGAATGTTAATGGAGTAAGAAGCCATATTGAAGATCTGAAGGTTCTTGTATGAGATATGTCGCCTTTAATACTGTGCCTTCAGGAGACTCACTTGCATGAATCTCACATTTTCAGTTTCAGGGGTTATTCTGTTTTCAGAGCAGATTTCATCGCTGAGGAAAGAGTCAGAGGTGGTGTAGCCATTCTGGTTCACAACTCAGTCGAGTCGGTTCTTGTGAATATAGTAACTCCTTTACAAGCTGTTGCCGTTCAAATAACCATACCATTCAAACTTACAATCTGCAGCCTATACTTACCACCTAATTACAATTTCCAAAACCATGAAGTACGTGACTTAATATGCCAGTTGCCGCCGCCAATATTATTATTAGGCGATTTTAACGCTCATCATACTGCATGGGGTTCATCAAGCTGTAACTCTAGAGGAATACGTATTGAGAGGATAAGGTCCGAATTGAATTTATGTCTTCTTAATAACGGTTCCCATACACATTTAGCGGCATCTAATGGCAATTGAACCGTTGTTGACTTGTCATTCTGCAGTCCAATTCTGACAACGACGTTTGAATGGTCAGTATTACCTGATCTTTACTGCAGTGATCATACTCCCATTAATATTTCATTTCGTAATTTCCCTCGTCGGGATCAGCGCCTGCCGCGTTGGATTCTGAAAAAAGCAAATTGGGAGGAATTTATGAAGAAATTTGTATCACCAGACATTGAATATAATGACTGTATAAACACAAATCAAAATTTGTCTCATTTAGGCAAGCAGAGAAAATTATTCCAAAAAAGCCCTTCACGTCCACCTGTCCCTTGGTGGAACGAGGTGTAAGAAGGCGTTACGTCTACCTGAGGAGATTACATCTAGGAATATAAATATGTAGAATATTCAGGCAAAGCAGAAAGGATTCTTGGACCCAATACATCGGAACAATATGTAGAACAACACCTACATCTGTTGTGTTGAAGAAATTGCGTTCCATTTGTGGTCCGCCTCCATTTGTAGGACTGATGGGACTTCAACAGGCGAACGGATTATTGGTTTCTGACGGTTCTAACATTGTAAACCTTTTAGGGTCATCCTTTGCAAGTTTTTCCTGTTCTGCAGCCTATAACACTGCCTTTTGTAAACACAAAAGCGCATTAGAAAAATTGCCTTTCACTGTCGGTACTTCTGATGATTCTCCTCTGAACGGTCTGTTTACTCTACGTTAGCTAGAATATGCACTGCTGTCCACCAAGAATTCAGCTCCAGGTCCTGACAACCTTGTAAACGCCATGATTAAAAATCTTCCACCGTCGGGTAAGTTATTTCTTCTCGAAATATACAATCGTATGTACGAGGAGTGTACATTCCCTGGCGATTAGTTGGAAGCTACAGTAATTCCCGTTCTTAAACCAGGCAAAGAGAAAACTGATCCAAGTAGCTATCGTCCTATTTCTCTCACCAGCGTGCTATGCAAGCTGGTAGAAAAAATGGTAAATCGTCGCCTTGTTTGGTATTTAGAAACTAATAAATTACTATCCAAAGAACAGTGCGGTTTCAGACAAGGACGATCTTCGATAGATCAGTTGGTTTTGTTAGAATCTGCAATTCAAAATGCTTTCCTCTTACGTCAAACACTTGTTGCAGTATTTTTTGACCTAGAGAAGGCATACATGGCCTGGAGAAGAGGAATACTGAACATTTTAAAATCATGGGGTATACAAGGCAGATTTCTAGCTTTTATTACAAATTTCCTATCTAATAGGTACTTTAGGGTACGTCTTGGAACTACAGTTTCAGGTCGAATCCACTTAGAGAATGGTGTTCCACAGGGGAGTGTACTTAGTGTTACCTAATATGCAGTCCCCTGTCCGATGTTTGCTCTTTGTGGACGATTTTGCTATTTATGTAAGCACCCGAAATATGACAACAGCTGAAAGAACGCTTCAGCTGGTAATAAATAGGTTGCAGACATGGACGAGATCTACTGGCTTTAAATTCTCTGCTGCTAAATCTCAGTGCATTGCCTTCAGTTGCCGTCGACATATCCAAGCTCCGTCGTTATATTTTGATGGTATACAGCTCCGGACTTTTCCATCCGTTCGATTTTTGGGTCTAATATTTGACGAAAGGCTCTCCTGGAGCCCTCACGTGCGTGATTTAAAGTTACGATGTAACAAAATTCTCGATATGTTGAGGGTTCTTAGTAGTTCTCGATGGGGCGCTGATAGGACCAGTATGCTGATGTTTTATCGTGCTGTAATTCGTTCGCGAATTGATTACGGCAGCATTGTATATTCGTCTGCACGACCTTCCGTATTAAAGAAACTAGATCCCGTCCATCACTCAGCTATCCGCCTTGTTTCTGGTGCCTTTCGCTCTAGCCCTGTTGTGAGCCTCCTTGCCGAGGCTGGAGAACCATCACTCTTTCGACGTAGACAACAGCTGCAAATAAATTATGTAAGTAATCTACTAACTAAACCATGGCACCCTGCTTATAGTACTGTTTTTCATAATCAATTTGTCCGACAGTATGAAGCTCGTCCGCATGTCACTGCTCCGCTTGGCATTAGAACTATCCGTGTTTTGGACGACTTTCGCGTAGAACTGCCTCCAATGTTTGAAAGGTCGTTTTGTTTTGTCCCTCCATGGACTATTAACATGCCAACGTTCGATTTCTCTCTATCCTCGTATGTCAAACGCAACACCTTTGAGCTTGTATATTGTCAAGAGTTTTGCCATCTTCTTCATTCCTACCCATCTAGTGAAATTATTTTCACAGATGGCTCGAAATTGGAGAATAATGTTGGTTGTGCATTTTACACAATTGGTCAAACGGAAAAGTATGGATTACCCTCAGTTTGTAGTGTCTTCACCGCCGAATTATTTGCTATCTTTAAGGCTTTGACAACAGTTGTATCTGACTCTGCCCATTATCTAATCTGTTCCGATTCTAAAAGTGCACTGCAGGCTATCCAGGACATGTACTCCACAAATCCTCTTGTTCAACGTATTTTGTGCTCAATCCACTGGCTTGAACTGCGTAGTGTTGGTGTGTCATTTTGCTGGATACCTGGTCACTGTGGGATAGCTGGAAACACTAGAGCAGATAATGAGGCGAAGGAAGCTACCTTGCTGCTGCCAAGCACACAGTTTGTGATTTCATCAGATTTTCTATGTTATGTAAAGCACTTAAATCATATGCATTGGGAAAACGAGTGGGCAGCTATCGGTAATAATAAACTGAGGGTAATTAAAAATACTGTTCGTCCTTGGAGGTCGTCTGTACGTACAAGTCGTAGGGAAGAGGTAGTGGTTACCTGTCTCCGCATTGGACATTCTCTTTTCACACATGGTTTCTTGATGAGAGGCGGGGACCCGCCCCTTTGTGAGTTTTGCCAAGCACTCATTACCATCGAACATGTTCTGCGAGATTGTAATGGTCTAAGGAACATGCGCCGATTATGTGGACTAGGTGTCAATTTAGAGGAAATATTAAAAGATGATTCTACGGCTATTGACCGAGTACTAACATTCTTACATCGCTTGAATCTTTTAAATAAAATTTAAATTATTGTTGTTATTGTTATTATTTTATTCTTATTTTTTTTATTGTACTTTACATTTTTTTATTTATTATTTTTTTTTCAGGGACAATTTTTGTACATTGTATTTATTTATTTTATTATATATATATATATATATATTTTTTTATATTTTATTCATTTTTTCAGGGACAATTTATATCCCTTTTATATTTTTTTTTTTATTTATTTTCTCTAAATAACTATATTTTTGTTATGTTTATATATATTTTTTATGAATTGTTATTAAATTTTATTCATTGTTATTTAGTTTTTAAGTATTCGTTATTGTAATATAGTTTTACTTGTTATTTAAAATTTTGTTTTAATTTATTTTACTTGTTATTTAAGTAAAATTTTGTTAGGTATATTTTATACTTTAAAAGATGTACAGCGGTCTTCCTACATTTTTTTTACAATTTTTACCTACATACAGTACTGTGTATTGTGTGCGCTTGCAAGTTCAATTTCGCCATTAAAGTTCGATTTGCTTCGAACTTGACACAGCGAAATTTGTTCGACAGTTCAAAATATCGCCCATTTTAATTTTGTGAAAAAAAAATCAGTAAAATGTTTGTGTTAAATACTTTTGAAAATCTGATTTCACCATCGTAAGCAGCGTTAAAACTGCATAAATGAGCATTTTGAATTTTCAAAATTCACTTAAACTGACAAATCAAATTTGACGGTTATCAGAGTTAAATGTCATATTTTCAATGCAATTTGAAAGTTTATAATGCTAATTTCATACATATGTAATTATGTTTATGATGGTGACATCAAGATAAAAAAGATAAAAGAATTACTTTTGGAAATTCGCTTCCATCACTTCAGCTGGGTAACTGAGTGATACTGTTTGCAGTTCTATTCTAAAATACCATTAATTCGCATATGAAAATATTTATTTATTTGGATTTTGATATTCAGTGTTTTTACTTTTTGGACGTTTGCTTCTAACACGTCAGCGTGATGTGATTAATATTGACAATATTCGGTACTGTCCTTTAGGGTTATATATGGAACTTCAATAGTGAGTATTACGGCATATAAATTGGCTGTTACAGCGGGCCACAACCTCAGAAGGGAGATTCTGTATTAACAGTCCAGTGACGTCACTAATTACGTATGCCGCACATTGGCAATATGGCGCCTGGATTAAGCTACGTGGGTTACATACGTCTCATCGTTTACTGAAGCAGTATCGCACAGCGTAATCAGCCGCGTAATTTAATATAGCCGAGGATAAAGAAGGCAGCGGACAGGGTGCGATCGAAGAGTAATTAAATCTAGGAACCACCCTTTCAGGACTCGCAGCTCGGAGCTGAAAATTATTTTAATACTGTCCTGAAATCCAGCGCTAAACATAAGCGGTTGATTTCGAAAATTTCAGTACCAGAGTTTTCGGAAAGGTTAAAACGAATTCTGACGACGGTCAGGGGTTATTTTTTCCGATTTACCCGAGAACTGTAACTTTTATTTATTTATAATTTGAATAATAAATCCATACTTACCAGTAGTTCAAAGAACAGTAGACTTTGCAGTGTATTCTTAATTAATATAAGCGATGTACTCTGCGACAGCCCTCGTAACGTTTTCCGTCAATTTAACCGATAACCGTAATATTTACAAAAATAGGTTACTGGGCCAACTTTATTGGAAATTTTATGCTCTTTCTCCTTGAAACGGTCAAATTTATGATAGGTATGTCGTTCAGCCAATATGACAGGAAATAACTAGCAACTACACTCTCAAAGTTAAATCAGAGCTCTCCATCTTGAAATGAAATAAATCGAAAAATCTTACACATACCTCTTTTAGGCTTTATAAAAGATACCTTCTTACAAAATTTTAAAATCGGCCAATGCGTTTGATTAAAATTGCGTACAATCGTCATCGTTAAATCGGAGGCCTAAATCTTGAAACGGAAGTAAATAGAAACACAATTTTATTACATTTTTTAAATTTCGAAACATTCGGTTAATACTCTTGGCTAAAACTGCGTATACTCACATTGTAAATCAGAGGCCACCATCTTGAAACGAAAGTTAATGGGAAAAAATATCATTCGTCGTTTGGGCTTTATACAAGGTACTTTCGTATCAAATTTCAAAACAATCGGTCAATGTTTTTGACCAAAACTGCGTAACAAATACACAAACAAAATGCTGAAATGTCGAGTTGAAACAAGAGACTCGCTCGATCGGTAATACCCCGCAGGGAGGTGCAGACTAACTGCACCTATTGAGAGGATTTAGATGTCCCTCGCAGTACCCGAGTCTAACAAACACTTACACTTACAACACTACACTTACGACTTTAACACTTTACACTCACACTTACATTTAGGGAGGCGATAATAGCCTAAATGTGCTTTTCGCCTTAAAATAAGGGGGAAAAATCGCTCGGTAAATTACCAGATTATATTCTAAATCGATTATCAAATCTTGAGAAATTATATTTTCAATTATCGACAGCTCCGTTGGACTTATTTTTTTAGGGAGGTAGCAACTAGTAGTTTTAGCTTGGATAATTAAGGGCTATATATGGTGTGAGTTGAATTCGATAAAAATGTTTAAAGCTAGTTTTGTGAATACTCAACTTAGATTAACTTTTAAGTGTTTGACTGCAGTATGGCTTGAGTTATACTTGTTTAATTAAAACATTTTTTACTCAATTGGCAAACTACAACGTATATTTCAACTCTAAAAAAACTGGCAAATTCTTTCAGTGTTTTCTTATGTGTACAAAAACAACTTGTTGGTAATTACAATGTTTTTGGATTTCGGAGAACTTTTTTAACTTAACCAACCTCTACTTTGACCTCTTAATGTTGACTATTAGATATTAGACCCCTACATCAAACTTAGTAAAAACCACTGATTTTTGTTTGGTAAACAGTTAAAAATATGTTTTCATTAGAAATAGATTACACACGATCGAAGTTAAAAAACAAAATAACATTATTAAGGTTTTGTTTGAGTAATGGTTTTCAACTTGATATAAAGGTCTTAAAGACAATCACTATCTTCCCTTTAAAAAAAAAAAAAAATTTAGGCCACATGGGACCACTTTGAGTCAATATTTCGGTCTCTTCTTCTTATCTGTGTTAGTGCATTATAAGGATTCCAACTTTTTATTTCTCCAATACTCCTTCATCCTATCCGATCTTCGCCTCCTGACCTCGTCTGACACCTCCACCGTCCCTCGTCGTTCCGGCTTTTCTACGTCAAACCTGATGTTTTTCAGAATGCTTCTGATTCTCGTTCTGTCCGGTGCATCCTCGATCCGCAAACCGATCTCTTGCAGATCTTTCAGAGTCTGCGAGACGTAGTGTCCTTGGGTCTTCCTATTAACATTTCTCATGACCAGCTGCTTCAGAATTCTGCTGTTGGGCGTCCTAAGAATGTCGAACAGATGGGAAATTCTTCGTTTTTTCATAACACTCGTAATTGGGTCTACCTGTTTATACACTGTTTCGTTGGTAGCGACTCTCCAGAAACCATCTTTCTGGTAACTTTTATTTAAACAGGTCCTAATGATTCTTCTCACAATCTTAAGTAACCGGTCAGTCCTAGCAATATTCTTGATCTGAAAAAGGGTCTCGCAGGCGTAGAGTGCTTCCAGGAGAACCACAGAACTGTAATTTCTTACTTTGGACTTTATCGAGAGACTTTTTTGTTATTAGTTGACCACGTTAAAAATTGCGCTTTCTTGAGCTGCGCTATTCTATTCAATATTGCAGGTGTTTCGTCCAAGTTATGGCAGATAATTTCTACTAGATATTAAAATTGTTTTACTAGTTTTATGCTGCTCCCGTTGATATTAAGTTTTTTAAAAGCGGGTGGCTTCGTAATAATAAAAATTAAAAAAATGACCCTACGATGATTCTTACATTTTAAATTAAATCGCAATTAAATATTTACAACAAAAGGCTGTTGTATCAATCTACCATTAAACCTATTTGGACTTACGGTTATCAAATATTTGGAATATACGCAGAAATCTAACAGTTCGGTAATTCCGCGAGCACAGAATATGGTTATTCAAACAATTACGAATGCCACGTGGTACCAAAATAATGATGATATTTTTACGCCAACTTAAATTAAATGTTTTGGAGGATACAATCAAAACATTTGCTATGTTTCTTAAAAAGAAGGCAACAAAATCATGCCCATGAACTTCTTAATATAAATTACTCACAATACCTTAAGCTAAGAAACCCTTTAGAGTTAACATAATGACGTCATTTATTGATTTAAGTTTTATGTATATTTCATGATTTTTTATACTTTTCGGTTAAATTTCTCATTTTGTCAACGTGTTAGATTTAGAGTGAAGTTAATTGCAGTTTATAAGTTACAAGTTGTTAGTTCCACTTCAATGTTCAGCTTAGTTCTTACTTGAAATTATTGTTTATGATTGCAATATACAATAAAATGAAAATAATAATAATAATAATAATAATAATAATAATAATAATAATAATAATAATAATAATAATAATAATAATAATAATAATAATAATAATAATAATAATAATAATAATAATAATAATAATAATAATAATAATGATAATGATAATGATAATAATAATGATAATGATAATGATAATGATAATGATAATGATAATGATAATGATAATGATAATGATAATGATAATGATAATGATAATGATAATGATAATGATAATGATAATGATAATGATAATGATAATGAGTGATAGTGATAATGATAGTGCTAGTGATAATGATAATGATAGTGATATGATAGTGATAGTATATGATAGTGATAGTGATAGTGATAGTGATAGTGATAGTGATAGATAGTGATATGATAGTGATAGTGATAGTGATAGCGATAGTGATAGCGATAGTGATAGTGATAGCGATAACGATAACGATAACGATAACGATAACGATAACTATAACGATAACGATAACGATAATGATAATGATAATTGAAATTGCAGTGGCAGTGGCAGTGGCGGTGGCAGTGGCAGTGGCAGTGGCAGTGGCAATTACAATGGCAATGACAATGATAATGATAACGATAACGATAATAACGGTAACGGTAACGGTAACGGTAACAGTAACGGTAACGATAACGATAACGATAACGGTAACAATAACAATAACGATATAAAAAACTAAAATAATAATAAAATTAAATTATTACAGAACATACGGTATGTCTAACGAGGGTTACAGGCGAAAAACAATTCTTGAAAAAACTACGAGAACAAGTTAACAAGCCCCAAAATATATACACTAAGGAAAACCAGTGCCCACTTCGTAGACTAACCCCACGAAATATGTGTTTATTGTTAATAAAACTAATATTAGAACTCTGTAATTATTATTTTTGTTTTTGTTTAACAGCTGTTATGAAAATTACACTTTTATTACCTTGGGAACCAATATTAGAACAATTAATTATGAAATTATAAAATATATATAAATGTAATTATAAATTAGGCTATATGAAAGGTACAGTTTGTAAAACCAGCCCAACGAAAAGATTAATTTGAGTATGTGATTTAATGTGTGTTTGATAATTAATTGTAAGCTGCTAAACATTTTTAACATCCAAAAATAAAACTTTCCTTTTTATACAAATTTTAAAATATCACCAACAATTTTAATTCTTTATATTCCAGTAGTGTCTCTAAGTAATAACAAGTAAAAAAAGCTAAATGTTGGTAGCATACAATAATTTTACTGCACTTTTATATTAAAAAGCCATCCTCACACGGGGTTGTACTCACCCTCCCCTAAAATATTACTCCGCCAAAACGTAGATGTTTTAATTACGGCAATGCTGTGGCACAGTGCATTGCGCATGGAGGAACACTTTCATGCTCTCTCTTTTAACAGACGCAAAGCGAAATATTCATTACAAGGTTGAGAGGTTACAACTGTTTCTGTTCTGTAACATTCCTCAGATAAGGAATGTCAGTTGACTTTACACGATTTTAAACGCACAGGCCGAGATTTAACTCTTGTAACTTACAAAACATCATTTGGTGCTCGAAGAAATTATCTCTTGAATTTACATTGGAAAATGAGCTAGTAGAACAGTTACTGCGGTCAGACCCAGATCCGAAACATGAAATGTGCACCGATCCTAACTTTTAGAACATGTTTCGACAGGTAAATGCAGGATATGTATTGAAACAAAAAAAAATCGACTTTAGTAATAACGTTTGATTTTCTTACACAAAATCTGTTAATCTGTTTCAAAATAGCAGCTAATTAAATATTTTGTAAAAAATCACAACTATTTTATCAAATATGTTTCCTTTATAGTGTAACAGCGTTAAAATCTTATTTAATTGCATTATAAATTTTAAATATTATTGTACTGAGAACAACATCTGATTCGTATTACCAAGAAAACTTGCAAAACTAAAATACTAATTTATACAGTTTTTAACGTATCACAGTGAGAAATTTAAAGACATTTTGGATTAAAAGTTATCATTGTAACCACTATTTCAAAACGAATGAACAGAGTGTAAAGAAAAATTGTGTTTACGAAATTATCAAAATCAATTTTTGGGCTAAATTTGATTTTTGTGTTTTGGAAGTTTAATGTAAAGAAATATTTTCATCACGTTTGGGAGATAGTTGTGTATTTAAAATTTATGGTTTACTTGATGTTGGGGCATTTTGAAAGGCACTACAAATAAAACATAATAGTTTCTGAATTCCATGTAAAATAACGCGTATTTTAAATCAGATGAGATGTCGAAAAGAAAAACTGACTGTTAAACACTTTCAGTCTAAACAACAAGTAATTAAACAATTACTAAACTTAGTAATTTTTATCACCACACAATACAAAATAAAATGCAATAAAATAGAAATGATAACTAAATGATTCGAAAATTTTGATTAAATTTTATATGTGTGGAGATCAATAATTATTCAGGTGTATTTAATTTTCAAACCCTATTTTCTGGCTAAAATCTCTGAAAAATCTATTGGCTTTCCTCAAAATCGGTTCTGACTATTTTCCTGAAATTTTTTTCAAGTATCTAAAAACGTTATATGATTTCGTATTCCTCCATCCAAATTTCACCTCCAATACACTTCTTAAATAAAGAAAAAGAAAACAATATTGATGAAAATATTTTTATATTTATCCAAATATTAGTATCATCAGATTTTGGTTAAATGTTGTAAACACATTGTGAGGTAGGCCCCAAAAAGCACAAAAGAAAATTCATAGTTCAAAATTAAATCTAAAAACCTGACAGCGGGAAAAGTTTATTTTAGCTATAAATTTAACTGACAGAGCGAAACAATGTCTATTTTAACTCTACCGTTCGGCATTTGTTTTGTGCGTTTGCTTGTTACGCAATTTCGGCCAAACGCATTGATCAATTCTTTTGAAATTAGGTACGAATATATCTTGTATAAAGCCCAAATAACTTATGTGTAACATTTTGTTCCTATTCATTTCCGTTTTAAGATAACAGTTTTTGATTTAACAATGACGGTGTACGCAATTTTAATCAAACACATTGTGCCGATTGTTTTGAAATTCGGTACGAAGGTACCTTGTATAAAGCCCGGAAGACGTATGTGTAAGATTTTTTCCCATTCACTTCTGTTTCAAGATGACTGAGGTTTCAATTTATGATGAAGTTTCTAATTCAATGTCGTTGGTGTAGTTGCTGGTTATTTCTTGTAATACTGGGTGAAAGGTAAAAACTATTATAGTTTCCACCACTTCATGGAGAAAGAGCAAAAAATTTCCAATAAAATTGGTCCAGTATAAGCGTTACGCTTTTTATAAAAATTACTGTTACTAGTTAAACTGGCGGAAAAAGTTACGAAAGCTGTCGTAGCGCGCTCTGTTTAGTAAATAAGAATATACTGTGACGTCTACTGTTCTTTAAAGTACTAGTTTAATTGTGATTTTCACAAACAGAATAAAATATTAATTAAAAATAAGAAATTCTTTAATTGGTGAGACACAACCATCGAAATATAAAAACGTATTTTTGACAACCATGATACCATAATTTACAGAAAGTAAATAGATAAGTATTTATACAGAAAAATACAATGTCGAAGTAAAAGCATATTATTTGCTCCAGCTATGCTACTTCAACATCGGAAAAGTTTCCGACTTAACGTTTAGTCGCTATAGTAGCGTGAACAAGCGATATTTCCTTCCATTCTTTCTATTTTGCCAGGTACCCGTCAATGAATCTGTCCAGGATAAAGTCTCATTCTCTCTTTTCATTTCACTTCTTATTTTGTCGTCTGCACTTTGTAAAAGAGGATCCTTAATCTTCTAAAAAGGAAGACCGGGTTTATTTATTACAGGCTGAGAAGTGTTCTCAGATGAATGATATCTTCTTCTTCTTGCTACTTGCAATGTTGCCTTTATTACTGTCACGTTTTTTTATACGATAAGTTTCGAATATAGGCTAACAATTTATATTCCAATCTGTGATTTTGATCAAAGAAAGCGTTCGCGATGTTGAAATTAAAACTGTCTGTAATATTAACGGCGGTCACGGTCCACTTTATTTCCTCCGATTGTTTTCGTGAACGGCAATTTTGTGCACTGACTTCAGTCAGTTATAATTTTACACGTATAATTAAAATTTAATCATAACCCTTAGGCTGGTTTTGAGGAAATAGTCTTTTAGCCGATTTTGGTTTTTGCCGTTAGTTCCTGTACAAAAACGTTTGTGGAGTTAATGACCAAAACATATTTTTTTTGTACTCAAAGGCTACATTTTAGCCAATTCCGATTAAAACCGTTACGTCCATTGTCAGGACCCGCAGGGGGTGTAGACTAGCTGCACCTATTGACAATATTTAGACGTTCCTCGCGGTACCGAGTCTAACACACACTTACACTTACAACACTGCACTTTCGACTTTAACACTTTACTTACATTTACTTTATACTCATACTTACATTTAGGGAGGCGATAATAGCCTCAATGAGCTTTTCGCCTTAAAATAAAAAAAAATCCATTGTCAGGAATATAATCTTGGTGTTGTTTATCGAAGTATATTTATTTTATTTTTGTATTATTGTATTTATATTTTTGTATTTTGTTTTCATGTGGTTTGTTTTCATTTTATATTCCACTTAAGTGGAAGAAAGGATCTGCTGGTTCTAACTTCGCTCATTAATAAAAGTCAAAATCTCTTTTGTCTCTCTCTCTCTCTCTCTCTTCTCTCTCTCTCTCTCTCTCTCTCTCTCTCTCTCTTTCAAGTAGTGAGAATATAAAATAATGCATTTAGATTTATTTAATGGTGCTTCTGTATTTTAATATATTGTATCGTTAATGTAAATCAAATTAGCAATCATTGAGGTTAGGTAGAATCGAACTAACAATACGATCTAACAATATGTATATAACCCTTAAGCAGGCCATAAACCCTGAATCTTTAAATCTGGCATAATCATAGCGTTTTATTTCATAATTTTTTAAATTTAATTATCTGAATCAACGTTAATATTTGTATAAATTATTATTTTAATTTAAAAAAATTTTGTTTGAACATTACGAGTATGAACCCTAATTAATTCGAATATTTAAAGATAACTGAACATTTAAAATATAATTAAACATGATCTTGCGGCTGATTACGATAGTAAAAACAGATTTGCAAAAATAGTTTAAAACAAAAATATGTGATTGGTCGCGATTTTGAAACGAATGCAAATATTTTACTGTTATGAAAATCGATTTTTGTTCAAGTTTGAACCCATTCGGACCAAAGTTGCGAGTTATTAAAAGATATTCACGTACGTTTTAACAACCTTTCGAAACGTGGTTGTCTATTTCGCTTCGCAATAACTTGTCCATTTTTTTAATAAAAAAAATCAGTTTTTAGGAATTGAAATGAGTATTTAATATATGTAACTGGCTAAAATACTAAATATGTTTTATTAACAGATCTTCATTTGACAAAATCAATCAATCAGTTTTTATGTCGATGTTTCATTTTCAGGTATCAATGTCGTTAATTTATGGAAATTAATTAGATTAAACATTTTTCAAAATGCGCTACGCACTCTGCCTTTACTTTCTGCCACGAATTAGATGTTCTGCTACTACAAATCTTGCATCGCTATGAAAGCATTAAATAATGGTAACAATAACTTGTTGTTTAGTTTACGTTATGGCTGCTATATTTGACATTATTCAATTTTCTTCAAATGCTTTTTACCAAAACAATAATTTCGATTTGAAATCACTAAAATTTCCGACCACATGCGTGAGTTCTGCTATTAATAAGTTATTTAAATGCTGTAATCTATATTTTTTCCGGAATAGAAATCAAAACTGCGTGGATTTCTATGAAATTTTACATACGGTTTGGGTTTTTTCAAATTTCAGTCGTCTAATCGAAGCAATAATTGCTTGATTATCGAATTTAATATTGTAATGTAACTGTATAAAGGCAGGCCGGTAGGAGTTTTTGAACTAATTGATCGCTGTTACGGCGAGACCCGGATCCGAAACCATAAAATTTGCACCGATCCTAACTTTCAAAACCCATTTCGAAAGGTTGTTAAAACGTACGTGAATATCTTTTAATAACTCGCAACTTTGGTCATGTTTAATTATATTTTAAATGTTCAGATATCTTTAAATATTCATCAATTTCGAAATGGGTGAGATATTCAAAATCGTTAAAAAAAATCATGTCATTCTTTCTTCAAAAGCTCATTTCATCGTTATTAACGTTAAAATCTATACACAGAAGATTTTTAAACGTGCAAATTTAGTTAAATTAAAGCAGTAATGGTTCATTTGTAATTAAATTGAAAAAGTTTAAATTATAATTTGAACACTAAATTTGAATCTTATATTTTTATAAAAGCGTATGCAAATGTCAGCTTATGCATCGATATCAGCGTTAAAAATCTGCATAAATCAGCATTCATCCAACGTAAATTACTAGGTATTTGTTTTATAATTCCATGTCTGGGTCTTACATTAATGGCTATTTCCATTGAAGGTAATTAACTATAAACCTATTGTTTTCGAAAATCAACATATAATTCATAGGTTTTTCTCTATTGACTGAAAGCTTTTTAAATCATATATTTGCAATTATAAAAGTAATTAAGTAATTGGCTTTGTTTATACTATTTATAAAATTTAGTGAGTTAATATTCTTTAAAATATTAAAATAATTCGTTCATAGTAGAATTGCACTCCATAAAATCCCGGGCGCACCTGCAGCTGCCAACATTTACTATGGTATTTATTATAGCTAATTGCGCAAATAAAATGTAATTAAAACGTACTCCACTCGTTGCTCAATATACCAGCCGTTCCGTTTCTGCAATCAAATTTATTTTGGAGTGCGTTTAATTAAAAACAAAATTAAAATGCTAAAGTATAGTCCCGCTTTATTTACGGGCGTTTTAAATACATTGCTTCGTTTAAGCCATTGTTTCGAACGAAACTGATTTCTAGTTTTTACTGCGTTGGGTGAATTTATGTTAGGTTAAGTTAGGAAATCAGAAAATTTACCAGTTTTTTAGGATCTTTATTTTGCACAAGGGAAACTTTAAATGTTTCTGTGGGTCAACATCTGTCAGTTTTGTTGTCTCAAAAAAGAAAAGGAAATAAAATAACTTTGGCTAATAAATGTTTTCAAGGTGAAAAAGATTCGATAATGTATTAAAGGAAAACGTATTTATTTACTGCCGGTCTATCGTTCTCATTAGTTTAACCAGCATAAAGTATGGCTGTTAGAAAAAATATATCAGATTAATACACGTGTGGAACTCGGGGAGCGAAACTTATATTAATGATATCTTTGCTGAATATATAATTGGTTTGAATTGGGTTAGTTACAACTATCTTGTTTTGTTTAAGTAAATAATTACGTGAAATAACTTAGATATTATCTACAGTAATTATTGTAAAAGATCAGTTGCTACACAGTAATTCGTAATGATCATCTGTTTTCATTGAACAGCTGAAAGGCTATAATATGTTTCAGGTTATGTTGTAAAAAACTAGCAATATTAGCAACAATTATTATAAACGTTTTTAATAATTTCGAAATCTATTATAAATGGTTACAACGTGCATGTGTTCTTGAGCTAAAGAAAAATACCGAAATCAAAGCAACACAACGTGTTCATATAAGTACTGTTATCGAAAAGGAGGAAGAAAAAGAAAAAGACAGAAATAGAGAGACACAATTCGTTTGATTGTTTGTTCCATATTTCCGTTACAGTTTTCCGTTCGGCAGACTTTTTTCTATTCATTCCTCTCGATAGAGCATATATATTAAAAGCTTAGCTTTAAAAAAATCATAATGTTGATAATAATTACATAATTAGAACTAATATATATTATGTAACCGTGTATTCGAACTTCGATATTATTTCTTTTTGTGAATAACCTTGAAATCATTGAGAACTTTTGGTAAACTTTAGAAACAGCTATTTGGATAATCTTTAATAAAAACGAACTGTTTACTTAATCAGACAAATGCATCTACCGAACAAACCTAGCCAATGTCGTTGGGGCCTATAGCCCAACGATATCGTGAAGCCTATACCAGTGAAGTTTTCACACAAAAAAAAAACTTGTATACCCTAACTACAACAACTACAGTTCGTTTAACAGTATATGATAAAATGAAAATGCTTTTTAAGCTTTTACAATTAAATAAAAATTCATTGGAACAAAATAATGCATCCTATATTTATTGACAGAAAATATTTTATGAAGTAAATAAAGTATTTTTAAATGTAAACAAGTTCAATTCTAACTTAAAAAGATCAAAGTACAACTATAGAGACTGATATTTTTGTTTGCGTGCTAAGCATGTAAAACTATATTATGACAAATAACAGTACTACTGTACAATGCTAACAAGCAAGATAGTCTACTGAATAGTTAATTTAAGTATTGCTGCTTTTCATAGCGGTGTCCTTCAATCGTTATTCTTTGGTGTGTCCCGAGTAAAGTTTTCAAAAACAGTATACGTTTTCTGTACTGGATCAATCAGTGAATACTTCGAAGTGTTATAAGTCAGTGTTTAAAACGGCTTAAGTATATACTCATAATAAATACTAATGGGCCGTGCGACCTTTCGTAATTAATGGGAAAAAACGAATAACTTACAATTTTTTTTTTTTTTTTTGGTGTTTAACGTCTGACTATTGGGACAAGGTACAGCAAAAAGTTCTTATGTATTTTAAAGCAATGTTATATATTTAGGTTATTTAATAAAATACGCCTTACTTTGTTCTACTTTCGTTTTGAAAACTATAACCTATAAAATTCTAACTGAATTCTAACATTGTACTTTATTGAAATATTTACTGATAAAACCTACTATAACCTGATTTCACATTACATACCTAAATCAGAATACAGTATTTAATGTTTAATAAAAGCAGAGTCATTTATTAAATAACATTTACATACTAGAACTGGCCTAGATTCTTGTCGATTCTACTTCTGAAACTAATTCGGTCAATAAATATTTAATTCTTGGATGCAGTAATAAATTAAATATTACTTTCATCAAAGTTTTTTAGCATTCCCATCGGTTTTGTACGAAAAATAAGGACCTGCGTTATTGAAACTACATAAATGGAGTACCTACTTGTTCATCAGGACACCAGGGAACTCTCACGCCTCATACTTTCCCTTTTAAGCTTTACAATCAAATAATACCGACTTAAAACAGATAAAAGATCTCCAAAACAAAATTCCAGGAGCAGTATAAAGTGTCCCAGTAAGAGTGCCGCAAAATGCATGCACAGAAATAATTGTTTGTGTACGAAAACAGCTGATTGATTAGCGTAATAATATATAAAATATGTTTTCCTGGCAGTAATATTGATTAATTACAGTAAATATTTTTATATTATATTTTTGGGGAACTTACATGTATGGGTTCAGTACATTCTTATATGTATTCTCTTTTTCTTTGCAACCCCTAATGCGTACAGTACAAGGCAACCTCCAGTCATACTAAGCAGTAATATTAACATAATACAACCATTAAGCTGCTTTGTCTACACAGATGTTGGTCAGCTGTTACCTACACTCATGTAGTCTGCCTTAATACGTGTGTACAGGGTGGCTCGTATGTCACTTTACACAATATAATACTGTGTTTTAAAACTCCTAACGTTTAGTCACACCGTTTGGTCTATATTATAAAGCGAGATTACATCTGTCTGCATATTCAATTCAGAGTGAAAGATATTACGTATTCTTGTTTTTATTTTTAAACGTAATATTTAAATGTTAAAATTGGAAATTTGTTGTCAAATTAGTGACAAGTGATGCTATAAAGTTAATTAATTTTAAAATAACTCATAGTATGACCAAATCTTCTTCTTGAAATAAGCTCATAGCTTACTTGTTTTCCAGATTTAAGGTGATACTTTTGATGTTTATATCCAATTATCTCTCCATATCTTTGGAAGAGCGGTTTACCAAATCCACTACTTTTGCGAGTCCGTTATCCTGCATTCTGTTTAAATATTGTATTCAACATTATTTTAAAATGTTTAGTTTCTACCGCCAACTACTCCGACCAGTATGAGTAATTCTGTGAAGGTCACAAGCCACCGGTTATAACATTATGGGGACGATTTTAACGGAATCGTACGAAAATTCGTTTCGGGTTGGTTCACCAGCAACGGTCGAAGATCATACCCTAGTGCGTTTCCAAGCCAGCCTAAAAGACCTCACTTGTTCTTCAGACGTAACCCAAGCAACATATTGTATATGCTCTCGTTATGTGCTCAGTCACGCTGCTAAACAGTCGTGTATTTGACCAATAGAAGTTATACTTCTCTTCTAACTTGCTCTCCATAGTGATATATTACGAGACCTCAACATCTACAATACTTGCTGTTCAGACATCGCCCAAAATACTTCTTGTATGCTTTCAATCCTGAGGGCAGTCCGAGCGCTTAAAATGTGGGATTTTCTACACCTCCTAAGTCACTCTCCAGAAACACGCCAGTGAGACGCCAGAAGATCACAAAACTGAAATCTCTTGACTAGTTATTGCGATATTCCCTTTTTCTAGATCAAGACTCACGCGCTCCCATCAATGAACAGTGTTGTCGGTAACTACACCGAATATATTTACAATACTGTTTGCAATACGAAAACGAAGCAACAGAATAACCACAAAGTATTATGTCTTTGCCAGACAGAACAGTATAGGTGTTTACAAACAGTATAAAACTAAATTACTAACTTTAGACAAATCGCGCTATAAATGAATCAGTGCTCTTTTGTGTACAAATCAAAAGCTCAATAAGTAAACATCGCAAATAGAACATTAGTGTGTATCAACTTCGTGTACTTTTAAGTGTTAAGTTTAGTTGTATAGCTTAGGGTCACCTACCGGACATTAGCTATCCATCACTGATCAAGAACGTGGACTTATTAGTAAGATTTTGATTCTATGTATATTTAATGTGTTTAAAAATTAATTAATTAAATTCATTAAGTATTTCCGGTTATTTACACACAACCGCTTGATTCGAAAAAGTAGATTAATTAATAACTTTTGACACATTAAACGTTTAGTCCCTTCAAGGTCGGATTTTCTAAATAACTGTTTATACTTAACATTTGTCCAACCTAATCGGACTTTCAAAGTAACTATTCATACTTAACGTGTTAATACTCTCTGTATTCTTTGTCGAACATTTACCTAATTTTTCGGTTTTATATGATCTTCGGTATTCTGTCATGTATATGTTCCGCGTGACACTTCGAACATTCATGCGGTTCTTTTTTCTATTGGTGTTTGCTCTAGTTTCAAAAACTGCGCTATTATTGATCTAACTCGTGCCTCTCGGGTTATCGCTTTGGTTCTTTACCTCAGATCTCCTGTTTTGATTGGCGGGTAATTCTGCTCCTAGGTAACATCAACTGTATGCCAAAAACAGATGATTGCCAATCAAATGTGAACTTATGATAACAATGACAAGTGAAAACTCAGAGAGAAATTTTAAAAAGAAAATTATAAAGAATATTTAGAAATTATAAAAAAATGCGAGTAGACTTATTTGCTAGGATGTACAGGAGAGTACAAAAAAAAAAAAAAAAATTAAATTTAAATTTTCCAAAACGCGTCAACAAATATAAAGTGTTTGAGGCTAGGAAAGGCAGAGATATTTACTATGTAAAATTACAAAATTTTTAGCAGAAAAACGGTAATTACACAAAGAAGAGCAGTGGGGCTATTAAAAATTGTGGAATAAATTATATTCCTCAGGAAGAAGATGACTGTTTTTTAAAACTAAGATGATTTCCTCGGTCGAGTCAAGATGAGAGAATTGTAAGGAAAAGAAAACCTGAAAAGAGTGAGGAGGAGCAGAAGATTCCCTCTGCGTTTGTTACAAGACTTGGTAACAAATTTTGGAGTATTGTACTGAAGAATCAGTGCATGTCAAAGTAAACTTGAAGGTAGCTTGAAGGAATTCGAATATCTGAAGAATTTTGGAAGTATATCTAGTCAGAACCATTTAACTGTACAGCGGTTAAAGCGAGAAAGTAAATAAGAAAGGAATAAACGAATGTCTTTCCTTTCTGTCTTGATATGACCAAAAATGATGTAATCACAATGTGTTTTGTGTTTGCCTGTATGTGTTTTTCGTTTCTTGTAATTTTCTCTACTCCAGTAGTTATTTCTTCTACACCAGTAGTAATTTTCTCTACATCAATAGTAATTTTCTCTACACCAATAGTACTTTTCTCTACACCAATAGTAATTTTCTCTACATTAATAGTAATTTTCTCTACATTAATAGTAATTTGTACTACACCAATAGTAATTTTCTCTACATTAATAGTAATTTTATCTACACCAATAGTAATTTTCTCTACATTAATAGTAATTTTCTCTACACCAATAGTAATTTACTCTACATTAATAGTAACTTTCTCTACACCAATAATAATTTTCTCTACATTAATAGTAATTTTCTCTACATTAATAGTAATTTTCTCTACACCAATAGTAATTTTCTCTACATTAATAGTAATTTTCTCTACACAAATAGTAATTTTCTCTACATTAATAGTAATTTTCTCTATCTGAACGGAGTCAGAAGGAGCAGAAGATTTCGTCTGCATTTTTTACAAAACGTGGAAACGGATTTTGGAGTATTGTATTGAAGATTCAGTGCATTTCAGAATAAACTGGAGGGAAGCGTGGAGGAATTCGAACATGTGCAGAATTTTGAAAGTACAGCTAGTCAGAACTTTTAATTATACAGTAGTTAAAGCGAGAAAGTAAATAAGAGAGGAATAAACGAATGTCCTCTTTTATTTCTGTCAACCTGACCAAAAATGATCCCATCAAATTGTGTTTTGTGTTTGCCTGTAAATATGTTGTTGATTTCTTGTAATTTTCTCTACCCCAGAGTTTGACAACATTGTGTCGTAACTCTTACATACGACCTTCTACGTTGTACGTTAGGAAAACCTTCTGTGTTGTAAGAGCAGTAACAATCCTCAATAAAGTAAAACGACATTTTGTTTTAATGCGATATTAGTCTAATAAAACTGAAATTTTGGAGTTGTCGGCTAAAGGAAAGCGATAAAAATATTATTCGTAAGAAGTAAAGGAAACCTCAGGCGCCAGTCGGCTTTATTTTTGTTTAATACTTCCCCAACCCACATATCACATAAACGTAATGACAGGTTTGCAGCTATAACGGTAACGCTTTTCATTTTGCTGAGCTGTAAAAACTAAATTACTGCTGTCAAGATGCTTTGTTATGAGTCATTAATTCAACTCGACGTTCAGATAAAATGTACAAAACTGTATTGTTTGGCAGGCAGCCATCTTGAAATTAAAATATTTATTGTTGTTTGCCATAATTTTGCTTCGAACAGTGTGAAGGTAAGAGACATTTTATTTTGGCTTTTAATAAGTGCAGTGTCGACATATTTCTTTTTACTTCGTTAGTAAGTAGACTGAAAACAAAATAATCTCAGACGATCGGAGCCACTCGGTGTTCTGTTAGTAGAAGTTATTTTATGATCTTTCATAATATGTTTTGTTTCCAAAAATGTCGCGACACACAAAACAATTCACTATTTACCATCAGTTTTGTTTTAAATTTATTTTCCACTCAAAATACAAGTGTAAACATTAAAGTACTGTTTACAAAAATTTAATAATCACTAAACGCATAAGTAGAAAGAAATTTTTAAAAAACAAAAAAAACCGTAACAATAGAACAGACATATTTTTTGAAAATTTGATATCACTATCATAATCAGCGTTAAAATCGGCGTAAATCAAAATTTACTTCGTAAAAATTCATTTATAATAAAAAAATAAACCTGGACCACCGTCAAAAAAAGTAGGAATGTTTATATTAGTAAAGGCGACCATTTTGAAACGGCTGAGCGAATGTTGCTGTATAACAAACTTAATCACGTTTTATTTATATCGATTTTTATACCGAATGTGAATAAAAAACGAACTATAATTACGAACGATAGTACGCGCACGCGCACGCGTGCACACAAACACACACAAAATTTGTTTATTTAAACAAAACAAGATATTTGTAAACATATCTTCATACTAAATATATATTTACGAAAGATATCATTAACAAAATCTTTGCTTCTGTTGATAACTCCCCGAGTTCCACAAATGTAGTTTATTTATGATAAATCGTTAGGTAGTAATGGTTTTATTTCAAATTAATATACGCGTTCACTGAACACTGTTAAAGCAATAACATGACGAATTACGTTAACAGAAGCCACTAAATTATGATTAAGATAGGCATATGGAGGTTCTGTTATAAAGATTTCAAGAAGAAAGTTTGAAATTTCTAACGTTGGACGGCGTGAGGGAGATCTTCCGCCCAGTGTAGTCAACTTACAAACCTCTGCAGTAACAGCCGCAGCGCAGGTAATACATAACTCTTCTACTCTCTCTTCAACAACATTTTTTTTCTTGTTCTTAATGTTTACTTTAATGTTTTATCTTCTTTTAGTCATTAATACACTACTAATTTTACAACGTAAACTGTTGTTCAACTCTTCCCCTACTCCTTCTCGGGTACCACTTAATGCCAACCTTTTACCTCTCGCGCGGGTCCGAGCTGAAAAAATCAAATCAGCTGTGACACAATCAGGTCAGGTCAGTTGCACAACTGTTCCCGAAACGTGAACTGTACGCTGCCGGAAGTGAGAATGAACGGAAGTTCAAAGTCTTGTATTCAGCGTCTAATGCTGCATACTGATGACGTCATCCAAAGTTGTTTTAAACTTTGACACCGGAAAATTTAGTTTGTTAACTTGAAAACTTTGGCGCCAGACTTGACTGATAAGACGGTCTGTGAGCTACGTACTTTATTGTTTCGTCATTGTACAGGGTGTTGGCCTCTATAATTGTTATGACATGATGGAAATTAATTTTCAAAAACTAACGAAATTGAACAACACCTTTTAAACGGATATTTTGATACGCGATCATACAAGACACAAGAAGTGATTTTTATCTTAGTTTGGACGTTTTTTTATCCAACAAAATCCGTTTCAAATTGGCAGCCATCAAAATATTTTGTTTAATGTATGTCAATTTTATCTAAATTATTCAAAAGCTGATATAACTATTATAATCAGCGCAAAATCTTCATAAATTTGCACTTACAATTTCAAACTTTATTTAAAATACGAAATTGAATATTGCCAGTTATATGACGATAATTTACGCTTATTTTCACGCTGATTAGGAAGGTGAAAATTTACTTTAACAAAAGACAAGTTAGAAACCTTTTATAATTTAATGACCGCAATTTTGAAACGGTAACGGATATTGCTGCAAGAAATATACATTTATGTACTTTTTAAACCTCTTCTAAACGAGTTTTATAAGTCAGTATCGGTGCTCATTTTATGGTCTCGTGACTGAGTGTTACGTAATGGATGCTTCAATCGCTCATTTTTTAATTCAGATTAGCTAATAACGAATATATCCCTTCTTGTTACACCCGATGATCGAGGCAAACGACTATAAACAAATTTTACATGACTCATAGCCTTTATTGTAGTTTCGCAACCAATCTGATGTTCACAGAGTTGCGCGAAAATTATAGTTTTTGCATCATTTCTCTTATGGCTGTGTATAGCTATTTTCTTTAAAATAATCAGGAGTTCGAAAGTAATCCGGAAGAAATTCGGTAGTCATCGATAAAACTGGAGAAATTCGAAAGTAATCGATAAAATAGGAAAAATATGAAAGTAATTGATAAAGCAGGAGAAATTTGGTAGTATTCGGTAAAACAAGAGACATTCGAAAGTATTCGATAAAACATGAGAAATTCGGAAATAATCGATAAAACAGCAGAAAGTTGGTAGTTATCGTAAAATAGGAGAAATTCGGAAGTAATCGATAAAACAGGGAAAATTTGGTAGTAATCAATAAAACAGGAGAACTTCGAAAGTAATCGATAAAACAGGAACAATTTGGAAGTAATCGATAAAGCAGAAGACACTCGGAAGTAATCTATAAAACAGGAGAAATTCGGAAGTAATCGATAAAACAGGAGAATTTCGAAAGTATTCGATAAAACAGGAAAAATTAGGAAGTAATCGATAAAATAGAAGACACTCGGAAGTAATCGATAAAACAGGAGAAATTCGGAAGTAATCGATAAAACAGGGAAAATTTGGTAGTAATCAATAAAACAGGAGAACTTCGAAAGTAATCGATAAAACAGGAAAAATTTGGAAGTAATCGATAAAACAGAAGACACTCGGAAGTAATCGATAAAACAGGAGAAATTCGGAAGTAATTGATAAAACAGGAGAAATTTGGTGGTAATCGATAAAACACGAGAAATTTGGTAGTAATCGATAAAACGGAAGAAATTCGGTCCTATTTGATTAAACATGAGAAATTCGGATGTAATCGATAAAACAGGAGAAATTCGGTAGTAATCGATAAAACGGAAGAAATTCGGAAGTAATCGATAAAACATGAGAAATTTGGTAAAAATCGATAAAACATGAAAATTTTGGTAGAATTTGATTAAAAATGACAAATTTGGAAGTAATCGACAAAACAGGAAAAAAATAGCAAAGTAATCGATAAAACATGCGAAATTTGGTGGTAATTGATAAACCAGGAAAAATTCGGAAGTAATCGATAAAACAGGAGAAATTCGGACGTAATCGATAAAACAAGAGAAATTCGGAAGTATTCGATAAAACACGAGAAACTCGGAAGTAATTGATAAAGAAGTAGTCGATAAAACAGGGATAATTTGGTAGTAATCAATAAAACAGGAGAACTTTGAAAGTAATCGATAAAACAGGAAAAATTTGGAAGTAATCGATAAAACAGAAGAAGTTCGGTCCTATTTGATTAAACATGATATATTCGGAAGTAATCGATAAAACATGAGAAATTTGGTAAAAATCGATAAAACATGAAAAATTTGGTAGAATTTGATTAAAAATGAGAAATTCAGAAGCAATCGACGAAACAGGAAAAAAATTCACAAGTAATCGATAAAACATGAGAAATTTGGTAGTAATCGATAAAACATGCGAAATTTGGTGGTAATTGATAAACCAGGAGAAATTCGGAAGTAATCGATAAATCAAGAGAAACTCGGAAGTAATCGATAAAACACAGGAAACTCGGAAGTAATCGATAAAACAGGAGACATTCGGAAGTAATCGATAAAACAAGAGAAATTCGGAAGTAATCGATAAAACAGGAGAAATTCGGAAGTAATCGATAAAACATGCGCAATTTGGTGGTAATTAATAAACCAGGAGAAATTCGGAAGTAATCGATAAATCAAGAGAAACTCGGAAGTAATCGATAAAACACAGGAAACTCGGAAGTAATCGATAAAACAGGAGACATTCGGAAGTAATCGATAAAACAAGAGAAATTCGGAAGTAATCGATAAAACAGGAGAAATTCGGAAGTAATCGATAAAACAAGAGAAACTCGGAAGTGATCGATAAAACAAGAGAAACTCGGAAGTAATCGATAAAACAGGAGAAATTCGGAAATAATCGATACAACAGGAAATAATCTTTAATACTTTAAGTATTTTATTCAAACTTTACCTAAGTTATTAAAATCGATAACACAACAGGCCAACACACATTTTGAATTAAAAGAAATATTTGTCATGATTTAAAAAACGCGGTAAAGCGCCTCAAGAAATCACTGATACCTATCGTAAATAAACTATTAAAAAAATTAATTCCTTGTAGACAGAATCCTTTGATCCAGGTCAACAATTTAATACTATCACATCAGTTTGGTTTTTGAAACGGACATTCGACTAAGTTCATAGGAAAACTGATGTCATTTAGAGATCGCTTGAAAGCGGTAAAAATTGCACTGTGTTCCTTAATGTCGCGCTGGTATTCGATAAAGTGTGACATTTTGGATTAATCCAAAAACTCGGACAATTCCTTCATAAAAGTTGTAGTCAGATACGGAAATTTTATCTGTCGAATTGGTATTTCCGTGTGAAACAAGAAAAAGCTTATTCTGACCTGAACGACATAAAAGCAGGAGTTCCGCAAGGTAATGTTTTGGAACCCTTAATTTATCTTCTATATACTAGAAATATTCCAGTGACAATGCAACCAGCTACATTTGAAGATGATACTGCTGTGATATCTGTGGGCGATACAGTTGAAAAGTCAACTGCGAAATTGCGAGAAACAATAAATTTAATATACAGATGAACCAAAAAAAATAACACATCCATTGAACCTATTGCATCCAGCTAAAAGGTAAATATACAAATTATTAAGTAAACAAAGTTCTGCAAACGATGGTTATATGCACCATGGTATATTCGTAATAATGATTTCCATCCGGACTTAAAAGTAACTATTGCCTCTGAAGAAATAAAAAACATTTGCTCAAAGTCACGAAAAATGGTTGAAAGATCTTGTTAACGAGAAGACATCTAAGGTGCTCGATACAAACGACTGCACGATACAAACACAAAAACGATACAGAAACCTTTTGAATTCATTCTGTAGTCAGCACAGACTGGGAGCGCCGATGGGTTAACCTGGACCATATTTATTTTAATTGTCAAATGTAAATTGATTGTTAGTTTTGTAATTAGTTTCAGTAAAAATATAATAAAAAAAAGAAATTGGAAAACCGAAACACAATTCCAAGGTGATTTTGTTTTGAAATTTAATTCCGAACTATTCCGTATTTGCTACTTCCCATAAAGTGAAACTGTTACACACTCTGCCTAGCTTACTTATAGACATTTCTTTGTTATTTTAAACATGGCTTAGTTTATCTTGCTAATTTCAGAACTCATATTTTTTTGACGACGCACAATAACTACAGGATTGCGTGTTTCGCACTGTTGTGGATTCGCAAGAAGTTATTGCAATTAGGCGTACTATTTCTTTAACACTATTTATTGTGTGAATAATGTTCACGCTACAGTAGGTATGGCTAGCGTATGATATTTTAATGCGAAGATTTAGCTTCTCTGCAAGTACAAAATAATTTATGCCAGTGAGTGATACACGACATGCAGTTTTACAACCGCACAGCAAACAGTTAGGGAATTACACTTGCCACCCCATAAAAACAAAATTTATTCTCTCCCTAATGCACTGCTATAAAATATTTTGATATGCTCTTCTCTTAGCCAACCTCTAATCCTTGGAGTATTTTATTTCTTGTTAACATTTCTAAGCAAGTCGTTAAAGGCGTCTGTCGGTCTGGGTACGTACGATGTTCATTTAAATGAAAGCTGCACAATTTTTCTCACTTGAAATTCATGTCGTTTTTAAGTGGCTTAAATGTAAAATTCAACTTAAAAAAAACATTTGGGTCGCATTTTTGACGAAAATCCGAATTAAAAACCAAAGACGAAAAAAACAAAAACGTCAACGAAAAAAATCTGAAAATCATACTTTACATAATAAAGCAAAAGTAATATGAAGTAATAATAAATGACTAAAAAACACTTGATGGACTTGCTGACAAAAGTGAAAATTGAAAGAAATGATATAATCATTGTTTGTTCCTGGTTTGTATTTGTCCAGTTACATTAGTGATGCTATTGCCAAACTGAAATTATACAAACTGATATTAAAGAAAATGTACACATATCTAGATACAAAGCAAACGTTAAATATTAATATTGTAAAATATACCGGGTGTTTCGGAAATCCGAGTACGGCAAAATATTTCACAAACAAGGGATGACATTCTTCAAATCACAATGAAATAAAAAAAAAGACTGAAATTTGTGTTTGCAATAGTGTTGAATGAAACTTTTTAAATACGAAGTGGATCATGTGTCACATAATTTTATGTGAAATTCGTGAAAAATTCACCTATCGTTCTTAAATATCTTTTTCCGTTTTATGTTACAGCTCGTCAAACTTTGGAACACAGTGAAAATGACCAATCTGGGATGGCCTCTCCCCCAAAAGATCGTTTCTGAGTACAGGTACTATGTCAAAAGTGGGTAAAAAACCTACTCACAAATACTATGTATTAATCTCTGTAAGAGATTGTATTAGTTGAGAAAAAAGTACGTTTATAACAGAAATAATATTTAGAAGAGGCAAAACGTCAAAAATCCGTTTATAACACTATTTTTATAAGTGTTATAAAAATAATAATAATAATATAATAAATAATAATAATAAAAATAAGTGTTATAATATGGATACAATGATGAGAAAATATTAAATATTGTTATTTAAGTAATTAATGCAAAAAATCTACATAAACGTTTTCACACGTTAATTAAATAATAACAAGAATAACACGTTTGTTACTTACACAAATTTTTATTTGAGTCTTGCCAACCAAGGTTGCACTCCACAGAGCAGTGTTACGTACAAGTGACCTTGACAATGCTCTTAAGAGTGAAAGCTTTGTTGGTAAACTCAAAAGTACTGTGGAACTCGGGAAGTTACCGACATATACGAAGTTTTTGTTAGGGATATCTTTGCTGAATATTAATTAGTTTGAATGTATGTTTACAAATATCTTGTTTTGTTTAAATAAATAAATAAACCTAACTTAAATATTATTTACTGTAATTATAGTAAAAGATCAGTTGTTATGTATTAGTTTGTAAGGATCAGCTGATTTCATTGAACAGCTAATAGGCTACGATAAATTCAGGTTGTGTTGTTAAAAACTAGCAATATTAACAACAAATATTATAAACGTTTATATTAATTTCGAACGTATTATAAACGGTTACAACGTGCACGTGTTCTTCAATTATAGAAAAATCTATGCCAAAGCAACACTACATTTTCATATAATAAGCGTGTACGGTACTGTTATCGGAAAGGAAGAGGAAAAAGTAAGAGACAGAAACAAAGAAACGAAATTCGTTTGCTCTTTGGTTCCATATTTCCGTTACATTCTTGCGTTCGGTACACTTTTCTATCCACTCTTCTCACCTTAGCTAACTTTAAAAACTTCGCTTCAAAAAGTTGTGGAAATATATAAACGTGTTATTATTTCATTAATATTATAATGGTTTTCACCAAGTTGCAACAATCTTCAGTATAAATAATTTTTCACATATTGTTACTTCCATGATTCGTTAAAAAACAAATAAGTACTGATGGTCGGGTTTTATTTTTGTTCTTTCGGTTAACTTAAATTTCTTTATTTCAAATAGACATTGGTTAATGTTATCTAAAGTTTTCATAGTTTGTTACTAAATTATCGCTAAAATAATTATAAATGTCTTATGGAAATACAAGATTAATTATTATCTTTCCATTAATTTCAATTATATTTTACTTGTATTATCATTAATCATAATAAAATTAACATTCTAAAAATATCATATTAAATTAGAATGCTAGAGGAAGGAATTATAAAAAAACCATAGGTACTGGGATCGACGAACCTATTGTGCATCTAATTCTCTTAGTTCTAGTTCAGCAGATTAGTGTCATTAATAGGTTCCAGCAATCCACTGACTAGCTCATCCTGATGGAGGTCCTTAGAGTCATGGAAACTAAATACCCTTAGCCTCCTGCTGGCAAGAGCCTTACAATCATAAAGTATGTGTTCTGCAATTTCCTCCTCTTTCCTGCATAATCTACACACAGTTTCTCCGTGATACATTCCTATCCTATTCAAGTGCTCCCCCAGACCACAGTGCCCTGTAATGAGTTCCATAGTTTTCCTGAGTTGTGCTCTGCGCTTTTAAATCCTTCTTGAGGAACCTTTGTTAAGAGGTGCTTGCTATGGGAATAAAGGTTGTCCCATCCTGTTTGGTATGGTCTTTGTTGATAGGAGAACCAATAAACGACAAATAAATCCCTAAAGCGGCTTTGGTCCGATAAACTCAGATACAAATCCCAGATACAGATACAGTCGGTCTGCCTCCTCATTATCTCAACCCTCTTTTGCCCCGAAATGCAATGAAGAGTAGCCCTGTTTCAGACCAGCTTGGACTGAACCTGGAAGTCCTTTGATATGGGACTTGACTATAGGTGTAAATATGAATTCCAGTCTTTTTGAAGGCCTGTCTTAAATTCTCCCACACACAGTCAGTAATGACCATTACAGTCTGCAATACTGCTGTATACTGTCCTAGGGTAACAAATCTGTTCACCCTCAGGCAATACACCCCTTCACGAGTGCCTGTCTTCGTTTTGGAGCTCTCTGTATACCATACCAGGCTCCAGAGTTTCCCATCATACGATATTCCACCTCAAATGTCATCTTGATATAAAAGTGTCTAGAAACCATTATCATTTAATAATATGGTTAGTCCTAGTCATTGGAATCGGGTCTCTGATTTTTCTACAATTCTAGCATGCCCAGAAGTAGAGGATAGTCAGACACCACTTTTCTGCGGTCTGTATACTGCTTTACGTGCCTCCCCCATTATAGGTCAATGGGAGATATAAAAACATTACACATTGTGAGATGTAAACACACAATCTAACCTGAAACTCTGGTTATTTTTTCCCCACGCTTTACTGTATTTTCTTGGAAATGTTGTCATCGTAAAAATGGAGAACAGGAGAACTTGAAGACTAAATCAGCTGATGATATTTACATGTTCAAATCCACCAGCCAGAAAATAAATGCCTTTAAAGTAGAGTACCGTATTTCAAAACTCGTGTCTAATTTACGAAGAGATGAAATTGTACCTTACGAAAGGAAGTGTTATAACTGTGTGTGTGTGTGTGTGTGTGTGTGTGTGTTTAACAATTTTTTTAGACGGAAAAAGAACCACAAACGGAACAAGTAAAACGCGACGGATGATTAGACATGCACACTAAAAGCTAAAACTAAAATTTGATATTATCTAATATCTAATACGATAAAATAATAACAGTCAAGAAAGATTCCATAAACTGAGTTTAATAATGCAGTTATTATTGTTTTAATACAACTGAGTTAATAATACAGTTTATTGTTGCATTGTTGGACAATTCCATCCGCCGAATTACAGTTAGTCTATAGTTCCAAACTTAGTAGAACCAATGAAAACCTAATAGGTCTTCTTTACGAAAAAAAATCGAACCTAGTCAAGACTGGATATATTAATCGATAAAAGTTCTTAGTAATAAAAAAATTCCCCATCATTTTCTTTTCTTCAATATTTTCCCGCAAACTTAAAATTTCCCATTTTGGGGAGAAAGTGCCTCAATCTGGCAACTCTGCTACGGAAGGCCATTACGTTATTACGTGGCAAAGTGTAATGATTCTATTGGCTGGTATAATGAAGCTCGCCCTTTCTGTTCTCAGTGATGCGACTAACAGTGATTTTACAGTCACATTACGAACTGTGATTGCTACTGCAAAAACGCTGTGATTTTGATTGACGGCTCTATCGCTCATGTAGCTGTTGGTAGTGTGTACTAACTAATCACTCTTCACATGAATGATCTAAAAATTAATTTTGGCTAATTTATCTAATGATTTTTGCTTGACTAAATATTTAGACTAAAAACAATCAACCAGAATTGAAGATTTTAAAGGAAGTAATATTTGGTAAAAGAATAAACGTTATACAAAATATAGACATATAAAATTATACACTAAAAATATGATTTAAAAAAAAATTGCTTTAAAAAACGACATTTGTTTTCAATGTTTCGTTGTTTAAGGGGAAAATAATATTCCATATCATACTTCTAGTTCTTCTGTCTCAACCCCTTCTGTTACAAGACCTATCACTCATGTTTTTAAATAAATTTAGAACTATAACCTGCTATAACTACAATAACTAATAAGCAGCCTAGATAAAATTTACGTTAAAAACACTAAACACATATTAAAAAAAAATGCGTTCATTTTTACGCATACAAAAAGTTTTAAAAAAATGTAAAGACAAACTGACAATGCTCTGTACTGTAATATAAGGGAAGTAGAGAGAAGGTTGTGGATCACGTGATTACAACTTGTAACAGCACTACACAACTCAAAATGTAAATGTGAAACGTGATTGAATGAGTGCGATCACAATCACACTAACTGTACATTATTTAGTTTTCCTTGTTGCCGGTAGATTAATGCCACGAATCAGTCTTTGAAATCACAGTTAAGACCTGCTATTCTAGTTGGATCAATCACGGGTCGAACTGTAATTTTGAAGTATGAAATATCAGTGACTGAATCACAGGTTTGAAAATCACTTCCCATCACGACTATCAACGGTTTTAAGACTGTTTCGCCTAAAAACCTAAATCATTTTTGTATTTATTTTTTCACAAAATCAACGTGAAAAAATCTTATTGTAGTGACGATATGATGATTGCAGTAAAGATAACATTGTTGTAGTAAAGATAAGATTATTGTATTTAAAATAAAGATTATTGTAGCTAAGATAGAATGCGATCACAAGAATCGTATATTGTCGAGTTCGTCCATTCTATTATCAATGCTGCTCTGTGAGAGTTGATATAAAAAAATCGGAAAAAAAATTAAGAAAATATTTTACGATCACCGAACATTTATACATACAAGTATTTCGCCATAATAATATTGTTTCCGCTCGGGAAATAGATTAATTGGGAGGGAAAGAGTTCAGCCGTATCAAATTATCTCTTGACATTATATTTTCAAAACAACTCCACAATATCCACTCTGCTTTGTTGCTTTCTCGTTAAATTTCCGCACGAAATATTTGGTTAAATTTAATCAAAGTTAGGGGCGATGTCTTGCATTGCTCAAGTTTGTTATCTGTAACACGAGGGGTAGTAGTGGTGGTGGGGGTTATGTACCCCGTTCACTAACTTCACAAACACAGATAAGGTTATCAGCTTTCCATCAGCCATTTCGTATTGTCTCTGTTAAGAAACCGTCACGTGATACATTACGTAATCATAAACTCCAAATTTAATTTATTTGAGACTCTTGTTATTCTTTCAAATTTAAAATTGTATTTTTACTTAGTTTACGAAATACCTATAAAAGTATACGATTATTAAAAAAAAATCTTTGTCATGTCCTCTACATCCCAAGTTATTTACTTGTTAACTGTCTGTTGATTTGGTGTGTGTGTGTGTGTGTGCGCGCGCGCGCGAGGCGCGGACTAAAATCGGGTTTTTAAAAATTGGTTCTAACGATTTTAATCAAATTTCACTGAAGTGCATGCTAAAAACGCCAAAACAAACTTAGGCCCATAAGTGTTCTTGCTACAAAAAATTTCCGATTTGAAAGCCATCCATATAAAATCAAAAATCGGTCTAATATTCCAAATTATTTCCATCAGGTTAGGCTCAATGTTTGTTGATTAATTTATTAATATTAAGTTCAAATTGCGGTTTGTAGTAAGTTGAAAAAAAACTAAAATTAATCCTCACTACTTAAAGCCACTACGCCTCCCTGACTGTGTTGCTCTTGACTCACACCATCACTTGTAATATCATGCTTACTGCCAGGAGAACGTAGACCTCGGACTTATAGACAAATGCGTGCGTTCTCAGTTTAAACTTAGTAGGCATAGTTTTGCTTTTCTTCCTCCATACTGTTCAACGTAAAGCAATATTACTGCGAGTGTAAACTTAGTAGGAATAGTTTTGCTTTTCCTCCTCCATACTGTTCAACGTAAAGCAATATTACTGCGAGTGTAAACTTAGTAGGCATAGTTTTGCTTTTCCTCCTCCATACTGTTCAACGTAAAGCAATATTACTGCGAGTGTAAACTTAGTAGGCATAGTTTTGCTTTTCCTCCTCCATACTGTTCAACGTAAAGCAATATTACTGCGAGTGTAAACTTAGTAGGAATAGTTTTGCTTTTCCTCCTCCATACTGTTCAACGTAAAGCAATATTACTGCGAGTGTAAACTTAGTAGGAATAGTTTTACTGCGAGTGTAAACTTAGTAGGCATAGTTTTGCTTTTCCTCCTCCATACTGTTCAACGTAAAGCAATATTACTGCGAGTGTAAACTTAGTAGGCATAGTTTTGCTTTTCCTCCTCCATACTGTTCAACGTAAAGCAATATTACTGCGAGTGTAAACTTAGTAGGAATAGTTTTGCTTTTCCTCCTCCATACTGTTCAACGTAAAGCAATATTACTGCGAGTGTAAACTTAGTAGGTATAGTTTTGCTTTTCCTCCTCCATACTGTTCAACGTAAAGCAATATTACTGCGAGTGTAAACTTAGTAGGCTTAGTTTTGCTTTTCCTCCTCCATACTGTTCAACGTAAAGCAATATTACTGCGAGTGTAAACTTAGTAAGCATAGTTTTGCTTTTCCTCCTCCATACTGTTCAACGTAAAGCAATATTACTGCGAGTGTAAACTTAGTAGGCTTAGTTTTGCTTTTCCTCCTCCATACTGTTCAACGTAAAGCAATATTACTGCGAGTGTAAACTTAGTAGACATAGTTTTGCTTTTCCTCGTCCATACTGTTCAACGTAAAGCAATATTATTGCGAGTGTAAACTTAGTAGGCTTAGTTTTGCTTTTCCTCCTCCATACTGTTCAACGTAAAGCAATATTACTGCGAGTGTAAACTTAGTAGGAATAGTTTTGCTTTTCCTCCTCCATACTGTTCAACGTAAAGCAATATTACTGCGAGTGTAAACTTAGTAGGCATAGTTTTGCTTTTACTCCTCCATACTGTTCAACGTAAAGCAATATTACTGCGAGTGTAAACTTAGTAGGCATAGTTTTGCTTTTCCTCCTCCATACTGTTCAACGTAAAGCAATATTACTGCGAGTGTAAACTTAGTAGGCATAGTTTTGCTTTTCCTCCTCCATACTGTTCAACGTAAAGCAATATTACTGCGAGTGTAAACTTAGTAGGCATAGTTTTGCTTTTCCTCCTCCATACTGTTCAATGTAAAGCAATATTACTGCGAGTGTAAACTTAGTAGGCATAGTTTTGCTTTTCCTCCTCCATACTGTTCAACGTAAAGCAATATTACTGCGAGTGTAAACTTAGTGGGCTTAGTTTTGCTTTTCCTCCTCCATACTGTTCAACGTAAAGCAATATTACTGCGAGTTTGTTCAATATTGTACGCCATTCTTCCAATAATTTCTCGTCAGTATAATTTAAGGATAATGCTGTTCATTAAAGAGTAAATATTACACGAATGAATGTTAATTCTTGCATAAGTTATAGAGACTTACACAGACAGCTCTCAGAACAATGGTAAAGATGGCAACTTCCTATAGAAAACTTCTCAGCTATACCTCCATAGCTCCGTTCGGTATAGATGAAAATATTTCTATGATATTTAAGGATTCACTCTTCTGTATAAGTGACAATGTTTCTATGATACTTAAGGATGCTAACTTCGGTATTGATGGCAATGTTTCTATGATACTTAAGGATGCAATCTTCGGTATAGATGATAATGTTTCTATGATACTTAAGGATGTAGTCTTAAAAATCTATTCAAGAATTTCTCCTGAAGAACAAGCGTGGCCCTTCCACTGAACTAGCATCGGATAACATTTCTACGGATGTCGGTTGTAGATGGACATTGATTATGGCGGGTATTTATATATCTTTACGTGCCAAAGATACAAAGTACAAATCAAAAGTTGAAATCATTGAAACTTTGTTTATAGTGTTGTGAAAACCTCCTGCATTTATCTGGCCATCCGCTACAGTTTGTTTATATCAGAATTGCTGTCTCCAAAACACCTGTCCTTAAAATGATAAACTTAAAAAAATACTCGATTATTTGTGCAGCAGTAATTCGATAATTTTAGAGTGACCTACTGAACTGCTCATTAAAGGTCCCCCCGGACAAACATCGTCTTCGATGTAGTAGGATTCTTGCAAACCTTCTCATTTAAAAACATAAAGGAGAAGTCAAAAGTGCAAGAGTTTAGCGCCTCGAGTTTGGCGAGAAGAGGAAGAAGAAATATACAGGCCTAAACATTAACAACAAAATTCAAAAAATCCTGGAAGATTTCAACCACACTAAAAGGTATATGTTGGTTCCAGTATATAAACCATTAAATTTAATTTAATGTTTAGCGATGCTTGAAAGCTATGCAGCAAAATTTCAGTGTCTGTATATTCTCTGCTTAAGTTTTACTGTATTTGTATTTTTAATTTAAAAGTAGTTAAGACAGAAGATTAAATTGTACCCGTGCCTATTTTTTGTACCATTTATTCATTTGGTTGAAGATTAGTTTTATTTTATGTTTATAATCTGTATTTGGTGTTGTTTTAATTTTTATAGGTTTTTCGTGTCATTGTCATTGTACAAAACATGATTCGACTAATTCTTTTTTCAATTCCAGACTTTAAAATTGGTTGGAATACATTCCTTGCTTTGATTTTCACATGCCTATTCAATTGGTTTCATATATTTCTTTTGATTTGATTACTTTTAGGCCGGGTGACCACCAAATGCTGAGTAAGTGAGCCATCAAATGCGATTTGCGTGGGTGGAGCGGACTACGCATTCAAAACCTAACCTATTGCCTTTAACGTAAGTGCGGCCACTGAAAGCGAAGCGGAACAGAGTGAAGTAAAGCGGCATCGCATTTTGAAAAATAATTTTAAACGATTGTTTGAAAGTTGGTGCAGCGTACTTGCACCATTTATTCAAATTTTCCCTGGAAAATGCTAAACGGCAACAAAGCCCAACATCCAACATCAATCAGCGGCACGCGACGCTGATATTTAAGCGAAGTTTGACGCATGCAACTCGGTATCGATTGACACTGCCGCCAGCGTCGAATGTTGTTTAATGTCCGCAACTTTAGACTTGAAAACGTTTGTGGTTTGTTTTCTGAAAATCAGGAAACAATGTGATAACGCAAAATTACACTGGCACACAAATATGTATCAAGAATAAAGACCTGTGTTATTGAAACTGCATTGGGTACATACAGATTCGTTAGAACAGCAGGGAACTTTCACGCCATACAATAACATAAAACCTTTAAAATAACATAAAACCGACTTAAAACCGATAAATATATGTAAAAAAAAGTACATGAGCAGTATAAAGTGTACCCGTGAGAGAGCAGCACAATGCAAGCATAGATGACAGAAATAATTGTTTGTATACGAAATAAAACAGCTGAAAAACTAAAAAAATATTGTTGAAAGTAATATTTAAACACTGTATCTAAGACTTAAATAATTCCTGACCGAATCAGTTTTTAAAATAGAATCTATAAGGCAATCTAGGCCAGTTCTAATATGTAAATATTCTTAAATAAAATACTCTGTTTTTAGAAAACAGCAAATACTGTAGCTTGATTAAGTATGGAATGTAAAATTTGGTTTCATTTGTAAATATTTCAAGGTACAATGTTGGAATTCAGTCATTAAATTGGTCTTAGTTTTATTGGTCTTAGTTTTAAATACAAAAGTAGAACAAAGTAATGCTTATAATATTAAATTGCCATAGTATTTATAGAAAATATAATGAATGACATTGCTTTATTAATAGGTCATACAATTATTAAGTATAAATATAACGTCTATTTTAATCAAAATTCATATTGACAAGAAATAGTAGGCCTACCTGGTTTTTGCAACGATTATACTTGCAATTACCAAAGGGTAATCTAAAAATACAAGTTGCCAACTGAATTAAAGATTAGTGTATTACAGTAATTAAATTCCAGCCAATGGTATTGTTTTAATTATTTTATTTTTGGAATTCATGTTCTTTTATGTTCAATTACGAATAACGATTTCATAAAAAATTTCAAATCTCTTTTACTTTTCGTTCAATGACCCAACAAGGAAATTTATGATTGCCACATATTACATAGGTCATATATATTTCAACTATATTTCATAGTTTATAAAAAATGTGCTATAACACTGTACAACGTTTGCTGTACGTTGTATATTCGTTTCTTTATGTATACACATATTTACATGGAGACATATGACGACATTTACTTCATATAAGAAAACATGAATGAAGACTTAAATTACGTTGGTGAACCAAAATTGAAATAAAGAAAAGTAAAATACGGTTCAAGAGTAAATTGGTGAAAATCCGATTGAAGAATGTTGTTATTTTTTTAAACATCTATCATGTTTTAGGGCTGGTTGTGATGTTGGATTTTGCGAGTCGCGTGATGCGAGTGCACAAATTTATATTGGGAGTTATAGTAAAAGATCAGTTGAACATACAGATTGCTGCCAAATTTAGCCATCTATCAAGATAATGAACATCTGTTAGATAATATTAGAAAGAGGAGACTGGCTTTTTTATGGACACCTAATAAGGCTACCAGAAGAAAGACTGACGAAGAAACTCATAATTACCAACTCAAGATGAAAGTAAAGAATGAGTGGCTTAAGGAAGTGGAACAGGACCTTAAAGAATTAGGGATAGCGGAGGAACGTCTGAAAGAGGGAAGGGAAAAACCAATCCTTAGGGATAAAAACACTAGATTAAAATTTAAAGAAGGAACAAAAAGCCTTTTGCTTTTTAAAGGAGGAAGTTAGACTACAGAGATCTATAAGACTGAAAAAGTATTGGAAGAATCTCAAAAACCTAAAAGAACCAAAGTTGAAAGCCCAAAAGAACCAAAATTGACTAAATGTGCTCCATTGAGGGCTATAAAAAAAGATCAGTTGTTTTATATTAATTCGTAACGATCAGCTGATTTCATTGAACAGCTGATAGGCTATAATAAGTTTTAGGTTATGTTATTAAAAGCTATGTTAATTTGTCGTGTTTTCGAACAAATTATCGTAAATAAAATAAAAAGAAAGAGAAAATATGATACATGATTTTTTTTAGTTCAATAACAGAATGTTGTTTTCTATTTATCCTTGAATCATAAATTGATCCTATTTTTCAAATTTGGAGCACAGATTTCATTTATGAATCTTCATTCATGACTAATTTCTGATTGACCGATTCTAGACACTGCATTGAGCACTACGGAACCATATTTTTATGAAAATTAATTATTTGTTAATTTTTAATGGGTTGTTTAGTATAAAAAGCTTGAAAACAACAATTTTAAAAGTTAAATAAATATTGCAAACATATTATACAAACGTTTTCACGTTTAATTATTTCTTGATTTTCTAAGCAAGATAGAATCAAGAATTGACAGCTACAGAATCGTTGTTGTTAATGCCTAACTGTGTACACACAACAGTTTTTTCCATTAACTTTTTTAATGCTATAGATAATCTACATTTATACTGTTTGACAGGTAAATATCGTTTCCATGTCATTCTAATTTTATGCCATACAGCCAGTGTAGGAGACTAAATATTCTATTCAGAAATAATCTATACACCGGATTTTTTGGTATAGCTAGGATTGCTATAACCTAGTGAATAATGATTGGTAAAATGTACAACTTTATCTGTTACAGTTGTACTTTTTTTCTCTTTTCAAAAAAACGTGTTTTTAATCAACAATATAATAGTTACTGCACGCAGCTGTCTCGCTAACGTGATAGAAACGAATTTAAAAAAAAGTATTTTTCTTTATCTTACCATTTTTGAAATTCTGGAACTTTTGGAAATTCCAATTTGATTCACAATTGGCTCAAAAATCGATTATTGTAATAGCTTGGACAAGTTCGATAACCAACGAAATTAGTTCAAAAGTTCAAATTGGCGGCCGTTTGAAATGTTTAAAAATTCATAACTTTTTTGTCTTAAATCTTTTTGAAAATCCGATTTCACCATCGTAATCAGCGTTAAAACTTGCATAAATTAGCGTTTTGATTTTTCAAAATCCGTTGAAATTAAGGAATATTTTGACGGCGGTCAGTGTTCATTCTCGTATTATGAATGTAACTTGAAAGTTTAAAATGCTGATATATGCAAATTTTAATGCTGATTACGATGGTGAAATCAGAATTTCAAAAAAGATAAGTTACAGAAAAATATTCTTGACTTTAAGTAAACCCAACACGTAACAGGTAAACAAATTACCAATTTCAAATAATTAAAAAAAAGAATAAAAAAGCGGTTGACAGCATTTCGTTCAGTATAACAACAAATAGTCTGAAAATGTTCTGTCATAAAAAAAGTCAGTTGAAAATAAATTTGTTTTCCAAAGTTTGTATTTACAACCCCAAAATAATTGCTGTTAATGCAGTTCAATATCTAAAGAAACGTATGAAAATATACTGAGTGGTGCTTAAAACTCGGCAGTAGCCTATATGCGGTATATGTGTTGGATTTTACCTAATGAATTGCATACATACACGCACTCTACTAAACTGACAAGGGTAAAAAAAAAAAAATAAATAACTCTATCAAGTTTGGAAAGTTTGTAACCTTCAGTTGTAGTGACGTGACGCATTGCGTGCGTGTTTGACGCTGGGGTTGCGTGCGATGAAGATTTCTCAGATTAAATTCTGTTCACAAATATTTAAAACATGGCGGCGAAACGGTTAACTTTGTCGTCGAGCTCTTTTACAAGGGTAATGGAACACACGTAGCGGTGAATAGTGTTCATTTACTTGGTTTTTGTGTCAAATATCAGCGAATTAATTTTTAATTAACTTTGGCGCGAGATCCTCACAAAAAATTAAACAATGAATATGTAAGAATAAAAAAAGTTGGTAATATCAAGAACCCGTAACCGTTTTTACAACATACGTGTTTGGTTTAGCGTTTTTGTATCATATCTTCTGGTTTGTGTATGTTACCACTAAAACTCGAAATCAGTTAGTGTGCCCATTAGCCAGCTAATCTGCGGATTAACTGATTTGCTCCGTTAACGTGCGGAATCAAGATTTTTCCACATTTCACCTAGGTAATGTGCACATTAAAGGCTTCCGTATCGATAAAGTTCAAAAGTTTGTTGATTGATAATTGATTCTATCAACTAATTTGTTGATTATTTGATTGCATTAACATGATTCTTTAGATATCGAAAAATAAATAACATTACGTTAATTTCCTTAATTGTAATAATATTTTAAACCGTTTTATTTTTCGGTTAAGTTATTTGACATAATCAATCAATTAAAAAACTATAGTTGATTTTGTCAAATATTTTGTTGATTGTTTGATTTATTAACTTGATTCTTTAGATATCAAAAAATAAATAACATTACGTTAATTTAAGGGTACAGAAACGTTGCTGTTGTTCCAACGTAGATCTTAATTTCACTTAACTAGTGCCTAGTAGGTAATGCGCAGATTACCGAGGTAACTTGAGAAACGAAACAATTTTCAATCACCCTAGTTAATATGCACATTACCTAGGTAATCTGTAGAATAACTGATTTCTTCACTTTAGCGGTAACCTGTATAAAAATGAATGAAGTTCTCCTTAAAAACAAAAAATACCTCACATACTTAATGAAATTCTTTTTTTTACTGAATTTTGATACAGTAAATTTTGTAATTTTTAATATTTTATTAATACCAAAAGGTGTTTGAATAAAAACACTTAAAATTCGTTTTAAATTTAGTATAACATACAGTTAATACATTTGAAATTTTTTACTAAATACCATTTGTATCAGTCATGTTAATTCATAAATCGAAAAACGATCCTACCGCTGGCCATACTTTATTTTCATTGTTTTAAAATTTACATACTGCAAAAATAACCACACATGTTTTTGAGATACGATCCAAACATTTTTGATTTCGTTACTTAAAAAAATCATTTAAATGTGTTTTTGGTGTAAAACATTTAAAAATTAATTTTTTTTGAAATATGTAAAAAATGCATATAGTCAGACTTCATTTTTGGATCCATATTTATTGAAAAACGACCACTTATAACAAAATTGCAAAACCGAACTCCTTTTTCGTTCTGTTTCGAAAAGTAATAAGCGATTCAAAAGTTTCTTCAACTATTCGTGAAGTGGTTACATCTGACATAACTCGAACACTTGGGTTCTACAAGGTGATATTCTCTTACAAAACCAAATTTCGCTCAAGTTATTTGAATCACGTCCTACGTCGCAGGGCGCAGGGGAGTGCAATTCACAATGAATAATTCATACTGCCCGCCCCAGTCTTATCTTTTACAGCCATATTTCATACTTCGTATTATTCAAACAGTAAATACAACAAGTGAAAATTTATTGTTAAATTAACAGCTTTTTATTTAGATCAAGGATGAAAGAAGGTGTTGCGCGAGGCCTTTCGGACATTTAAAAAGGGTTGTGAATAATTTTCTTTTAATTTTATTTTACTAGCTCTCACAAGATTCTTAAAGTTTCGTTTGATATTCAAAATTATACACAACAAAGACTTATAGGCGTTTTGGTCTTTCCTTTTACCACAAATATTTGGTATACTTTATAACAAAAGTTAAGTTTGCCTTACAATATTCAGCTCATTTAGGCCTTAAAAGACACACACACACACACACACACACACACACACACACACACACACACACACACACACACACACACACATATATATATATATATATGTATATGGCAATGTCCTGACTGACTGACTGACTGACTGAACAACGTACAGCCCAAACTATAAAACCTAGAGACTTGAAATTTTGAGGATACCTTCGTTTTAATAATTTAAGCGCGTACTAAAAGATTTTGCAAAAAATTGATTTTAACTCCATTAAACTACTTACCCAGTCCAAATTTAATAAACAACGTACAGCCAATACTATTATAGCTAGAGACTTGAAATTTTCAGGGTACCTTCTTACGACAATGTACACTAAAAAAGGATTTTGCAAAAATTTGATTTTTACACCATTAAACTACTTACCCAGTCCAACTTTAATAAACAAAGTATAGCCGAGACTATAATAGCTAAAGATTTGAAATTTTTAGGGTTACCACCACATGTAGCGGTGCACTGAAAAACGATTTTTCAGTATTCACCTCCTAAAGAGATAAAAATGACGTACAACAATTTTTATTGGAAAAATAGTTTTTCGTCTGACCTTCTTAAAACGTATCATAGTCACTCTTAAATATAAGTAATGAAATATATTTTTCACCATTTTCCAAAATTCATCCCATAAAAAGATTGAAAGGTAGTAGAAAATGTAGAAAGGGGTATACAATTTTGCATTGAAAAAATATTTGTTTTGGATCGTATATTCTAGAAATATGCTATGAAACACATATTTCAACATTTTTCCGAATTCATCCCCTAAAAGAATAAAAATGTAAAAAAGAGGTATAGTTGGAGAAAAAGAGTGTTTTCATTGGAGAAAAATATTTTTTATCGGATTTTCTTAAAAGTAAACAAAATATTCTAAAACAGAAATTATAATACAAATAAATCAGCAACATATTCAGGTTATAATATTTTTTCATATTCACTGTAAAATAATCATGAGTTTAGATAATCACGCTTTTATTATTATATTTTTTTATGTTTCTAAATTATTATATTAGTGAAAAAGTTAAAGTTTCGTGGGCGAAGCTGCGACGGGTAATGCTAGTTTTAATATAAGCTGTTACAGTAAAATACAAAAAAAAAAAATGTTGTCACTTCTAAAACATTATTTAATAATTTTTTTTCCATTCTGATTGAAAGTTCTAATTACTGGATCTCGGTCTAGCCGCCTGGTTTAAAGGCTTCGTTCAGTGTTCAAAAATTAGGGAAAAGCTTTTTGGCTCAGTTATAAGTGGGTTCTTTGAGGAAGTCATTACATGATTTTACACAATCACTTAAAGTCATCATAGCCAAAAGGGGCTTTCAGATAGGGACTAAAATAGCTGCGATTTAATGCTTTGGGTCCAATATTTAAAATGGATTGTCAACTATATGACCTCGCTTTTCTAAATGAACTATTTTAAGTAGAACCCGCCAATAACCTCGTAACTTATTTAAGCGAAATTTGGGTGGTTTAATATTCTCGAGCGTAAGGATTTGTATACTCAATATTCTCGATGCTACACATTAAGGTGCTCAGTGTTCCTGAGCCTAAGGATTAAGGTGTTCCATGTTCTGGAGCGTAAATGTTAAGGTGCTCAATATTCTCAAGCGTAAGGATTCGTATGCTCAATATTCTCGAGGCTACACGTTAAGGTGCTTTGTGTTCCCGAGCCTAAGGATTATGGTGTTCCATGTTCTGGATCGTAAGTGTTAGGTGTTCAATATTCTCGAGCGTAAGGATTCGTATGCTCAATATTCTAGATGCTACACATTAAGGTGCTGAATGTTCCCGAACCTAAGGATTAAGGTGTTCAATGTTCTGGAACGTAAGTGTTAAGGTGCTCAATATTCTCGAGCTTTCAGAATCCTAAATTATCTAAGGATTTGGAATGCTCAATAATCTAAGGCTTCAGAATGCTTACTAATTTTGGCTTCGCTATACGTTACCTGCTTCCTAACACGGTACACTTCTTTCCTCAAAAGTCGGCGATCGATTGATTTTCTGCAGCCACAGCGGCCTGTTTTTATTCACTCGAACGCCGAGCATGCGCAGAAACCAGTTTTTGGTCAGTCGGAACCTAGAACTTGGTTCGGTAGATTATTCTGAGTTTGGCTAATGGGGTCATAAAACTCTTGCTTAGGCTATAATCGTAAAATGACCTTTGATACTGTTGACTGCCTCGCCTTAAGCTAAGTAGGATTGACTGGAAAATGCAGAGCTGAGCAGAATGAAGGTAAACTGCAACCGGAAGCGAAGTTCAGTCAGGTTAAAGAACGCGTTTGTATCTTTTAAATCCAAATATTTAGACCTGCTGTAAGGGATTGTAGGAAACTACTATGTTTAAAAACCGTAACCTAGGCAACGGTAACCTAGGTAAAGAGAAATAATAACTTTGAAAGCTTGGTCAACGTGGTGTGAGTCAGTTTGAAAACCGAACCTAGTCAGAGTCGAAGCTAAGCGGAGCTCTGACTTACTTCACTCCGTTCTGCTCCGATCAGAGCAACTCTGCTCCGCATTTGGTGGTCGCCCGGCCTTACCCGTTACGGACAACAAACATATAAAATGCAAACTTAATTTTAAAGATTTGACAAAATGAAAACTGTTAAATCATTATGATGAAATAACGTTTTCAAACTGCAAGCCATCAATAGCCATTGATAACGACTGTGAATTGGCAAGATGTGTTGTTTTATTTCTTCAATAACCCTCTTCAAGTTTGGGCCACCGTTAAGCTTGTAGAATTAAACGTATTTTCAATGTATTACTAAAAAAAATGATCGCATAAAATAAATCCGAAGAGCTGAGTTCACTCCGAATATCCACTTCACGACCAAATCTTGTAAATAAGTTATTCTAGATGATTATTTAACAACAGTTTAACAGCGTTTACATAGAGAGGTTGAAATCCTCCGGTTTGAAAAATAGCACTGTTCATAATGCTTCTTGTTCACTCACCAACAAGTGACTACTACTTATAAGGCGATATAAAACAAACAGTCTCTCCCTGTCTTTACTTGGCATGTTCTGTTTTTCACTGCTTCCAGTTTTCAGTGATGACATTTTCCGTCACCCAATTAACAATTTAGTGGTTCAGTGATTGGATAAATAACTGCCAGGTAGTAAAATTGCCTACGTGCCAAGTGTCTTCGTGATTGGGAAATACGTTTGGTCTCCAGCGTTGTGCCAATCCATATAAAAAACCTCAAAATCGATATTATTCTCAACAATATTTTTTACACACATCTGGCTCACTGATGTGACGGAAGAACATTTATTTCTAAACATTAACAAATTTGAATTTTTTTCTTTAACGTCCATACTTTACGCCAGTTAGACTGAAAGATGACGGGTTAGCGTTAACGGTAAGGGTAAAGTAACGGGAGTACTGCGGTAAGACCTTTAGGATGCGCAGTTCATAGTCGCAGCAGACTGACCGGTGCTTTAACCACATCGACCACCTAGCCTTCTAGCAACTTTGAATTGAAAACCGTTCACCCGCTTCAAAATGGCGGCTGTAAAAAAACCAATGAAAAATAAAAACGTACAAATCAATTCTAACTGCCTACGACTTCATTGGCCTATCAAAACAGTGTTTAAATAAAATTTATAATTTATTTATAAACTTTAAGTGTTGCACGTCATTTATAAAACGACGAACAGTTTTTGTTGCGTGACGTCCAAACGATCAACACTTAAATCGATTATTGCGCTAACTTTAAATAAAATTGGCCAACAATTTCGAACGTCATTTCAAAACGTAATGTAGAGGTATTTATTTTACTGGTTTTAACATAATTTCCCCTCAATAGGCCATTTTTAATGGAAATCGTCTAAAACCAGAAAACCACAAATTATTTGGAAACAATAACAAAAACAATAAAAGTTCTACTCAACTCAAGTTGGGGACACGCAACTTGTCACGAAAGCTTGTACAAGCCTTGTATGACACATGCGATACAACCATTATAAGAATAGCTGGTTGTTTCTATATTTGTGTTTATGCTTTCAATAGAACCTTTAATTTCCTCTGAACCTCGGCGTTTACGCGTCAAAATCATCGAGAATAATTTTGAAACATACAATTTTAATTTAATTTGATTTCAAACGAAACAAAAGGTTAACTGTATTAAACGCAGAAATAACTAAATGACTTAAATTAGAGTAAATAACTTTACTGGAGACGTCCATCCTTCGTTTCCCTCTTCCCGCTTAGTCTCACATTAGCGCATTCTGTACATTCCTGTTCCATAGCTTAGGATATTAACGCTTTGTCATCCATCATACAAATATTTCTTAATAATTCCTACCCTATCGACAGCTTCAATACCTAGCCTTTGTGCTATAGCTTATAGCGTCTGAAGTAATTTCTCTCTCTCTCTCTCTCTCTCTCTGCGAAGAATATTGACAGACAGTTAATAATTTAATACTTCGATTTTGTAAAACAAATCCATTGCTATACGCCTATAACTCGAAGCAAAAAAACCACAAATTATAATTATTGTCATGAACGGTAATAAGGATTGATTAAAACAGTCCGAGAAGTTTAGGTCAACGAAAAATCACAGTCTCTTTTTAGGTTTTATTTTTAACACACACTTTCATAACATTAAATTAGAATAAGTTTACAAAAAAAATACATTTGAAGTAAGTAGTAAATCGAAATTTACACACTTTTACAGTTCCTAGAGACAAAACCTAGAAAACAAACAACGCAATATAAGTTATGGCAAAACTGTCTAAGATTTAATTCAATAATATTTTTGTGCAATGATCTCCCTTCCAAAATGCAGTTTAACAGCTATGAACATCACACCGGACGATCAGAAATAGTGCCTAATTTTAAAAATATATTTATCAGTTTTTTGTTCAAAGTTTGGTCAAATATATGCAATGTTTTTGGCCACACCTGGAAAATAAAATGTTGAAAAACTAAAATCAATTAACGGTTCAAAAACATGTAGAAGCTATTGATTTACCTGTATGCTATATTTAATCAATTCATTTCTAAAAATACGCACAGATACAACACGCCTAACACGCACAAACACGCACACAGATGAAATATTTTTATTTGAATATAGAGAATTCAAAGATTAAAAACTGAAACCTAATTTTTGCTGTAGTCCTTATGGAGAAAGTAATAGGCCTAATATAAATTGATTATAAATATAATTATAAAAAATCAAAGTAAAAAATAAAGTTTGAAGGTATGCGTTTTGGTTGATGCCGTATAAGAAGTTGTTGATTTTAAATTGTCTTAAATATCAATTCGCTGAGCAATTCCGTTTTCGACACGTCGTTATTTGGGCCATTGATGTATGATTCAAAAACTTTCCTACTGCAGATTTACAAAAAAATTAAAAATTCAACATGTATTTTGAAAATAAATGACATTTGAAAAATTATGTAATTAGAGAATATTTGTGTTAAAACTATCGCTTAGCTTGAGAAAAGCAATTAAAGTAGGCTCATGAAAAATATGTCAATTTGAAGCCCATACATTCAACACTCCTCAAAAATATAACATTTGTAATTTTCTTCCTTTAAAATTGGTGGATATTACAAAATCCCTAACTCTTCAGCCCTTCTTATTTCTTCAGGATAATTTTTGAGTTTAAACTAGCGCTTAGTTTACGTACTCATGAGAAATGTATAAATTTGAAGCTTACACTGCAAAATGTAAAATGTGATATTTTATTTTATTTTTAATTCGTTAAATAATACAAAACGTAAACTGTCTTCAAATCGTTGTCAGTTTATTGTCATTTTTTAAGTAAAAAGAAAAACACAATTAAGAACTTTACTCGTGATTTTAGTTAATCAGCTGATCAAATCGTTTTCCTCTACACTAATCAAAAATTGTAACTCTGATGACTCATTAAAATATTTTTGCAGATTTTAAAACGCGATTATACGACGCGATTAAATGTTTAACATGCGTTCAAAAAAATGAAAAAAAATTATTTATTTTAATGAATTTAAGTGAATAATTTATGATGGCAGCACGTACAAAAGTCCAAAAATGTTTTGTTAGTAAGTCGCTCAATGCCACGTGTAACTAATCCGATATCTTTCAAGGAAATTACAATTTGTTGCAACCCCTTTATCAAAGCACACCCTCTTGTTCAGCATAACTTCCGGATTGTTAAAGTCCTGCTCCTAATTATCTGTCCTTATTGCGCACTTCTAAGTTTAATCACGTCATTCAAAAACAGTGATATTGGGGCTGAAATGCTGCGATATTTTACTGGAAGTTTTAAAATTCTTAATGAAGACATTCTCACAGTTTCGTACAAATCTGCTCAAGGGATAAGGTGGTATATAACCCGGAGATAGGAAAAGTCTTGGACAAGCAGCAAATTTATACAATGTAACTATTAAGCAAAATGTTCCTCGATAATCACAGTATAACGATACAGCTCTTTTGAAACAATGTTTCGTATTCACAGAGTGAACACCCAACTCTAACTTATTAATGGCGAAAAAAATATTATACAGACTTTAATGCATTCAATTATTTCCCAAAGAAGGGGGTGTAGACTAGCTGCACCTATTAAAAGGATTTAGACGTTTCTCTCGGTACCCGAGTCTAACACACACTTACACTTACAATACTACACTTACGACTTAACGTCGCTTGGCCAAGCCGAATTTCATCGTAAATATTTTAATCGTGTAATTGTGCTCAGTTTTTGTGATGTATGTTTTTAATGTTTTGTTTGACTTTGTGACGACCTCGACAGAGGGATTTAACATTTTGTATCACGGCCTGAAGATGAAACGAGTAGAGTTTTGAAACTGCAGTAGCCTTTACGAGGTGAGTGGATAGACCACTGACGGGAAGAATAGGTCATAATCTTAATTACTTAACACTTTACACTCACACTTACATTTAGGAAGGCGATATAGCCTCAATGTGCTTTTCACCACAAAAAAAAATAAATAAAATATTTCCCTAAGAAATCCGTTTGGTTTAAAAATCGGCCTTTATCTTTTCTTCTCCTCTTCCTATTTTTGATACACTTACGAGATTTTGAGTGATTTAAGACTTTCAAGGAGGGACTTGAAACAATCAAAGGCGAATAGTGCCCTGGACGATCCTCAACATCAAAAACGGACAATATCCAGAAAACTGCTATACTCATCCACAAAATCGCCGTCTGTGTGTACGAATCCTTGCTGAAATTAACAAAGAAAATATCCGTTTGATTTGTGGTGACCTTTAAAACGACACTGATAATGATCCAGAATTGTTAGACAGAGAGATTAGTTGTGATGAATTGTGGTTTTTTACCTGTGATACTACAACAAAGCTCCAATTGACGCTCACCAGGACAAAAAAGCGAAAATGAACAAATAAAAATTCAAGGCCATGATGATTGTTTTTTTGACAAGCGAGGAATTGTTAACGTTCATTGGGTTTCCGAAGATCACACGCTCAGTCAACATTATTACGTCAAGGTTCCGACAGCCTTTCGTGAACAATTGAAAATACGAAGACCTGATTTGTGGAAAAGCAATCCCTGGATGCTTCACCAAAACAGTACGCCTGCCCACTCCGCCTTGTCTGCGAAGGCGTTCTTTGCGAAATACGGCACCACCGCGTTGGACCACCAACCGTTTTCACCTCGACCTGGCCCCCTGTATTTATTTACAAAGATAAAATTGGGGCTTAAGAGGACAAGGTTTCACAGTGCGGAAGCAATGAAGACAAAAGTGACGGAGGTTCTCAACAAGGTGACAGAAGCGGACTTGTAGCAATGCTTTGAACAATGGAACATTCGGTTGGAGCATTGGAGGGATCGGCAAGGAGAGTACATTGAATGGGGTAAACTTTGCAATGCAATTGGTCATCAATTACATTTTTAATAACAAATCCGATTATTTAATTGACATACTTCATATTAGCAAAAGATAGTTTTGAACACATTATACTTATTTTTTACAGTAACTAAATAACCGTGAAAATGTCTATATTATGATTAACTGGTACATTTATACATGTAGGTTATATTATTCTATACATCCTCGCAGGTGGTTGAGACTAGCTGCACCTTTTGAGAGGATTTAGACGTCCCTCACAGTACCCGAGTATATCACACACTTACACTTACAACACTACACTTACGACTTTAATACTTTACACTCACTCTTACATTTAGGGAGGTGATAATCGCTTAAATATGCTTTTCGCCTTAAAATAACAAAACAAATTCTATACATATTGTAATTTAGTACAGATTTGGTATTTCTGTTTAGGTTTCTTGAGACCAAAAACGTGGCTTTACTTAGATTTCTGCCCGTCTGTGAAGTTTTGCCTTATATTTTTATTTTCATGTACATTTACTTGGCGCTCAAGCTCAAAAACGTATTCCCTACTTAAATTTGAAAACTTTGATTTTCTGAAAAAAACTTTATGTGAAACATTCTTCATGATTACATTTAGATAAGACAAAAAATATTTACAAATAAAAATGTCCATTTTACGGCTTATTTTATGTTACATGAACGATCAAGTCTAAAGTACAATCTCTGTGAGCGTGGGAGCGTGGTTTTGCACATTTACTTATTTATTACTTCAGAGAATATCGGAATATCACCAAGGCAATCAAACATTATTCTCGATCTAACGTTCTGAATACAGAATCTACAAAACTTTTGCAAAGTCAAATGCAATACGTAGCCTAACTTTTCGTGTATAAGTTTTGTAAAGTTATTCGTTTAGTTTTGACAGCGAGCGGTAAATAAGTGTCAAACAAAAAAAGTGACGTTTTGTAAGAAATAAGTGTCTTCTGTAAAGTTAAGGGGAACAAAAAACACCTAAAGTTATCTGGTTACATGCGTTCAGATTATTGACTGAAAATATTCAAAACTTAGTAAAGATGTGAGTTAGTAATTACTTAATTTTTTTCAAAAATTATAATTTTCAATTTCTGTAAAAATCTATCTAAAATTAATTCTTCGGCAACAGCTGAAGTGATGGGTTTAGCAATCCCACCGTCATCATCTACTCAAGACTCACAAATATTCTACGTAACCTAGCTAACTATGAAGTGTAAAGCGACCCGTGCTTATAGAGTGAATGACAACGGCCTAATGGTGTGCCTTAGTCCTATGTATGCATGCAGAGTTCTGTGTGGGCGGACATAATTTCTCTAGCTACTCATGTTCCCATGAGTAAGAATGTACATAAAATGAAGGGGTAAAATCTGGTCAAATGGAACACAACCTCCGTGATAAGGGTCAAAAATAAGGAAGGAAAATTTAAAGAAAATTAGTAGATAAATTATCTTTAAGTACCTCAATAACAAACTGGTTACAAATGGAGGAGTTACTCACCTAGAAACTTCTCTAAACCTTAACTTTATGAAGAGAACAGGTTTGGAGAAATGGGTTTGTTGGGCACCATAACTGAGCAACTCTGGGTTATAGATAGGGGACATAACAGATCTACATGATCGCAGTAAAATAATAAGGCCAAGCGGCCACCAAATGTGTGCTGAGCTAAGCCGAGCGGAAGTGAACAGCAACCGGAAGCGGCGTTCAATCAGTTTATAAAACGAATTTGTATCTTTTAAATCTAAATATTTATTTTAATTATAGCAACATAGCTACCGGACCACATATTTAAATAATTAGGATTATGACCTATTTTCCTGTCTACAGCGGTTTCGAAATTTTACTGTTTCACCTTAAAGCCGTAATACAAAATGTTAAATCCCTCTTTCGAGGTCGTCACAAAGTTAAATAAAACATTGAAAACACACGTCACAAACACTAAACATAATTACACGATTAAAATACAAACGATAAAATTTGGTCTGACCAAACGATACGAGCAACTCGTACGTCGTTACATTCTGGAGGCAGTTGTGTTTGTGACGTGTGTTTTCAATGTTTTTTTTAACTTTGTGAAGACAGAGGGATTTGACATTTTGTATTACGAACTGAAGATAAAACAATAAGGTTTCGAAACCACGGAAGCCTTTACGAGATAAGTAAATAGACTACTAGACGGCAAAATAGATCATAATCGTAATTATTTAAATAATTAGGCATACTGTACTTGATTTTGCAAAATAGTGTTTTTAAAACCTAGTTTAAAACCTTTAGAACCTATCTTTAAACTAGGCAACGGTAACCTAGGTAACGAGAAATAATAAGCTTGGAGACGTTTTTTGTATTTTAGTGAAACTTAAAATACTAAATTATGCAGTATTAATACTAATTTTGGGATTTTAATTGGCCGCAACACTGAACAGACTAGTAAATTTAGCATATTCTAAGCTTTTATTAAAATTTATTTTTCTCGGTCGCAACAGCTTCTGTTATTTCGTGTTCACAAGTCAGCGAGACAGTTGCGTGCCTCAATTATTTAATTTTACATTGAACTAGATAACACAAACTATTTCAAAACAGTAATTTTAGGCCAGTAAAGAGAATAACGAGTTTGTCGGGAAAATCAAGGACGAACTGAGCGAGCACGGGAGGGTTGTCCCGTAGCTTCAGCATTACACGCTCGACCACCCCTTTGTATTGGGGGCATTTTCTACCCTCTATGCACGGAAACATCCGTGTTCAGATAACATCTGGGTCAGGTTGTTTCTAACAAATCTATGACCTGATTCAATCAATTTCTTCTATTAAAGCACGTCTGTCAAATCTAAGATCGGTATATTGTCATTGGAGTTATGTTGTCCTTGTCGGTAGAATGAATCTAAAATATTTGCAGTCCTTTTTTCAATATGTCTTCAGGTAATGCTTTTGAAGTGATTAAATATACCAACTAAGGATAATTTTGCATCACTGAATCTTTCACCCTTTGAAAGTACATTTTTATGTATAAAGTTTTAAATTATTTTATTTTATACACAAGAAAAATCCACAGTAAGAAACTATTTATAAGGAAAACATAGAAATTACATTAAATTTTAAATTCCAAAAACCAATTCGTACATTTAATATGAAAGCTTACAATATTAGTGCACACCGGAGAGGCCGTGCGAAATTTCGCATTATGAAAGTTTTAAGTAAACACAGCCTTTTGAATAAGAGTAGTCGTTGGGGTGATGGCGGTAGTTGAAAGGAAGGGAAAACATGTATAAAAATAATTAGAAAAGCGATCGTTTAACAAATAAATGCAAAATGGAAGGAAAATCACAAATATATTTGTGTAAAGACAGTATCCAAAACATGTTTGATATTCAAAATAGTTGCCCCGGCTTGTACGACGGTCAGGGGGGACTGTTAGTAGGGCCACATAACCTATAAGTTTAATGACTTTTAAGTAAATATTGAAATTGTTATAAGCACGTTATGCAAAAAAGTGGTATTTGTAATGGAATTGTCTATTTGTGATTAATAGCTTCGGAAAATATACAAAATATTGTCTGATTTGTGATGCCGCGCAAGCGCATGACAGTTAAAAGTGATTTTTATGTTAACATACAACTGTCAGTACACAATAAACTTGTATTATACAAACAAATACTTAAGCCCGTATGGTCCTATGGGATCCAGCTTTGGGGTTGTGCAGCTAAAACCCAAATAAAAAAAATCCAAGTCTTCCAAAATAAAGTTTTAAGGAACATTGTTGACGCCCCATGGTATTATCGTAATGACGACCTTCACAGGGACTTAAAAATTCCAACAATCAGAGAAGAAGCTAAGAGACTGGCAGCAAAGCACGAGGAGAGACTCCACTCACACATCAGCACTGATATTCTGCAGCTCCTGGAAAACACTCATTTAGAGAGAAGGCTAAAAAGACAGCAACCGTTTGAACTGGTTTAGTGTAAATACCGGGACCTCTGTTGGGAGTTCTCAGTTGTGATTAATTTATTTTAGAATAATATTGTAGGTTAGTCATCTAGTGACTAGTGACAATTGTATAGTAATAATAAATTATTATTATAAATAAAAAAAAAAAAAAAAAAAAATGTTAACATATTCCACAACCAGTAGTTTTAGCGTGAAATAGTTTTGCAATATCAGAAGCCGGTTAAAATAATCTTTCTAAAGTTACCTCATTTATACCTGTGCGAATCGTATGTGCAGAGAAAAAGGTATGTTGACTCGATAAATATATGATAGAATGTTTAACAAATTACCAGATTTCATAATATTTTTAAGCGTTAAAATTGGCTGCATCAAATGGAAGATTTTTATCGTCTATTGAAAACATTAATAATCCACTCTATGAATAAATACGAGACAAGTTGTAATATGCAACGGAAGTTGTCACGCTATGACGTAATGTTCACCTAAACAGCTGACTTCGTTAAACAGCTGGTCCTGCGATAAATGTGTCACAACAAATTACCGAAGTTATCAGCATTGTGTAACAAGAATAATTTCAATTGAGGTCATGTTTATTGTCATTGTTTACTTTTAATATAAATAACACCAAATAAATCGTCAATTGTATTGTAACTGGTAATATTGAAATATTTATTTGTTTTACATGCTATGCAAACAACTAGAGTGAATATCGTAATTAATTGTATTTTTTTAACAACATGTTTATTATTTGCAGTGTATAAGCTTAGAAGGTTTAATACACTGACCTTGACAGTGTAACTGAAATGACTGTAAGCGGAAACGGGTTAAATGTCGTATTGCATAATATCAACAACAGTTTAATTTCCATATAGAGCCTAGTTGGACTCATTGCTGGGCAATTAACGAATTGTAAATTTCTGGGAAATTCAACGTGAACTAATTTTTATTTTTGAAGCGAAGCTTTAAATGTTAGCTTTGGCGAGAAGAGTTAATAGAAAAAAATTCCGAACGGAAGAATGTAACGGAAATATGGAACGAACAAGCAAACGAATTTCGTCTCTCTATTTCTTTTTGTTTTTTTCTTCCTCCTTTTCGATAATCCGGGTATTATATGAAAACTTTGCGTTGCTTTGGTTTCGGTATTTTTCCTCAGTTGAAAAACACGTGCACGTTGAAACCGATTATAATACATTTTAGAAATTGATATAAACGTTTATAATAATTGTTGTTAATATTGCTAGTTTTAAACAAAACAAAACGAATAATATACAACAATATACAGCAAGAAATTGAACAATATTATAGCACATCTTGTTCTGTATAGATATTATAGTTACATTTAATACTTCTATAACCTGTTTATAAAGCAATGCCATTTTGGTTATTTAATACAATAGACCTTACTTTGTTCTACTTTCGTATGTAAAATTATAACCTATAAAATTAATAACTAAATTTTAACATTGTACCTTGAAATATTTACAAATGAAACTTAATATAACTGGATTTTTATTACCTACCTACATTAGGTTACAGTATTTACTGTTTACTAAAAGCTTTTATTTAATAATATTTAGATATTAGAACTGGCCTAGATTGTCTTACCGATTCTACTTTCAGAATTGATCGGTCAATAATTATTTTTGTATACAGTAATAATTTAAATATGAATTGAAACATGTTTTTTTTCAGCAATCTAGTGTTTTGGTACACATACCTGGATTGTGATGCACTCTCACGGGGATACTTTATACTGCAAGTGGAATTTGTGTTCAGATATTTATCGGTTTGAAGTCGGTTTCATTTTATTGTAAGGCCTTATAATGGAAAATTATGAGACGTGAGAGTTTTTGAATCTGGTGTTTAACGAATCTGTAGATACCTCTTATATGTAGTTTCAATAAAGCAGGTTCTTATTTTTGGTACAAAACCGATCGGTATGTTTAGAGTAAAAACTATCAGATTGTCGATTAACCAAAATAATTACTAGCGAATTTACATTAGAAAAATGAGCTATTGGAACAGCTCATGGTAAAACGCAGATCCGGAACTTTGAAATGCAAGTTTTGGAAATTGGCATCTATCATATCAGCGAGACAGCTGCGTGACGCGATTATTTAGTTTGCAATGTCTAAAAAGTGCTTAACCGCTTTGAAAAATTTTACTGCTATTAAATATTTGCAGCGGCAAATTGTTAAAAGGTTATTTCAACAAACCTAATCACCCATTTTTACGAAAAGGCACAACTGTCTGGAATGTTTTTTAAAATATTCCTTAAGTGTACAGAGTTTCCGTTGCGCGTCCTGCTAGTTTCATACTAGAATCACAAAATCATCGGCGAAGAGTAAATAAAGAAATTGTCTAAAGGAGTCTATGAAAATACCTTAAACTTTCTTGTTCAGAAAAAAAGTCTTCCAGATCCGAAACAAACAAAGAAAATAATAAAAGGCTGAAATATCTCCTTGACGTACTCTAAGGTAGGAATTTCAGGCGTTTCGAGTACTACGTAATTAGGTGAGTTGTACAACTTTATAAGAATTCGAAGCATTTTAGAAATAATTCCAAGGTTATAGAGCTTTTTCACAGAACGATTATTTATTTATTGTATCAAAGGCTGTCTTGATTCTACAAGAATAGCATTATGAAATTTATATTGTAGTAATTTAATTCAATTATAGATGATAAGGCGAGGTCAAATGTTATTCATATTTTTATTTTACTTAATCACAACTAAGGAATTAGGCCTATATAGTAATATACGTTTAATAATAATATAAGAGTTGGAGCATCATCCACTGATGGAGTCCTGATACATGCACACTCAGTTCATGTGTGATTACTTACTTACGCTCATACATAGTTCTAGAGGTTTCGTTCTTTTCAAGCGGCGCGTCTCGTCAGTGTTGTCTAAGGCCTGGGGCACTAAATGCAGAGCGGAAAGAAGATATTATATTCTATTAAAATATATAATATGGAAGCGAAGTTCAGTCAGTTTAAATATTCCTGCATCTTTTAAATGCAGTGCAGTCTGCATATTTTAAATCTAAATATTTAGACCTACTGTTACAGATTCTAGGAACTATGTTGAAAAACCGTAACCTAGGCAACGCTAACCTAGGTTAAGAGAATAACTTTTGGAAGCGTGGTACGGGAAGCGAAGTAAACTTCAAAACGGACTAGACAGAATCGAAGCTACGCGACGCCGCTTGAATCCGCTTTCAGTGGCCGCATTCACATTAAAAACAATATGCTCGGTTTGGAATGCTAAGTCCGCTCAGATAAGCACAACTCCGCACTGCGTTTGGTGGCCACAAAAAATCTGTTTCAAAATTTGTGATTCTGTGCATATTTTCTGATTTATTCTAGAATTGCGTTTATCCTGAGATCGCGGTGATTTGTGAACGAACCATGAGCTTTACAATGTATCGCAGAACTTTCTTCTGGAATATTTGAATTTACTTTACTTTGTAAAGAAGCAATTTGTTGTGTAAGTCTAGTTTTGCGTTCTTCACCAGTACCAACGTTTTCCTAAATTGTTGGTTTAATTCTACCATTTTCATTTTAACATGCTGTCATTTCCATATATTTATATTGTATATTTCCAGCTGTCCAAGCTGTCATTTCCAAATATTTAGCAGTATTAGCAGTAGGTAGTTATTAAATGCGGTTTAATTTTAATAGAATTTGGATTGATTTGTAAAATTAACACGGATAATAAAATCTATTTTGTTAATAGCTTTGATAATTTTATTAAGTAGCAAAATCCGTTCAACAGCTTCAAAATTCCAGTCATTTCATAATTTTTTGTCTGAAACGTTTTCGAAGATCTGATTTCATCATTGCATCCAGCGTTAAAAACCGCAAACGATGGTAGCCACGATTTTATTCCAGTAAATGTAGATTTAAATGGTGATCATATTGGTGAAATCAGAATTTCAAAAAAATTAAGTTAAACAAATTACTACTGGAAATTAGCTTTCATCAAGTCAGCAAGTTGCGTGCGTTGATTATTTATTTTTAACCAAAATTCGTGATAATAATTCCAGAGTACAACCAACTTTCAATGACGGATTAATGCACCGCATATCAGGTAACTGATGCTTAACAGAAACAATACGAATTAGCTGACGGAATACTGATAACCTTATCTGTGTTTGTAAAGTTACTGAACTGTGTATACAAAGCCCCCCCCCATGTATTGCCCTTAGTAAATACATGCAACAAACTTGAGCAATGCAAAACATCACAACCAGTCCTAACTTTGATTAACTTCTGCCAGACATATCGTGCGAAAATTTAACGAGAATTAACAAACTGGATGTGGGTACACTGTTAATGTACAGCGTTTCGGAAGTATAAAACTGAGAGGATTGATGGAAAAATCCCCCACACTAATTAATTTATTTTAAAACATAAATTAGTATTATTATAATATAACGATGAAAGCAAGTTCTTTATATTCTGATTTTCTTATATTTGCAACATACAGGAAGTGGAATAATTGCTTATTAACAAAATATAAATGATTTTGCTGAACCTGTTTTGAGGTTAGGGTTTAATTTTAGGCTCCGCAAACGTAGAAACACCACCGGAGCCTAACAATTAAGGCCGCGCGGCAGAGCTGCGCTCATCTCCTGAATAAGCGGAGCTCAGCGGAATGAAGTTGAACGGAAACTATAAGCGGAGTTCAATAAGTTTGTATCTTTTAAATCTAAATATTTAGGACTACTTTAACGGATTCCAGGAACTGTTATGTTTAAAAACCGTAATGTAGGCAACGGTAACGAAAAATAGTAAGTTTGGAGCATGGTCAACGTGGTGGAGGACGCGGAGTCAGTTTGAAATCCGAAACAAGCAGAATCAAAGCTGCGCGGAGTGGAGCCTAGTGACGCTGCTTGACCCCGCTCAGCTCTGTTTCGCTTTCACTGAATGTACTTTAAAAAACAATAGGTTAGGTTTTGAATTTTTAGGCCGCTTCTCTTGGAGCAATTTCATGGCATTTCCGCATTTTGTGGCCTTATAAACATAATTTTATTTCATAAAGAGAGGGGGGGGTTAAAAAGAAGATTATCAACGACAAAAATGTTTGATGTCGTATTGTAGAAAAGCCATTTCTGAACATCACATTTTCTAAACTTGATAGAAGTAATCAAAATTGCTTCAACGGGGCCCGAAAATTTGTTCTCGCATATCGCGAAAATGGTTGCTAAATCATAAAAGGTTCTGAAAAAATATATGATGCATGAAAAATTAAGAAAGCATTTAATAATTCAGGAGAAATTTAATGAACAGTTGCATTTGGACTGTAATTGACCAGAATGCCATTTAACCGGATCGATTAAGGAAATACAAATACATAACATAAGAAATGTATGTCATATACAATAGATACGGATGGATATTATTATGTCCAACCTTGTTATCGAATAATTGCAGTAGGCTACAATGTAACAATACCCATAGTTACTAAATTGAGAATTGCTTATTTCGTAGTTGAAGAGTTGTCTCTACATTTTTTTATTAACAATGTTGCTTATTTCAATTAAAGTTGTGCAATTTAAATGGGTCACAAAGCTGTATTTGTTGTTTTGTCATGGTTTTTGAAGTGAAAACTTGTATTGTCGTGGTTGACAAAACATGAGTACAAACATTTGCTTTCGCGTCACGCTTGATTCCGTAACTCATACCTCACAGCATATATAATTGTTCTTGTTTATATGTAGACTTGAAGTGACTATTTCTAAACAGTTGTTGCTTCAATTCATTTCAACCGAGGTTATGTTTACTGTTCTTGTTAATTTGAAAAATGTGTATTTTCTAAATTTGTGTAGTTAAATTATTAAATAAATATGACCTATACAAATTTTTGAATCCCATAATCACAAATATTATATTTATTATTATACTTAGACTATTAAACCGCTTCCTGCATGCATCTAAACTTTTATAAAAATAATTAAATCATAATAGTGAACAATACACAATCAGGCATGCCAAAAGTAGTCACTTCTGTCGGCCATTCCCAAAATTGCCAACTTTTTTCCACCCAGTGTCAGTGTTACACTCAAATATCCTTCCAAATATAAGTATGATACTTCATTGTTCTGATTAGTTGAATGGTTTCTTTATTTAAATACCTTAAGTATTTCATGAGTTTAAATTTAAAAAAATTGATTAAGCCTAACAAAATATTGTCATTTATAAAAAATAGATATTTAGATACACGACTAGACAATATAATTTTTAACTAAATTTTTGAAAATATAACTGCAATTGGTTTTTTTAGCGCTGTAAGGATAAAGTCCGCTTTAAATCAAGTAGAACGAAGATGAGTGAACAGTTACAGTACTACAGCTAAGGGTGGAGTAAGAGAAAATGGATTCTTTAATAAATTATATTTGTATTATAACTATTTTAACAGCCTATAATATCGTCTGCACATAACGAGTCCTACTTCTATTAGCACAAACTCCATTTCCAAACTGTTTTATTTGACGAGTATTTAAAAATTGTGTAGGCATCCATGATTGCAGTGTTTTAAAAGTTTTGATTATTACTCCTAAGATCTTACTTATGGTCGAATGGCCACTAAATGCGGAGCGGACTACGCACTCACCTATTTTTTTTAATATAAGTGCGGCCACTGAAAGCGAAACAGAGCTGAGCTGAAACGGATCTGTGTAGCTTCGACTCCGTCTAGGTTCGGTTTTGAAGCTGACTCTACTTTCCCCACCACCCTGATTACGCCTCCAAACTTATTATTTATCGTTACCTAGGATCCGTTTAGAGTTGGCCTAAATCTTTAGATTTAAACTGACGGCATTCCACTTCCGGTTGCCGTTCATATTCATTTCTCCTCCGCATTTGGTAACAGAATTGTGCGTGTAACTGACAGTCCGATGTCTATAATAAACCACAACCGTCAGTAGTCAGAATTATTTCTCGGAGAGGATGTACCTCTATCTTCTACAGCGTGTTCCTTGCTGGATTTGGTACCCCAGCTGTACTATGTACTTCGACTCCTCTCCATCTTCGCACTCTATGGAGTTTGAATCGATGCAGGTATTTCGGCTTAATGTTATGCCTATTTCGTGCTCTAGAAAAAATAGTAGGTACAGATGTAGTGTTTATATCAGCAACCAGTTCCGTCTACACCAAGTACAACAATCTCCGATTGCATGTCATTTTCAATGGCTATATCCACTCGTTACCGAAACGGGCTTCTGTCAGAATCCTGTAACTAGTGTAGATATGTTGTGGAGTTCGCAACGGGAAAAATTTTGATACATATCTTAACACAACTTCCTTTTTCGATTTCCCTAATAGATTTAACAATTGAACTTTAAATAACAAAAAATATCAAAGGTGCATTTCAATAAAAGTACACTTTTGCAGCCATCATGGTGAGACTAAGATCCGATACTTTGAAACGAGCGCCGACATGACCTCTAGATGACTTTTTAAGGGGTTGTTAAAATTTATGTATATATATATATATATATATATATATTCAAATTTGATTTACACTTGGCTAAAAAATCGATTTTGGTAATAGCTTGGACAAGTTCGTTAACCAGAAAAATTCGTTCATATTTCAAAATTCATATTTTTTTCTTAAAATTTTTTGAAAATCTGATTTCACCACCTTAATCACCGTTAAAAACTTCACAGATGAGACTCAAAAAAATAATTTATCGGCGGTCAAGGTTCGTTCTTGTAATTTTTAATAATTTAAAATTTTAAAATGAAAAAACTTTTGGACTAATTGGAAAACACTTCCGTGTTCGTCTCTATTCAAAACCCCTGATATATAGTTTGTCTATAAGCTCTTATACATGGATACCTCACACGTCAATGGATACCTCACACTTCAATGGATACCTCACACTTCATAGGATACCTCACACGTAAATGGATACCTCACACTTCAATGGATACCTCACACTTTATAGGATACCTCACACGTAAATGGATACCTCACACTTCAATGGACACCTCACGCTTCATAGGATACCTCACACGTAAATGGATACCTCATACTTCATAGGATACCTCACACGTCAATGGATACCTCACACTTCAATGGATACCTCACACTTCAATGGATACCTCACACTTCAATGGATTCACACTTCACACTTTGAAATTTTAACTGCAATAGAATTTTAAATTAATAATGTAACATTCGCATTTCAATAAAATCGGAAGAAGAAGGGAAATAAACAGTTGTAAAATCACGAACTGGGAAACCAGTGCTCATGAATTGGCAATTTTTTGTCAAAATTTCGTGGAAAGACGTTCTGTGTAATGTTCTTAAGGCTTATGTATTGTCTTAACTCTTAAACCTTAGTGGGGCAACTCAGCTTGCAATGTTACTTCGAAATCTAGTACATTTTTTCTTTCTCTACCTTTCTTTATAATTTTAAAAAGTTGTAAATGGTTTTCAGATATTTTTAAAATTTAAATTTTGCTACTTCGTTGGTATCAATGAAGGACTAATATTTAATATTAGAATGTACATTTTTTAGGCTATATTAACAAATATATAAAATAATACCAGAATTTTAAAAAAATTGTAATGTTTAAATTTTAAATTTCTTTGACATTATCACCTACTAGTCACATTACGGTTAAATTCCATGTCTGGAAGTACGTAATAATTTGTATTCTCATCCAGTTAGCCAATCAGTAACCACTCCAGCTGATTTCATTATGAAATCAAAATTTTACACGTAATCGTAATGTAGTTCAAAAATCGAATTTACTGAAATCTCGCAGTAAATAAAATTTAATAAGTTCTTCGAAATTTCGCAGTGCATAGTTTTCGATTTTATTACACGCACATAAATATAAAAATACGGAAAACAGTTAAATACTGCGAAATAAAACGCCCTTGGACGATTTCAATTGGCTGAAATTACTTAATTTGTTTTCCCATACGTTGATTAACAATTGTTAAATGGTTTGTTTTAATAAAACAAGTATGTCAACACTCCCACGTTTCAGAAGGACGTTCAATTTATATGATGACGTCGTTGTCTATATATAACCGGATGCGCGCGCATCTTAATAATTGACAGTAGATGTTATCACATGTTTCAATCACAGTTATCCTTACTGACGTAAGGAAAGAGAATTTCCAAACACTAACAACAATGGGTTACGTAAACGAAGTTCGACATATGAAAATCGAAATTGGTACTGAAATCGATGTTTAAAAATGCTTTTATGTGTTCAATACGAAAACACAAAGAAGAACTTTAGTAATGTAAACTAATATTTTAAAAATTTTAATTAATACAGATTTAAAATTGATCACGATGGTAGTCACATTAAAACTTGTGACAAAATAAGTTAAGAGTTTTACAGGTTTTCCAAAGGGGCAATTTTGAAACTGATAGGCCTAATAACAACATCAGTTTCGTGTGATTATTTGCATTTTTAAGTTTACGTGATTCTATTCAATGTTGTTAGTTACTGAACATACGTTTTCATCACGTCAGCGAGACAGCTGCGTGCCGAAATTATTTTAGTGTTAATTTATGTTAATAGCGTCTTATGTTATCTAAATCTTAAAACTACATGAGTATTTAAAAGTAAAATTTTGCAAGAGAGTAAGTTTTAAAGCAAAACTATAAGGACTACTTAAAATGGTCTGAAGTTTTGGTTGTTTATATCGGGAAATGAAGAGGTTGTAACGAGAAGGTTTGGCACGCAAAGACGGCCGGGATTATTCATTAGGAACTATTAAACTCAACAAGTATTTTAAGGCTTTTTAATGCAAACTTGGTATAACATTAATGTGAATGTAACAAAAAATTAATCAAATAATATAACCTTAAAATAATGAAAACAGTAAGCCTAATGTAATTTAGTATTATTAAATTAATCTAACTAATTGACTAGTGAATAGCCATCGGAAAAATTAGCTATTAGGTAGCCATTATGGTAAGACTCATATACGAGATCGTGTAGTGAACAGTGATGCTGATTCAGCACCTTTGGGGCACCAATTATAATATTAGAAATTTTATAAATATTTGCTCGAGGAGCTAATTTTTTTATTTTTTTTAGGCCACTCTGTTGCTCTACACGGTTCAAATAATGAAAACAGACAAAACTGCCTTCTGATGATCGAGTAACAATTTATTAAATTTAATTGATCACAAAAAAAAACTTTTAAATATTACCCTTACTGATGACTTGATACATCTATAAATTATTAGTACTAAACCTAATGCTTATGCTATTACAAAATTTAATTTTCTAACTTCTCATTTACCAATTTGTTATAAAATTATTAATAAGAGTTGTTTTATATATTAATAAAATTATATATTACAATGACTGGAGATTTCTGGAATTTGATTACAGAACTTTAAGTGCTCTAGGTTCTTAATTACAACTTAATTAAGTAATCAAATTTCTTTTAATTTTCGTGGCAGTTACTATAATTGTATTAATCTTACCGGAATTATAGTATGCAATCTTTACTTAGTCTCTATGTTGTAGTTGGGATGTCCAGAGTTGATTGATGAAGTTGTGGATCCTAATGTTTAATGGCACTATTTAAGTTCTCGGAAGGTGTTCAAGCACACTTCCATTGGCAAAAACTTAAGTACTGGCTAACACTGCTAACGACGATGTACTTTAGCTCTTTGCTAAATAATCACTTTATTATAAACGACGATTCATAAAAAAGAACAAAAAATTTAGTTTTCTAGCTAATTTACTAAATTTTTATCACAATTACTTCTAATAGAACTCAAGATTTGGATACGTTTTGATGCCCACCATAGTGTACTAGCAGTGACTATAAATTTTCTTATAATGCTTCTCCGTGTAACAACCATCGCGAAGAAACTGTTAAGCTCTAACTTTCTAGTGAACTTAATGGTTTTTTCGGTGGTGCTTATGCCGACAAAGACACTCTACGTGCTCTTGAGCACGTATCATTTAACGTTATATTGTCCTTATTTTATTATTTGCACATATACCCTTGACACATCCCACAGTTCACAAAGTTTTAAATTAATAACTTTCTAAAGTACAATACTGAATTTTTATAGATATTTCTAAACTTATATACGATAATAACGTAGTTATTATATATATATATATATATATATATATATATATATATATATATATATATATATATATATATATGTGTGTGTGTGTGTGTGTGTGTGTGTGTGTGTGTGTGTGTGTGTGTGTGTGTGTGTGTGTGTGTGTGTGTGTGTGTGTGTGTGTGTGTGTGTGTTTTAGTACGCTCACGTTCGCTATTTTGGTCAGATTTGAATCAAACGTGGAACGAAAATTGATTATGGTAAGAGTTTGAACATGTTCGATAATTAGCAAAATTTTGTTCTACAGTTTCAAAATGACAGATAATCCAAAACGTCTTTCTGCAGCTTTTTGAAAATCCGTTTCATTAACATAACTAGCGTTAAAACTGCATACATTATATTTTCAATGTAATTTTGAAAGTTTAAAATGCTAATATATGCAGATTTTAATGCTGAGTGTGACAGTGGAATCAGAATTTCAAAAAGAGCTTTAAGATAAAGAAAAATACTTTTGGAAATTCGCCCCTATCACGTCAGCGAGGCAGCTGCGTATTGAAATTATTTTATCACTTTTAATATTTTTACCAGAGTTACAGAGTTAAAAAAAACTATGCTTTCTGAATTAAAATAAGCAAGCACATATTTGTTGTGAACTCTTTTACGTTAGAAAAAGATACCGATTTAATTAACAAAAAAACCTTTTTCACAAGAGCCAAGAAACCTTATAAGTTCTATATCAACGTCAACAAAATACCAAACGTTAAATATCAACAACAACAATATATCAACGTTAAATATCAAACGTCAACAAAATCCCATGGGACAGTTCATAAGTTTAATAAAAAAACGTGTTCAATCAATGGCAACACTAAGAATCTTCTCAACATTTTTAATAACTATCCAGTCCAGTATTTACTTCATTTTTGAAAAAAATATAGAAAACAAAACGATAAACAAGAAAGCTTTAAAAAAAGAGGAAAATGATTGAGTGACATTTGGTGAAGAAGATTCAAAACACCTGTCTCACTAGTAAAAAATATTTAATATGAAAGACATAAATAAAAAAAGTCTTGAACTCGGGGAGTTACCTACAAAAGAGAAGCTGTTGTTAATGATATCGTTGATAAATACATAATTAGTTTGAAGATACGTTTATAAATACATCGTTTTGTTTAATTAAATAAATACGTAAATCTTAGATATTATTTACTGTAGTTACTGTAAAAGATCAGCTGTTTTTTATTAATTCGTAACGATCAGCTGATTTCACTGAACAGCTGATAGCCTATAATACGTTTTAGGTTATGTTGTCAAAAACTAGCAATATTAACGACAATAATTATTATAAACGTTTCATTAATTTCGTATGTATTATAAACGGTTACAACGTGCACGTGTTCTTCAACTAAGGAAAAATACCGAAACTAAAACTACAGAACGTTTCTGTATAATACGCGTGTACTGTTATCGAAAAGGAGAAAGAAAATGAAAGAAACAGAAATAGAGAGACGTCGTTTGCTCCTTCGTTACATATTTTCGTTACATTCTTCCGCTAAGTAGACGTTTTTTCTGTTCAATCATCTCGCCAATATTAATATTGAAAGATTCGCTTCAAAAAATGTTTCTTAGAATTAGTTGAATTTAAATATATATGTTATATATATGGTATATATATGGTAAGTAGATAATAATTGTGTCACTAAGTAGTTTCCATAAACTTTAACGATATCATTACAGTAATAAAATATTGCGAGGGAAGTTGAAGTTGTGAATAAATAAATAAGTTATGTTGGCGTTATTGAAGTTTAATAGTTAATTAATGTATTTTTTTTATTTATGAAAAATAACTTTAAAAGTAATTATTTAAAAAAGTAATAGATATGCACATCTCACGCCCAAGCAACTTTGACTTAGTAGAAACCCCCCTCCCAGTACAAATTTAATAAAAACATGCATTACTTACGATAGTTTAATAGTATTATGGGTTAAGTAAGGCAAAACATTGTTAAACTAAAGTTATAGATGTCAATTTACTAACAGAATATTTTTTTGTATTTATAGTTTAAAACAATGAATTTAATTATGTATCTTTATCTGTTATAAACATTTATGGCAAAATGTGAATATATTTTCGAAACAAATTTCTTGACACTAAAAAAGATTCATTATTTTGTTTTCATTTTAATGAAAACTACTCCACTATGTACCCTACTTTAAACTACCTTAAGTTGTCCATTTTCGAACTGAATTCTGAAAAAAAATAACAATTTTTTTTAATTTCTTAGTTTACCGTTTAAACGATGACGTCTTGTTTATTTCTAAAGAAAAATATAAATCTGTTAAGATTTACAATATTGTTAATAAAGTAAAAATTGTATGAACTTTCTTTATCGTGTGAAAGCAGAAACAGGTCTCCCTGAGATCAAACTTGGCCCAATTCTAAGTCAGGTTATTTTATCGAGGGCACTGTAAAAATACAAATCGTCATTTTACGGTAAAACAACCAAAGGCGCTCCCTGCGGGCCTAATTTGTACCTCGCATTACGCATCGATCGATTTGTCACCAATTTTTGTATAATTTATAACATTTTCACTTGGGGGCTCGGGGTCGAAGAAAAATTGTGCAGTTCAGGTGTTCGGAGTAGCGCATTGTCCTATATAGGGCGTGGACATGCGCCGTGAGGCTGGGGTGGGTGGCGACGCTAGCGCTCTCGTGGCGGAATCACGACGCTTGCAACTACTGCAGTCAGTTAGAGGCGTTGTCTGTTGTAACGTCGTATCGCTGGGCAATATTATCAGTGACTATACAAAGGATATTGTGAGTGTTTGGGGAGATGTTGATTATGGTTAGTTCTTTAAAAGTAAGGTGTTTTTAGTGCGAGCGAAAAAAACGTTAAAAATGTTTTACTGAAAGTGTGTATAATATTCAAAACAGTATTAACGAAAATGTGCTAGTAAGATTCAATGTTTATTTACAGATTTGAAATTTGCCAAAAATGTAAATATACAGTAAAATGTTTGCTGGTAAAGTGAATCGATCAGCGTGACTGAGTGGATATTACTGAACACTTGACGCGTGGATACACGTTATCCGCGGACATGTTTTGTTACAGTAGCACGTTTATGCGTGCAGTTTAGATTATAAAGTGAAGTGGTGTAGGTTGTGTGAAGTGACATAATGTATTGGCAGATTTGTGTGACCGTTTTGGTGGTCTACGGATGCATTAAAGGTACGCTGCACTAACTTTCTAAGATAGGTTAATTTTAACATTAATGTCAGCTTGACACGAGTCTTGTAGTTTTTGTTACTTCGTAAAGGAATTTCATAGCAACACACTGTTATAATCTAGATAAAGTTTTACACTAACAATTGTGAGGAAAAATTTTAAAATAAAACCACACAAACTTTTCGAAACACACGAAAAAGATGTTCAGATCGAATAGTTTCGGTTTTGTAGCTACTGAAAAAACCCGAAATAAGTCTAAAACACTAAAAGACCGCATTTGCAAGCGGTGACGTCTGCTTTGACACAACTAAAATATTTGTACCGACTTTGAACTGATACTGTCAGTCAGTTTCACGTACTATCAGTGATACTGTGGTAAAGCCGTATTTACCAATACTGAGGCCTTGGGCGAATTCAAGAATGAAGACCTTGGTATATTATCTATGACCCAAGATAAATATGGGTTCAATTTTAAATCAAAAATTAAAATTGTATTTTTTAAAATTAATTATTGGCAAATAGTAAATAAATTTGTGTTACTGTTCAGTGTATACTGCTCAATCTATAAGGACGTTTATGTAATGTTCTAATTCATGTAACAAGCGAAGTATAAGGAGACCTAACAATGTCAAATTATGCAAGTTTGAAAAATTCGTCCTAAATTGCTGCGGTTTGCGAATTTCTTCTTAAGTATCTTTTGGTAAAATAGTTTACAATTGTCTGTTAATTTGAAGCATAATAATTTTTTCTGTGCGCTGAATAAATTTTGTTTTACGTAATAATTTCTCATATAATTATTTTTTTATTCAATTTCGCAAAATACTGAATTATTTACATAAAAATGCAAACTTTCACTAACATTTATATACTTTTTAAGTATTTTTTCATTTTTCATTTTTTTTTCATTTATATATATTTTTTTTCTAAGGACCGTTTTAGAGATGAGTCCCTCCGCGATCGCCGGCTTCGCCCGTAGGTAAATACGGCTGAAGCCTACTGCGTACGGAAAGGCCTAAGTAGGTAATTTCATAAAAATTGCTAAATTAGACCGCCGAGTTAGTCTAATGTCTAAAAACAGAAAGCTGTAAAGACAAACACATTTCCAAGTAAAATCCATTTTTTTGACTTTGGATTAAAATGCTATACTTCTTTTTATATAATATATAAAACGCAGTTGATTATAAGCTATGGGCCCTATAAAAATACCAAGATGTAAGTTATAGTTTAACAACAGAAAAATTTAAAATAGAGGAAATATTGGGCGAAGGATAACCAACTGTTCCTTTATTATTTCAAAGAAGGGGAGCAAACAATAAAAAAAACCGACACGAATGTGTAGAAAACACTTATAAGAGAATGTAGGAATTACTAGACAATACACTCCAGATTTGTTTAATTTAGCGTTGTTCAAGCACATCTTTATTCACCTTATTAGGTGAAATATTTTCCTGTTATAACTATTTTTATTTCAACAATTATTACGAAGAATTAAAAAAAAGTACTGAAAGCAAAGAACAACTGGAAGCGAAGTTCCAAAAAGGAAACAATATCTCAAAAGCTTCTATTTTATCTTACATGTTTTTGAAAATTTAAGTTAAACAACATAATTAATCTGCATAAATTAATAAATATATTCTGTTTAAAAATATCTTTTTGAAAATATAAAATGCTGATATATGCAGATTTTATCACTGATACCGATTATGAAACGAGACTTACAATAACGTAGTCTACAAGTTAAAAAAATTACGTGTTTTTGAAAATTTTAAATACCGGTATTTTAAAACAATTGAACATACTTTGTTAAGTAACAAAATTTTCCAAGATATTTTTGTACCAAAACGGAATAAAATTGGTTAATGTATAGGCCTATATTAAATTTAGAATTAGACTAATCTTATTCGCTCTTTTCTCCCTATCCCGAGTCTGAACCGCTTAATGACTGCTCCAATAGCTCTTCTCCAGTGGAAACTCGCTGAAAAGTAAATATATACGAATAAAACTTCTTGTTTAAAAAAAACGTTTATCTTTTTCGTATATTTGACACAAAAATGTCTGGGTATCGATAAAAAGCATTGATCCTTTTCCATCTTTAAATATTGTGTATAAATCGGTAAATGTGTTTCTAATTTTGAGCTTTGACAAATATTTTACAATTTAATTTTATGCGCTGGCAATCATAAAAAAGAAAGTTTGTTTGGGTTATACACGAATATTTAAAATATTTGAATATCGCTTAAAATTTAATATCATTGATTTACATGTCAATTTTTGAGTGGTACAATTTTCGTAAGCTAAAAAAATATCCTATTACGGATCTAAATAACACGTTATTTATAATTAAATTAGAAAAGGTGCTTTTTACTTCTAATCATTAAAAAGCGCATCAAACACAATGTACAATTGTGAATTTTCCATTCAACGTAAGAACATTTATTGGTTGAACCAAGTAGGAATGAATTATTGCAAAAGATTTTTGTAGCAACGCATGACCCAATATTATTTGCGTAAAACGCACTCATTTAGTTATACCGAACAAATCAATTATATGTATATACATATATAGGCATGACAATATTTCAAATAATTCGTAAAAATACACACTGTATTTATTAAATTAAAAGTACTACTATGAAAAATTAAATGTTTTGTAGCCTATAAGTATACAAATCATTTAATTTTTCAAATGTTAATTTTTGTTTTTCAGTGATAGTACCTTTAATTGTAAATATTCTAAATCTGGAGAATAAAACCATGTCTATTTTATATTTATCAACATGTGTACTGTTGTAAATAAAATATAAACAACTCGTATATTTATTTTGTTTTTATAAAATATAAAAAATTAAAAATATGAAAATTTGTAAGAAAAAAAAACTCATGGCGCATAGGCCTGTACTGTGTTAGTTAACGAACTCACTTTAAAAATGGCTCAGGATTTAAAAACTGTACAACAGAATAGTAAATAAAACTAGCGCATTAAGTACAACTGAATCTTCTAGCAAATGAAAACATGTCAGATGAATAAAAAGATAATTAAATCTAATAAATAAAAAAAACCTGCAATAAAAAACACATGAAAATAAACAATCATACAAGTGAACGGTTATGCAGTTTTCTGATCAAATAGAACGTGTGAGAAAACCTTAGAGCTCATACAATTTGTGTTAGTATTTGTATGAGGTGATGTATCGTGATTTGTCAATTTGACTTGTATCTCATACAAATCGTCATAAATGTGTGAAAACAAAAAACTAAAAATGAAATATAACATCATTGTAACGTGAACAAATTGTCAAAAAAGCGCTGCAGCCCTTTTAATAACTGAATAGTTTTAATAATTTCAGCAAATCAACATCGAAATGCTTAGCGGTAGGGCGTGTTTTCTGTATTTGACGTTTTCAAACATCAAAGATAAAACTTAGCGACACGTTAGCAACCACGAAAACAACAAAGGGTGGAATTTTGGTCGTGCGCTTGAAAATCGCGTTCTCCACCTCTGCCCCAAGTACCTTGAGAACATGAATTGCTATTTTTGTTATCAGATATATATTTTGATGAAAAAACATTTCGTACATTTTAAAAAAATTTAAAATGTCAGTTTTGTAAAATGTTCAAAACATTAAAAAAATGCATGTAAGTGACATTTTTTATCTCTCATTTTATAAAATATTTTATTAGGTTACGTTTAAACGATAAAATGTAGTTACTGACCCCAAAAAGTGTATCGTAGACTTTATAAATTAGAAATACTTCCGTATTGGCTTAAAAAAAAGATGATCGCAAACATTACATATTATTTTTTCAAACAACTAAGAAGAAGAATACAGTTTTATCTGTTGTATTGCCTCAATGTGTAAATAATTAGAAAAAACAAAGCATAAATATATTTGTTGAAGTGGAATAACGAGTTGAACTGGAATTCAAGTACATTACAGTAATAGACAATTCTCTCACATTCCCACATGTTGCGGATGGCATGCTAGGAATTCAAAGCATGAATTTTTTTGCCGGTTTCCATTTTTCACGGATCTTTCCAAATTTATCCTAAAGCGGATTTGTTAGAGAAGTGTCTCTGAAGAAAAATATTTACGAATAAATTCATCCGCTATAATCGCGGCACGCAGCTGTCTCGCTGACGCAATAAAAGCGAATTTTTCAAAGAATCTTTCTTTATCTTAACCTAACTTGAAATTATGATTTCACAACAATAATCAGCATTAAAATCTGAATATGTTAGCGTTTTAAATTTTAATTGAAAATACAAAAAAGAACCCTGTCCGCCGTCAAATTAATTTCTTAATTTCAACAGATTTTGAAAATACAACATGCTATTTTTAACGCTGATTACGATGGTAAAATAAGATTTAAAACATTTTTAAAATTTAAAAATAACACAAAAATGTTACGAATTAAAAAAAAATTGAAACGACCGCAATTTGTGAACTGTCAAATTAATGTTGCTGGTTAACGAACTTATCCAATCTGTTAACAAAATCGATTTTCGTGCTAAATTTGAATAAAATCGGTCTAATATTGCTAAAGCGAACGTGCTAATAAAACACATTATAATAACAGCCTGGACAAGTTCGTTAACCAGCAAATTTTGTTCAAGTTTCAAAATGGCGGTCATTTCAAATTCTTCGCAACCTAAAACATTTAAAAAACCTGATTTCACCATCGTAATCAGCTTTAAAAACTGCATAAATTAGCGTTTTGAATTTTCAAAATCCGTTGAAATTTTAATTTAACGGCGGTTAGGGTTTGTTTTTGTATTTTCAATGTATATGTAGTGCCAATATGTGCATATTGTAATGGTAAAATCACAAGTAAGGTATATTTTTTTCGGAAATTCGCTTCTATTACGTCAGCAAGACAGCTGCGTGCTGCGATTATTAATAATTTTAAATGGTGGTAAAAAATGGGTTTAATCTCTGTCCCACACTTTGTCCTAAGAGGTAGTATTTTCTACTTTTATTGTTTTCTATTCGTTATTAATCTTTTTTTTACTTTTTAGCAATCTAAAATATTTTCCAATCTATGAGTAAGTGTTTCATAAACTTACAAAAACTGTCGTAATATTCATAGATTAATTCTTAAATATTCATACATTAACGAATAAAAATCCTATTCACCTTTCCAAACACTATATTTGAACAATATAGTTCATTATTTTCCCACCAGATAGCGTTGACGCAGCAATATTGAATTTAAAATCCAGAAAAAGGTTTTCAAATATACTTATCGCATAGCTGTTATTTATAACGTTACCGTTTTAAAGTATAGAATAATTTAATAAAGTAATCATGTTTTTATATTTTCCCCATAAGTTCGTGTTGAACGGGTATATCTTTATTATTAAAAAATATTTGTGCGTGCGCGCGCGTGTGTGTGGGGGGCAAGCAGAGATTTGAAATTTTTAACGTAGGTGGATAGAAGACAGTCGGACAACACCTTAAAGCATTACATCTTTTTAGGTAGAAACTGTCAATGCTAGTGTAAAATAACGTGCAAATTTACCAATAAAACATTACATCATATAAAGCAAGGTTTTTTCGTAAATAAAACTTAATTACGCCGTCGATAAAGGCCTACATGATATTAAATGAAGTGGAAACACGGCGCAGAAGCAATTTGTGCTTTTCGCATAATGTCCTCACGCAATGCGTCCCCGTGTCTGCTCTTTGTTCTTGTGTTCCTTGATTATTTTTTTATTGATTCCATCTTCACGTTATTACTTAGTGATAGACTATTTACCTCGTTCATCTGGCTGAAATTTCATTTTATTCAGAGTAAATAACGTTTCGACCAAATGTAAAATTGATATGTTCTCCATTTTTAGGAATACTAAACGTAATAAAACTGTTTTGTGCTCAAAATATTTTAAGTGTTTCTTTTGGGTTTTACCTGTAGAGCCGTAATGGTAAATTCTTTTATTAGCGCTTTTATAACGGTAACTTTTTGGCTTTAGCGATAGAGCCGTAATGGTAAGTTATTTTGTTAGCGGATTTATAATTTTAAAATTTTTGGCTTTAGCGGTAGAGTCGTAACGGTAGATTAGTTTGTTAGCAAATTTATAATGTTAAATTTTTGGCCGTAACGGTAAATTTTTTTATTACAGAATTTATAACGGTAAAATTTTGGATTTATCAATAGAGCCGCAACGGTAAATTCTTTTGTTAACTAATTTATAGTGGTAAATTTTTGGATTTAGTAGAGCCGAACGGTAGATTATTTTGTTGGCGAATTTATAATTGTAATTTTTTTGGCTTTACCGGTAGAGCCATAACGGTAAAATTTTTGTTAGCGTATTTATAATAATTTTTTGTTTTACCGACAGAACCGTAACGGTAAATTCTTTTGTTAGCGAATTTAAAATAGTAAATATTTAGCTTTAGGGGAAATTCATTTGTTAGCAAATTTGTAACAGTAAATTTTTGGCTTTAACGGTAGAGCCGTTATGGTAAATGCTTTATTAGCGAATTAAAAATGGTAAATTTTTGGCATTACCGGTATAGCTGTAACGTTACTACATTCTTTTGTTAGAAAATTTATAACGGTAAATTTTTCGATTTACCAATAGGACCGCAACGGAAAATTGTTTTAATTTTTAATGGTAAATTTTAATAGTAAATTTTTTATAAAGGTAAATTTTACCAGCGAATTTATAATGGTAAATTTTTTGATTTACCAGTAGAACATCATTAAAAATTGCATAAAAAAATCCGTTGGAATTTTAATCTGACAGCGGTCAAAGTTGATATTCGTATTTTCAATGTAATTTAAGTGTTCAGTGCTAATTAATCTTCTAAAATCAGATTTACAAAAAAAAACTTTTGAGAAATTCGCTTTCAACTAGTTCGAGAGACAGCTGCGTGCCGCGGTTATTTTAAATTTTAACGGACACAACGATCACCTGTATTGCATCAAGGTAAGCAATTCGTATTAAGAAGCTATCAGATTAATTACGTTGAATGGATGATAGTATTTTTAAAACGAAAGCAATTTGAGCCACAGTTTCGTAACATTAATTGCTTCAAAGACAACTTTTTCGCGAGTACTTAACAGATTTTGCCTAGCCAAATTAGAACAAGAAGTACTTCTTTAATTGCTTAATACGCGTTATTATTTGTAATATCGATGAGTGAAAAAGTAAAAAAGGTGAATGATTAAGCCACACTAATATTGTAGGTGAGATTTAAAAATTTTGTTTTTTGAGGGAAATTATTCAATAAAACACATCTTTTTTGTGTTTATTTTTTATATAATTAAAACAAATTTATATATTTTATAAACTAGCTGAACGATATTTCGAATCAAATTTAAAAAGACTAAAAATAAAAGTTAGTATTTAAAAGATAATTTACTTATCTATGAGACTGAACTGTAAATTGTTTCTTTAGCGAATTTAAAATGATAATTTTCTGGCTTTACCGGTAGAGCCGTAACGGTAAACTCTTTTATTAGCAAATTTTCATTGGTAAATTTTGGACTTTTCCAGTAGAAACGTAAAAGTAAATTGTTTTGTTAGCGAATTTATAATGATAATTTTCTGGCTTTACCGGTAGAGCCGTAACGGTAAACTCTTTTATTAGCAAATTTTCATTGTTAAATTTTGGACTTTTCCAGTAGAAACGTAAAAGTAAATTGTTTTGTTAGCGAATTTATAATGATAATTTTCTGGCTTTACCGGTAGAGCCGTAACGGTAAATTTTCATTGTTAAATTTTGGACTTTTTTAAATTAGCGAATTTATAATGATAATTTTCTGGCTTTACCGGTGGTAAACTCTTTTTTAGCAAATTTTCATTGGTAAATTTTGGACTTTTCCAGTAGAAACGTAAAAGTAAATTGTTTTTTTAGCGAATTTATAATGATAATTTTCTGGCTTTACCGGTAGAGCCGTAACGGTAAACTCTTTTATTAGCAAATTTTCATTGGTAAATTTTGGACTTTTCCAGTAGAAACGTAAAAGTAAATTGTTTTTTAGCGAATTTATAATGATAATTTTCTGGCTTTACCGGTAGAGCCGTAACGGTAAACTCTTTTATTAGCAAATTTTCATTGGTAAATTTTGGACTTTTCCAGTAGAAACGTAAAAGTAAATTGTTTTTTTAGCGAATTTATAATGATAATTTTCTGGCTTTACCGGTAGAGCCGTAACGGTAAACTCTTTTATTAGCAAATTTTCATTGGTAAATTTTGGACTTTTCCAGTAGAAACGTAAAAGTAAATTGTTTTGTTAGCGAATTTCCAAAATTTTTGGCTTTACTGGTAGAACCGTAACGGTAAATTATTTTTTACCGAGGCTGTAAATTATTATTCTATGAGACTGTAGGTTTTTTGATTCTGGAAAATTTTCTGGGAATGCGATTTTTTAATTGTTTTTCATCATTTATTAAAAAAAAAAATTAAAATTTTTTCGCGAATCATAGGTTATGATCTAATATTTATTTTAACGTATTTACACATTATATTGATCGAGAACAGTCCTATATTAATTAAGGGCGGAGCATAGAAAAAACAATTTGCCCCTCTCTCCCTCCTCCCGCAGGCGTCCATCATTATGCCAAGCAGATACTGCAATGCACTGCTGAATATATACGGTGGTTTTATACTTGGATCTGGGCGGCAAAGGGATTTCTGAATAATGAATACCATAAAAACCTGCACCCCCACCCACAACAATAGCCTTTGTGTGTCTTCTATGGCGGGCTTAGCGCGGCCCGCTCATTGGGGGGAGTGACTTTTACCGTAAAATTCTAAGTAAATAGCTTTTTAAATGCCTGCTGCTTATCTAGGGCGGAAAACTGATTTTCTTAGCCCAGTCAACTGATAGAAAAGTTTTTAAAATCAATATTTTTATTTATATTGTTTTGGTTCAATGTCCACTTACAGTGATAGTTTTTTTAAGTATTACGGTCTTTATAAACTGAAACGTCATTTAGCTTTTTATAAATTTTTATAGGCTAGATTTCACTCAATTGTGAAAGAATTATAAAATAAACAACTTAAAGTAGGTTTTTAAATAAAATATGTTTAAAATATACATAATTTTAGTATTAAATGAAAGAGATTTAATAAAACACTGTAAAGGGTCACTTTGTTAAAAATTACCAATAAATCTAATTTTTGTTTTTTTCTATCTTATAATTCAAAACCTTCTCTTTGAATTGATAAATAATTTTATATTTTTATTAAATGAATATGTAAAAGAAAAATTTCTTGTGATAGGTTCAACAACGTAAATGTAATTTTCAGTTCATCAACAGCTCCAGTCAATTCATTGAGAATTGCATGTTATATAGTATAATTATTCTGATCATATTATTAGTTATGATGAATAAAATTAGATTGTTTTAATATTTCAGTTTTATGTGTTGGCTAATCTGTATTCAACTAAAAGTAAGAAGCTGTCATTGTATTGCGTATATTTTGTTAATTTTCCAGAAGTTGTTTTTTTCAGCAATTAGGTGTATTTTCTTCTGAAACTAAAAACGATTTGTTAATGAAAAATATATTGTAAGTATTTAGTAAAAAAAGAGACAAAAATATAATTTTTCCATCAGTAACTCTTTTTAAATTTCAAAGTATGCAGAAAATCGTGATTTGTTAAAAAAATTCTCTTATTGAACCAAAAATAAAAATCATGTATCATGTTTTTTCTCTTTTTTAATTTTAATAGGATAATGTGTTCGAAAACACGACACATGCTTTTTATTTTTGGTTCAATAATTATTTTTTCTTTTTCTTAAAAAATATAATTTCATGTATTGTATTTTATTAAATAATATTGTATTTATCGTATTAATTGTTAATTTAATTACGATTTTTTTCAGAAACACTATAAATTAACATAACTAGTTACTAACAACATAACCTAAAACTTATTATAACCTATCAGCTGTTATATAAAATTAGTTGATCGTTACGAATTAATATAAAACAACTGATCTTTTAATATAGCTACCGAAATCAAATTAACGATTCATTTCATATATTTACATCGGTCAAACTTCTTCGTAGTTTCCGTAGTGTAGTGGTGTCGACGTGTACTTCACACGCGCAAGGTATCCTTTTGGATCCCGGGCTGAAACACAGGAAATTTTAATTATAATCAATTTAACATGATACTTGAGAAACGCAAAATATACTGTTATATATCAGTATACATGTTCCTCGCATCACGCGCCCCGCAAAATACATTACAACCAGCTCTAAAACATGATAGATGTTATAAATAAAACTATAATACCTTTTACCAATTTTAAGAAAACTCTTCCTATGTTATCATGGGGAAGAATATGACGATGTTTATGCATTATAACTATAAACTTACAAAGAGTACTGCTTTTTAATATCGGAAAATATCGATAAAATAACAATGAAAATGAAACTAATTTTCCAAAGTTGGTTCATCACGTTTTGCTTACGCTGTGTCAAGATCTGTAACTAGTAACTATTGCAAGTTTAAAATAAAATAAATATACGATATGAGAGTGATTCGGAAGAAGTACATTGTTCTGCATGTTAACTTTCTTGCTAACGGTTTAGGATTCACTACTAGAGTGAGTTTTTCAAAAGAAAACGTAGGCATATTAAAAAAAAATTAAAAACTGTTTCTAGCTATGGACGAACTATACTTAAGTGTTAGTAATTCGTCAGTTTAGTCCCGCAAAGTGCGCGCGCGCGCACACACACACACACACACACACACACACACAACACTTTTGGACTCAGGAATCTTTAAAACTGATGTAATTATTAGCAAAAATACAAAGATAGAAATTTTACAGTCCTGTTCTCCCGACATATTACGTTATATACTGAAACGTATTAGTTTTAACTTTCGATCGCTAAGGCCTTGTGAATGAGAGTTGCGAAACCTCCTCAAGTAATATAGATGTAAATCATGTCAAATTTCCGAATATTAATATAATACTAATTTTTTAGAAGGTTTATTACTTTGTGTTGTAAAAACTAAAAATAAAGTTAACACTTTCTTTGAGTTACTTCGCGGTAAGAAACTCATTATTAATACTAATTTTTTCGATGCCAACTGTTTTTAGTATTAAGAGCTTTGTGTATTTAATCGATCAGCTGTTTTTACGTCTTGTTTATTGAAAACGACAATTGCTTGAATTCAACATTTATGCATTTACGTCGCTAGAATATTAATTAGCTAGTTATTAAATATTCCTTCTCGGATAAATTAGATTCGGTTACTAGCAAATTCGTTTATCCGTTACGGCTTTGAAAATCTTTAAAAAATCGTAATTATTTCCTTACATTTGTTTGAAAATCTGATTTTACCAGAGTAATGGAAATTCATAATTGCATACATTAAATTGAAATTACGAATATCAATCCACAATCCAAAGATAGTTTAGCTTTCGAATTAAAAACATTTAAAAAAGTGGTACAGTCATTGGGACTGTCGGCAGAAGCGTTAGCTTCTTAATATATATATATATATATATATATATATATATATATATATATGAGAAGAAGACAAGTGGAGAGAAAGAGAGAGAGAGAAAAGAAAGAGATAGAGAGAAGCATGCACGTTGCATGTACATATAGGCACAAAACATACATACAGGCGCGACCAACTCAGTCGGAACCAGCAGACGAAAGAAAGAAGAGCTGAGAACTGGAGGGGGCTGTGTAATACTTCCCCTACTCGCGTTACTTACGCTTCGTAAGCCTACTCGATGAAACCGAATCACTCCATGACAAATACAAAGTGCATAACGCAGTATAAGAAGCTAATGCTTCAAAAAAAAATTAAATAATTTATTTATGCAGGTATTTAACACAAATTTAAATTTTCTAAAACGTGAAAGGTAGTAATGTTTTTTTTAAAATTTAAAATTACCTCATTTTGAAACTATATATCTAAAGTAATAATAATAATAATAGTAAAATCTGTGTTATGTTTCATGACAAATTTAAACAAAGGTTATAAATCATTCATTTTTCATTTAAGTTAAAATGAAAGTATTAATTTTATTTTAAATTGTTTATATTTTGAAACATTGTAAAGTAACCAGGAAAATTAGAAAACTTATATAGTTTCTCAAAATTATTTTATTCAGTGACATATGTTTCATCATGAGAGGCATCTTCAGACATAGATGCCACAGGGCGGAACATATAACGGCGAACATAGATAATGTTATTACTGGAACACAGATACAGATAGTATAATGAACATAGAACGTACTAGTGGAATTACTAGTGGAATATTACTAGTGGAATATAAATAATATAAAACAAACAATGATATATAATAATATAGAAAAAGTTAGAATATTCATTAGCAGAAAAGACGTTTTTGAATATTCTTTTTCGGAGTTGCATCATATATATATATATATATATATATATATATATATATATATATATATATATATATATATATATGTAAAAATAATATCTGTGAACATGGATAATTGGCTGAGCGGAACGAGGTTGCTGTTTCAGCTCGACCGTTTGACATTTGGTGTGTGTGTGTGTGTGTGTGTGTGTGTGTGTGTGTGTGTGTGTGTGTGTGTGTGTGTTACGTAGTTTTGGCCAAACGCATTGACCGATTGTTCTGAAATGTGTTACGTAACTTGTATAAAACCCTAACGATGTATGTGTAAGATTTCCCTCTATTTAAATCCGTTTCAAGATGGCGGCCTCTGATTAGCAATGACGTGCATAAGCAGTTTTAATTATACGCATTAAATGATTTCTTTTTGAAATTTGGTACAAAGCTACCTCGTATAAAGTCAAAGTGATTGATGTATATGTAACATTTTTTCCTGTTTACTTTGGTTTCAGGTTGGCGGCCTCTGAATTAACGATGACTAGTGTACGGCAGTTTTGATTGAACATATTGGCTGATTGTTTTGAAATTCGGTACGAAAACACCTCATATAAAGCCCGAAATACATATGTATATGATTTCTTTTCACTTACTTTCGTTATAAAATGGACGGCTCTGATTTAACGTTGAAAGTCTAGTTGATGGTTATTTCCTGTAATATTGGCTGAACGTCAAAACTTACAATAATTTTGACCTTTTCATGGAAAAAGAGCATACAATTTCCAATAGAGCTATAAAACATCTTTCGAAAATCTAATAATATACTGCTAGGTCTACTGTTCTTTGAAATCTAGGATTATCTAGGTTCTAACATATATTATCTATATTTGAAACATATGAATATCTATATATGAAACATCTATATTCTAACAAATATGAATAAATGAAGTTTGTGAAATTATGAAAGTGTTCTAATAAAGTTTCACTAAGTATTAAGAAGTTCACTAAGCAGTAAGCGTGTTACTTTGTGTTCAATAAATAATTATAGAGTATATGCGTTGTCGAATTTGCAGATTTTAACATTTTGCTAGCCGAAAAACATAGCTTATAGGTTAAAAATGAGGTGATTTACCGTGTTTGGTGGGAAAAACGGTATAAAAATAGTTTTGTGCAGTTTTCTAAATGTAATTCACATTAGAGATATAACTTCTAATAATATTAAAGTTACAGATATAAATCTACAGATCTATAGTAATATTAAAGTTATCTCAACAAGAATTACTATCGTAGTGGCAGATCTGAAAGTGAGTGGTAATTTAATACAGTAATTATAATGCATTACTGTTTTATCGTGTTACTATAGATGATTATAACCATGTATAACCACTTGTAACTATAAATTTCATAAAAATAATTATAGTATATATTGTAGTATTTATTTATTATCATAAAACATTTACTGTTTCTTGTATGATTAGTACTTAAATAAACAATGTGGAAAAATAGAGATTTTATCGATAGAGTTTTAAGTCGAAAAAACTTCGAAATATAGGAGAAATTAACTAATCGACTGGTCTGTATATAAGTGCACAGATATATAGAAGAAATAACTTTTTTTGGTATTTATAATGAATATATAAAAAATCATAAAAGAAATAAATATTCCAAAACAATTTTTTTAAAGCTATACGGTAACTGGACGATGGATGTTGAACAAAAATGTTGATTAAAACAATTATTAGGTTGCTTTGAAAAATAGTTTATTAGTGTTGTCATGGTGATTAGAATTATTAGATAATTTATGTAAGAAAAGACATTTTATTCATGTAAATGAGTATATTAAACGCATAGACTGTTGTTACTAGTCATATTGTATTTATAAAATTTTATATTTTATATTTAAAACTTGTAATAAAATTAAAGAAAATTGAAAAAGTTAAATTTTTTTTAAACATAATGTAATAAAAGAAATTTTCTTTGTCCCGTTACAGCTAGATTGACACGTTGATATAGATTAAATATATCAAATCTGTTGTTTAAACTCTAGTAATAAACTTTGAAAAAAATATTGCGTAAACAAATTATATAGAGAAGAGTTTATGTAGAAATATTTAAAGTTAGGACGGGCAGAAAGAAATCGCGGCACGCAGCTGTCTCGCTGACATAATAGAAAAGAAATTTACAAAAGTATTTTTCTTTACTTTACCCTTTTTGAAAGTCTGATTTCACCGTCATAATCATCGTTCTTATCTGCATATATTAGCATTTAGCATTTTAAACTTCCAAATTTCGTTGAAATTAAAAAAATGAATCCTGACCGCCATCAAAAGCATTTTTTAATTTCAACGGATTTTGAAAATTTAAAATTCTTATGTACACAGTGTTTAACGCTGATTACGGTAATGAAATCAGTTTTCAAAAAACATTTAAAACAAAAGAGTTATGAATTTTTCAATTTTTCAATAACCGCCATTTTGAAACTGTCAAACGAATTTCGATGGTTAACGAACTTAACCAAGGCTTTTAAAAACCGAATCATAATCGGTTTTTGTACCAATTTAGTATCAAATAGAACGTGAACGGACTACCGCGCACAAAAAGCACGATTTTTATAATATCGAATCGAGATTTCACAATTTGATCGATTTGTTGTGCAGATGAAATTTCATAAACCAGTCTGATAGGAGAGTATAGAACAGGCTATGGAAAGCAATTTATAACAGTATCTGGCGTTGAGATCTGACAGTGTATTTTTGAATTAAATTATGTCCGAAGCACAATGCGCACAATAAAGCTAAAAATAAATAACAATGTAGAGCCGATACGGGAGAGTTCGATTTGAAACGATATAAATAAATGCGTTTGAAACTTGATTGGAACGTATAAATATGAAATCATTGATTTATAGGTTAAATATAGGAAAAACCAAAACCTACGAATTTGAGTATGACAATATACGAATGTTTGACAAATGACAATATAGCTGTAATATATATATATATATAGACGTCCCTTGCGGTATCCTAGTCTAACACACCTACACTTACAACACTACACTTACGACAAACACTTTACAATCACACTTACATTTAGGGAGGTGATAATAGCCTCAATGTGTTTTTCGCCTTAAAAAAAATTAAAAATTTTAATAGGACTTATAGTAAATTTATTTTGTAAGATTCCTAAAAGTTTAACGCATTAAACTTTGATATAATAAATTATGTAAATTTAAAGTTAATCTTCTTATATTATTTAGAATTAAATCTTTTAATATCAAAAACTAAAGTGCTTCATACACTATAATATAAAAGATAAGCTAATGAGTTCATAACTCACTTATAGAAATTTATAAACTTACTTGTTTTAATTGATTAAAAATTAAACTAAAATAAATAATTATTATTATTATCTGAATTTCTCGGAAGTATGTCTTAACTCATTTCGATGAAACCTCTTCTTCACTGTTATTGCGGGCACTCGTAACGCCTGATTTATTTGTCTGTTACGATAAAAGTCCAAACGCCCGCGTTTCCCTGGAACACTATAGTTAAAAGGTTCGCTCAACCGACAATGCTGCTATATGATGTCTTTGTGTACAGTACTCGTTTAATTGTGATTACTTGTTCTTAGCCATTAACAAAACAATTTATAAATTCAATTTTTAAATTTAATGCTGTCATAGATTTAATTTTTCGTAATACAAGAAGTGGTAATTATTTAGTTATAACTAAATATTTATTATAATTTATTTATTATAAATTTATTATAATAATAATTGTTTATTTATTATTTAATTACTAATAATAAATAAATATTATTTAGTTATAAAAATGTTTACTTTTATAAGTCAACCAGATTACATTTCATTTGTTATTTTTACGAAAACACTGTTTTGCTGTCGTAATGCAAACAAATGACGTTTCGGTACATTTTGAACTTCATTAACAATCAAATTTAAAAAAGGCGTTAAGTTAAAACCATCATAATCGACGTTATTTAATTATTTATATTAAAATAATAGACATAAATACAATATTTCATCCTATATTATTAATTGACGAATAAGCTAATATTTGTTTGATTGATTGATACCTCCAGTTGAACCTACAATTAATAATTATATTGCATTCAGAATTGATGCTATATTTATGAAAGATCATTATGAGTTGCTATATTAATGAAGCAATTTCCACTTTAATTATTACCCCAAACATTATGATAACTGTATTTAAAAATATAATGATGATTCTTATCAATAAAATGTATGAACCTATTTTTTGAATAATAAAGTATCAATATTTCAAAATTACTTACGGAAATATAATAATTTGATTTTATGTACGTTAGTGTGATAAATGAAAATAAATTTATTTCTAGGCCTATTCATCCGCCCAATCAATTACCAGATGAAATAGATATAATAGTTCTTAAAATTATGAATATTATGAGATATGAACCATTTAACTTATTTGTTATTATAGTATACGATGCAAATTAGTTTTTGATATTAAAAGATTAAGTTTAATTCTAAATATAATAATAACAGTAACTTTAAATTTACACAATATTTTACATAAAAATATTCCTTCTTTTCAAATATTTCATTATAAAATGAATATTTATTTAAAATCCAAATATGAATTTAAAATTAAATTCGAGTGAGAAATTAAATTAAGCGATTGTTTCTATTTCTATTCGCGAATAATATATCGTGATCAGCATTAAAATTTTGCATAAATTAGAATTCTGAATTTTAAAATTCCTTAAAATCAAGAATGTGTTTTGACTGTGTTCAATATTTCCGCATTTTTAAAGTGTAAATCACTAATGTATGTAAATTAAATTGATAATTACGATTGTAAAATCAAAATTTCAAAAATGGGTAAGATAAAGAAAAATTACATTTTAAAATTGCTTCAATCATGCCAGCGGGATAGCTGGATGCCGGTTTTGTATTTCTATTGTGAAAAAAACGGTTATGAAAACGTTTGTTTGTATGTTTTATGTTGTTACGTTTGGAAGTTTGCTTCTGGACATCCGAGTTCAGCTACTGTTTTTTATTTTTTACGTTTTAAATTTTTGTTTCTCACAATTATATACCGGAAGCATCCATGTTTGAAAATTTTAAACGCTTAGTTTCGCAAATTTAATGCAGATCAATTAAGTAAAATTCTATTTAAAAAGTGTGTGTGATTAAAACGTATGACTTTATAGGCGAACTGGATTTATTTATACTTTTTTTACTACCAAATTATAAGTGCTTTCGGTCAAACACATCAAAAAATCTTATAGGATTTTTTTCAGTTGAAAATCGAGTTTTTTGAACAGAAATTTCGATAATGCCCAGACCTAAAAGTGCACCGACCCAGACACGTATAACACGTTCTGAGGGGTCGTTTGTAATGCGCCGGGAAAATAAATCAAAAATAAAATTTATTTTCGGGCGTCATGTTTTCTGACAATAACCTATAAAACAACGATCTGTAGTCCAGGTAATTTCCCAGTGAAGAAAATACACAAGGTTCATCAATAGAATAAACGCAATTTGATAAAATGAGATATATAATATACGATATATTTACAAACACTAAAATTAACAACAGTTGGTATTTTGATTCCATAAATGTTTACTACTTAATAATTTACTTTTACTATTTACAAAATTCGCTAAATAAAATTATGGAATTCTGGTTTTGCACAAATCTGATAGCTGATTAACTCAAATTCTGGTAAAAAAACATACTGGCAGTTGAGAAAATGAAAATCAATTATAATTAAAATTATTGTAATTAGGAATTACAATTAGCCTATTTTCTTCCGTCTAGTGGCCTTTTCACTCACTTCGTAAAGGCTTCACTTCGGGCCGTAGCAGGAATCGTGACAAAGTGAACAAAACATTGAAAACAAACGTCACAACACTAAACACAATTACACGATTTTATTAAAACGTAACGATAAGATTTGGTTTGGCTAAACACCACCGTGCAACTCGTATTTTACAGTCCGAATTGTAAAGTGTAATTGTGTTTAGTGTTGTGACGTGTGTTTTCAATGTTTATTTTTACTATGTGACGACCACGACAGAGAGATTTGACCATTTGTACTACAGCCTGAAGATAAAATAGTTCAGTTTCGAAACCGCGTTACCCTTTACGAGGTGAGTAAAAAGGCCACTAGATGGAAGAAAATAGGTTACCCCTAATTATTTAAATGTGTAGTCCGGTGGCTATGTTGTAGTAATAAAATTACAACGATAAATGTATCTGTGGATGTTCCAACTTTACAACAATCATTACGGTAACAGTATTCTTATGACGTTATTTTTTTGGATATTTCTAAAGTAAAGCCAGCCAGTAAACAGGTGATTTACAACCAATCTCTCTAGCTGTTAAGATAAATAATAATCATTTTAAGTTTGATGTTTACAATGTTCGATGACAGACTATTTAGTAATAATTTGTTTGTACGACAATCACAAAATAAAAAACAACGTAACAATATAAATGCTTACGTTGGCAACACTAGCGAAGTTGAAGTAGTTTCGTGGGATGTCCACAGTAATAGATACTTTATAACAGAAAATCAATGTCTGTTGGTTGGATTAACACAGCTGATAAGATGTAGCTGGATAATGGTACCAGTTAAATGTTTGTAGGTTAAGTTCGTTAGCATCATAAACTGACATTATTTGGTTTGATTTTATTCAAACGTTTTTCCAAGTTACTTACCAAGCAAAATCCTTTTACGTTCCCAAATAGTATAATTTAAAAAAATCATTTTACCGTCTGTTTCGTTTTAAAAAAATACGAATTAAACATCGTAACTACAGTTCATATATGCAAAAAATAGCAGGTTTAATTTTAAAACCCTGTTGACGGTCAGGGTTCATTATCGTATTTTGGATTGTTTCAAACACAAATGTATGTAATTTAACGTTAATTCCGACCATGATATCAGATTGTATTTTTAAAAGATTTTAAACAACAACCATTTTTAAACAGATAATCGGATTTTCTAATTTGTCTGAGCTCTTATCCCAAAATTAGTTTTTTTAAGTTTAATTTTTGTTTTGAACACTTCCGCGAGACTGTTGCGTGCAGCGATTATTTATTTTTGATGGTTTTGTGAGGAACAACAAATCACGAAGCCGTTTATTGCGACAAATACACCGGCGTTGTACCTCATTATGCGCATATTGATTTTGTCCGTCCATCCGTCTCGGTGGGTTATATATTATTTCATCATTAACTCTAAATATTTCCGTATATTTAACGTTGTGAGCGTATAATGAAACTTCATATCAGATGGTTTTTATAAAGATATACAATATTATTATAGTGATTAACAAATCAGATATGGTAATTTTACGAAATCTTGACGTTTCATATTCCATAAACAAAAGAAAAAAATAATATTTACATAAACGCTTGTCTGGTTCTGTTTACACTATGTATCATAAAGCAAAAACTACTCCGGTGTGGTTGTAACTTCAGAAATAAATATTTATACACTTCATTAATAGTTTTATGTTTTTAATATTATTTACGTAGCCTGAACATAAAAATGGTTTCATAAGTAAAATAACTAAAATTACTTTTTTTCAAACCTAGGCCCTAATATTTGCTCGAAACTATCAAGAACCAAATAATACGAAATGTCGTTATGTTTCTTCGATATTTTTGAAATTCTGGACAGATTTCGCTCACATTTTAACCACATGCGGACCATTCAAATATATCCAGAATTTTCCAGCACATACAAACACACACACACACACACACACTTGAAGTAGATAACCGTGAAATGAAAATGAAACAGACTGGAACATTTGTACAATCTTATGAAGAGGATCGAAATAATTATTAAGCTAATTATTTATATAATAAATAAGTTAGTTATTTTCACGTTATTTTTTAAAGAAATAGCAACGATTGCTTTTTATTTTGATTGAACTGATTTGAAATATTAAATAAAAAATGGATTGTAATTTACAATTATTATTATTTTTGTTTGATAATTAGCAAATTTCCAATAATTTGTTGATTATGAAATTCCCAGTTGTTTGTTGATGAGGAAATTCCCAATTGTTTGTTGATTAGGAAATTTCCAATTGTTCCTTGATGAGAAAATTCCCAATTTTTGTTGATTAGGAAATTTCCAATTGTTTGTTGATGAGAAAATTTTAATTGTTTGTTGATTGGGAAATTCCCAATTGTTTGTTGATTAGGAAATTCCCAATTTTCTGTTGATTAGGAAATTTCCAATTGCTTGTTGTTAAGTAGTTCCCAATTGTGTATCATTAGCAAATTCCCAATTGTTTGTCGATTAGGAAATTCCCAATTGTTCCTTGATGAGAAAATTCCCAATTTTTGTTGATTAGGAAATTTCCAATTGTTTGTTGATGAGAAAATTTTAATTGTTTGTTGATTAGGAAATTCCCAATTGTTTGTTGATTAGGAAATTCCCAATTTTCTGTTGATTAGGAAATTTCCAATTGCTTGTTGTTAAGTAGTTCCCAATTGTGTATCATTAGCAAATTCCCAATTGTTTGTCGATTAGGAAATTCCTAATTTTTCCTTTATGAGAAAATTCCCAATATTTGTTGATTAGGAAATTTCCAATTGTTTGTTGATGAGAAAATTCCCAATTTTTGTTGATTAGGAAATTTTTAAATGTTTTTTGATTGGGAAATTCCCAATTGTTTGTTGATTAGGAAATTCCCAATTTTCCGTTGATTAGGAAATTTCCAATAGTTTGTTGATTAGGAAATTCCCAGTTGTTTGTTGATAAGGAAATTCCCAATTGTTTGTTGATTAGAAAATTTCCAATTGCTTGTTGATTAAGAAATTCCCAATTGTGTATCATTAACAAATTCCCAATTGTTTGTCGATTAGGAAATTCCCAATTGTTCCTTGATGAGAAAATTCCCAATTTTTGTTCATTAGGAAATTTCCAATTGTTTGTTGATGAGAAAATTAACAATGTTTGTTGATTAGGAAATTTTAAATTGTTTGTTGATTGGGAAATTTCCAATTGTTTGTTGATTAGGAAATTCCCAATTTTCTGTTGATTAGCAAATTTCAAATTGTTCCTTGATTAGCAAATTCCCAATTGTTTATTGACTAGAAAATTCCCAATTGTTCGTTTTTGAGAAAATTCCCAATTTTTTGTTGATTAGAAATTCCCAATTGTCTGTTGATTAGGAAATTTCTAGTTGTTTGTTGATTAGCAAATCCCTACAATTATTTATATCTGCAGATTTTTACGCTCTTTTTGCATTTGTCTCATTCAAAACGAGTTAGAAACACAAAAGTTGAATTGTGTCAACATTTCCACCCTCGTAATATACTTTAAATACGGATTCGCTGACGTTTCTCTACCTGTTATTTTTCTCCCTCTCGCCCTTATTCTTTCTCTGTTTCGTGTTTTTAAAGTAACTGTTTAACCTACTTAAATGAAATTTGATTTAAATGCGCTCATGTTTAGATGGATAAACCTCGTCTTTTAACTAGAAACAAGTCTTTCATCTCATTTGAAAATGTCAATCCCGTATTATTCTACTGAACCTTGAAATCCCTTCTCTACTTTTAAATAATAAGTTCAAAATTAAATGTCTTGAAGCATTACACTGTGGTAATGCGGAGGAGAGGAGATATACTCTATTCAACTAGCAGCTGTTTTTCCGTCAAGTTATCTTTGAGGTATGTCTATTAACGTCGTCATACTTCGTAACAGCTGCGTTAAGTTGCAACTGACGTTACGTCCTGAGTTTCTGCATTTACTGAATTTCCGTTCCTTAAGTACATTGTCTTTCAATGAGCAGTCATTCGGCGCCACCAATGCAGTCAATTTAAATTATTTTAGAGCAAAAAAAGGTTATAAATCTAAAATTGCACAAAATTCCAATTGATTGCGAAAAATAAATGTCACAGTTATAACAAAATAAATTATGTAAAAAACAGTAAATAAGGTTTTAAACATTCAGTTATAAAAAATCGATTTGGAAGCTATCTACAAAAAACCAAGAATACGGCCTGACTTTTTAAATTGCTAAGACATTTTGGTCGCTATGGTTAAAGTTACTGTATTAAATTTTAAATGGTACCAGAATCGTAACTGAATTTTATTTCAAATTCAGTAACATTTTTCGTAGATACGAGAATTACGTTATTACGGTTACCGGTTAAATTGGCAGAAAAGTTTACGCGCGCTCTGTATACTGCGAGGTCTACTGTTCTTTTAACTAGTAGTATTGGTTTAACGTTTCACACGGTTATAATTGAGCCCTCCTTACAAACACTAATTTAAATTACATGGAAATTGGTGTAATATTTTTTGCAATAATTATTTGTTTTTGAGCTGCAAAAATCCTAAAAAAAAAAACAGTCACTTAAACATTACGATTAGTAACGATTTAACCCGATGTACACTTTACAAACCTTCGGCACTGCTAAAATGTTTATTTTCCCTAGCGGATTGACTACGAACTAAGTTATACGAAGGATAATAAAACATCGCCCTTTTATTACAGTAAGAGATATCTTGCAACTCCCAGAAGTGTCAGACCAGGAGTATTTCAAACTGTCAGGCATTAAGTGAATATATCTCTGAGTAGTAGTGAATCCCACCGGTAGATAGCTTCAGTGTAGCGACTCGTACATTTTGTACAATAGTCACGTTAGGTTGACGTTGTAAATTAGGATAAGATAGTTGTGAATAGATCCATTACGAGAAGAGGAAAACTGGAGTGTTTAGTAGAAAATATAGTAAACCACCCCCTTGTTATATAGTATAGTACACTCTTGTTCTTTTGCTGCACTTGGTATCGTTCTGTGACGTCGATGTTTTCAGCTTGCTACGTTTGCAGCTAAAAGATAAAAGCAGAGTATTTTGTTTGATAACTTTACATATTGGAACAAACCTAGATTGTCTTACCGATTCTAGTTTCAAAAATGATTCTGTTAGTAATTATCTTAGTCTTGGATACAATAATAATTTAAAAATTACATGTTTTTTCGTTAGCAATCAGCTGTTTTGGTACACAAATATTTCTGTCACCTATGCCTGCATTGTGCTGCACTCTCACAGAAACACGTCGTACTATTCCTTGAATTCTGTTTACAGATCTTTTATTCAAAATTTTTGATATTTTCGTAATAAATATTGTGAGGTATCAAGTGCAGTGGTACAAAAAGAACTGCGGTTACGCTCAGAGTTTCCATTTTAGCTAGGATTTCAACTTTACAAAAATATTTATTAAAGGTAGCCTTCGTCTCTCCCTCATCCCTTATTTTTCTTCCTCTAGCACGGTTGGCGTCAAAAGTATATATGTTGAAGTTCGAAAAAGGTAAACCAATCCTTTTCGTGAAATATCAAAATGTAAAACTAATGAATGAAATATGTAATTACACAAATGTGTCAGAATATTGTAAATTTTATGATAAAAAATTAATTAATTTAAAGTAATTTATGTTTTTTAAAAAAAAGTTTCAGAGTTTGAGATGGTGAGACAGATGAAGTAAATAATCCATTAGTATAATATTAAAATAATAACTATGTAAGTTCGTACAATAATATGCGATCCATTCGGTTGATTTTTCTAACTTCATTGTTTTTTGTCATATAATAATAGTTTTCTGAAAGAGTGTTAAAAATAAATGTCTTTTGACGAATGTATTTGAAAACATTACGATTGAGTCATCAACAAACAACAATCTTTAAACTGAAACTAACACAGTTCTTTGTGTAAAATGTAACAAATTAAATTAGAATACGATATTATAACACAACATTATATCGAGAGTTTCATGCCATAAGGGCGAGTAAATCAATTTGATGATTCTGTGATTTTTTTTGTCAGTACATTTTAATGAATGGTCTGCATGGTTCAGTAAATGTAGAATATTTACCTTGAAGCTTATTGCTTACTTTCAGTAATACTGTCACGGCGAAATAGCATATAGCACATATGCTTTTCAGGTGGACATCAAAAACCTATAATTAATAAATCTATATTGAGTAATACGTCAAGAACATATCCCACAATAATACGTTGTTAAAGTTTTTTCATTGTTTTTGTGACATTCTGAAACTATGAATTATAATTTCATAATTGAATTATAATTTCATAATGCAGTTGAAGAATAATAAAAACTGCCAGTATTTACACATGTATGCCTACTGAATAGCAGACATTAATTCTTCGTATGATTGGGGACTCGGTGGTCGATGTGGATAAAGCACCGGTCAGTCTGCTGCGTCTCTGAACTGCGCATACTAAAGTTCTTACCGCAGTACTCCCGTTACTTCACCCTTACCGTTAACACTGATCCCTCGTCCTCATTAGTCTAACCGGCGTAAAGTCTAAATCAAAAAAAAAAAAATGGACGTTAAATTAAAATATATATGTATTTTGCTTAACGTTCATACTTTGTGCTAATTAAACTAATGAGGACGGATCAGTCTAACGGTAGGTAAAAAGTAAAGGAAAAAAAATGGACGTTAAATTAAATATATATGTATTTTGCTTAACGTTCATGTGTGTTGTGTGTAATTAAACTAATGAGTGTGTGTGGATCAGTGTGTGTGTGTGTGTGTGTGTGTGTGTGTGTGTGTGTGTGTGTGTGTGTGTGTGTGTGTGTGTGTGTGTGTGTGTGTGTGTAATAGTGAGTGTGTGTGTGTGTGTGTGTGTGTGTGTATATATATATATGTGTATATATATGTGTATATATGTATATGTGTGTGTATATGTGTGTGTGTGTGTATGTATGTATAAGTGTGTGCTATTATAAGTATAAGTAGCTATTCAGTATTAAAAAGTAATAATAATTTATGTTATAAATTAGTTTTCAACTGTACGCAATGCAGGTAAACCGTTTTCAAAAATCGTTATCAGTGATCAAAAAATCAGTATTTTTTTAATGTTTAGCATTAAAACTACTATCATTGGAAGATTGTTGATTTTAAAATCTGTTGCATCATTGTAAAAAATAAATCCGAAATATTGGTGCTACAGTGCGACATTCTTATTTGAAAATGCAAGTTTCCACTTGTAGTAAATTTTTGTGGTTGAAATTTAATTTTATAGTGTTCGTACGATTGAAAAATTTCGCTGACTTTAGAAAAATCCGTCACAAAATATAGAATAAACAAAATATAGTCAGGTGGTTTATCATTGAAGTCGATTTTTTGCAAATTAATCGATAATAAATTTCTTCAAAGTCATGTTGTTAGCAAACAGGCTTATCAAGTGATTGAGTAATAACTTTGCCGTTATAGTATTTAATATCAGCAAAATATTTGTACAATTATTACATTATAGTATATTTGTAGCAACAAGTAGCTATTATTAGTGTTACGAATGTTCCCCAAATAGAAGTTACATTATTTCAAACTGGCCGTCGATGATATAATTTTGTCCAGGGAGATGTCGTGTCTATGCAACATTCAGTGGCCTATTGCCTCTGGTTAGGGTTTGGAGCAGTACGGTTATCTGCATATTTAGGGCAGAACGAGGTTAACCCCCGCACTCTCTCTTCGCCCTAAATGGCCGATTGTATAAATTATTTCGGTCGTTTGCTTTGGACAGTTAATGAGTACAGTGCATGTATTCGTCAATAATTTAGGAAAGACTTTATTCGGTTTAAATAACGCATACGGGTGCTGCGTGATATGGCGCAATGAACGCGTGATTAGAGCATTATTTACACGGTTTGAAACGTTAATAAATAAATATAATTTATTTTTATATTTTTCATGGCATACAATAAGGATTAGCGTTATTTAGTGTTTAGACAAAATAACGCCTTTCTATTGAAGCTTTTACTGTTGAAGTCTCCTGAATTTGAAATTCGTTTTACCTAATGAGTAAGGTACAAACAGCTGGACAAATTTTGAAGAAATTGCTAAGTGTGTACATTTTGGCAGATTTAAAGTTGTTAAAAGTACTTCAGTAATGAACTAGAAAGTCACCAATTAAAATGGGAGTTATCGACACTGAATCATTAAATTCTAGACTTTATAAAGATACAGGGCTGGAAAAGCTAGCATAACTGAGCCACTTAAGAATTTAGAAAGGGGGAACGATAGATCTACAAAGATCGCAGTGCAGTAGTAACCCTAGAAGTTCTTTCATTAAACCTGAACATTTATATCAAAACAAAACGCTTTTCTCTCGAAAAATCCTGATCAGGAATTATTCGACCTAAATTTCACCACTGTTGGAGTTTTTCTCAATTATTCTGAAACCGTAAGTGTCTTTTAAAAAAAACTTGATGCGCTGATTTGAGTTAACTTTCACAGGCACTGGAAGTAAAAAAATTATTTAGGTAAATACAGTCAACCGATTATGATAAATTAGACCGTTCTGCAAAGCTTTAGAAACAGGAAAATTTTAAATGTTTGAGTAATTGTTTTAAGTATTTATTTTGTTAATATCAGATTTCACATGAAATATTAATTCTTTTTACTACAAATTTATTTGTCACAGTTTTTTTTTCAAAAAACCCAACTAACTTTGAACAGTCAATCGTATCATTTCAATTTAAATTATTTTTAAGCATTAAATTAGCCTGATTAATCTTTTAATACAATTAATATGCTATTTAATACTTAGAACATAAAAGTAAAATTCTTGATACAGAAATTTGAAATTAGAAAATCGCTTTGAAACGTTCCTTGAAAAAATTAAAGTAATGAAATTTTAAAAACTAAGTCCTTAAAACACGACCACCAAGTCTTTAAATACCACTCTCGAATAGGAAATTCGAGTACTATTTTATTGTTACTGTTTACAAAGGTAACTCGTAGCCTACCGAAGCGTAGTTTCCTCAGCGTCGCCAAAGATCAATACGATAAGCTGGCGCCAAATAGCCCGCACACACTAATGGCGGCTATAAATGGATTATCCATTAAGTTTCTGAACATCGATTACCGTGATCAGATTTTAACAGATTGAATACAATGGCAGGCATGAGCGATAAGCTGTTCAATGATCTGATTTAATTGAACGAGGTGAGATACCAGCAAACAGGCAACCATTTTATAACAATTAGTTTTTCTTATTTTTTTTTCCAATATAAAAAAAACATTACATTTTTTTGCAAAAATAAATGACGCGCGGAAATTAATTTTTCCCTCATATTTAGGTAACCAAAAAGCGCAGCTAACGAAAACAAAATATAAATTTTCTAAAAAAAACTATCTATCAAAATATAGTACAGAAGCAGCCAAATCAGTACTTTTTGTAAAATCTTTTTTTAAATTATTTAAACGGAAAAATAATTGACACATGAATGTAGGCGATCTAATGTCAATTAATAGGTTTTTAAAAAATTAACGCTGAACATTAAATAATCAAAATTTGAGTTTAAGTATACACGTAGTTTTGGATTTAAGATATTAAATCACATTTTTTGAACTGTTAAACTAATTTTGTTTAAGTAAAAAAAAAGTTCCCATGTTAGGATCAAATTTGGACTAAACTTGCGAAAATAATTTACCTCACATAAACACATCCCTATAATATTTATAATACACATGTAAATATAAAATTATGTTGTGTATACATATTGCCATCCTTCCAAACTTGTTCTACGACCTCTAGTAAGACACAGCTCGTTTTCTCAAAGAAATTCTTTAATTACTTTGTAGTTGATGTTAGTTCGCTATTAGGTGTCCGTGTAATATTTCTACGTCATACTGGATAAGAAGACTTTAACGCAGGGATTTGCCGATTGAGTTGTCGAAGAGGCGAGACAGGGCGGCTGAAGAAAAGGCGGCAAGAAATAAAGCCCTACAAAAAGCGGAAGATTAACGACATCGCGGCGCATCGGCTTCTGTATAGGCGGCAAAACCTCCTCCTGCCTAATTGTTGCTGCAACATCTGGCGTAGTGCGCGGGTGCTTTACGAAAAACCTTGAGATTCGTTTAACGCAGAAATAAAATAACTAGCCTTACATACGGGTACAATACACTGAACACATTGCTTCCCTAGTATATGTTCACGACCGGGATGAATAGCTTTTCTGTCGATTTTGCAATAATTATTACTCACAATATTTCATTATTGCAACATAGCTACCGGACCACATATTTAAATAATTAGGATTATGACCTATTTCTCCGTCTAGTGGTCTGTTTACTCATCTTGTAAAGGCTACCGCGGTATCTAACCCGCTTCATCTTCAGGCCGTAATAGAAAATGTCAAATTCCTCTATCGATGTCGTCACAAAGTTAAACAGAACACTGAAAACACGTCACTAACACTAAACACAATTACACTGTTCAAATACATACGATAGGATTTGGTTGGCCAAACGATACCTGCAACTTTATGTCGTTACATTATGGACAGCAAATTCTATCATTTGTATTTTAATCGTGTAATTGTGTTTATTGTTTATTATTTATGTTTTCTATAACTTTGTGACGACCTCGACAGAGGGATTGGTCATTTTGTATTACGGCCTGAAGATGAAACAGTAAGATTTCGAAACTGCGGTAGCCTTTACAAGGTGAATAAATAGACCACTAGACGGAAAAATAGGTCATAATCCTAATTATAACAATATTTCTGTAATAGAAATTTGTTTAGCCAAAACATTATTAACAAAACTTAAAAAAGAACTGTAAATTTATAACAGAATTTGGCAACTCGGAAACTTTTTCGACACTTTTTCTATTCTATAAATTTACGAGCTCGTATACTTTCTGGTGTGAATTTACCGATTTTTAACATATACATTTAAGTTTAAAAGGTAGAATATCTTAAAGGTTTTAAAAATTGTCACTTTTGTATGAACGTGCATATCTCTTATTATACGATGTTTATTTTTTCAGTCGCTATTTAAGGTGTATATATTTACTGAGTCATTTTTGAACAAAGTTTATTTATTTTAAATTTATAATTATGGTAGGAAAGTTCGTTTATTTTTTACGAAAAATTCAATAGTAAATGATTGTTTATTAGCTTTTTAACTTATTTTTGCGTTCAAAAGATTTCCGCTGGAGTACGATGGAAGCAGTTAGAGCACTTAATGTGTATATACTTTTATTAGAAACAAGGCTTAAGAATAGCCTTCATGAATCGATTAAGACAGGAAACATACGCGTGAAATTAATTACGTAAATTTTGTCAAATTTAATTCTATTTACAGGTAATAAAATCAAGTAATTATTTTCATAATGTTTATAACGCAATTACAAAAAAATTCATAAATCATATCTAGCTTGTCAAAATTAATATGATCCACATAATGTAGTTAGTCCAAAATACAGGATTGGGTAATTTGTTCATTTCACTTTCCCATAATATGACTACGAAGTATAAAGAAAATTTTGTATTGTAGGAAAAATCAATTTTGAGATTTTTATGGATCTTTACGTTTTCAGTCCTTTGTTAAAAAAAGTGGTTTTACCGGCGCGTGGCATTTAGATTTGCTACTATCACGGGAACAAGTTAAAATTAATTTCTTTTTTTTAACTTGTAGTCTATTATATAGTCTGACAAAGCGCGTAACTACAAAGACTATCGTTCAGGATCTATTTAAAAAATCATAAAAATCTACATAATTTCTCATAATCATTTCATTAGATTTTGATAAAAGGTGATCATGTATTAGGCTCTATAACTAAAGAAACTGTAACAAATTTTAATTATACAAATTGTCAGTTCATAGTTAAATTAAAAAAAGACTAAAGAATACTAATTTCGTGTATAAGGTAATCTTAACGGTTTTTTAAATGTTGTTATTCTTGCTATTACAAATTGTCTATTTTTTCCTCTTACAAAACGTGCCAGCCTAACCTAAAAACATTCTCACTTCCAAAATATAACGCAAATTAAATTGTACACAATGAAGTTTGCTCAATGTTCTTGCAAAACGTTCCGTTAATAATTTGAATTAATTAGGCTATTTAACTAAATTTATATTGACGCGGAGCAAATATCACGGGTGGAAGGGTTTTCCTTGTGTTTGCAAATTGACTCGCTTTTGTAACAATAACAGCGCTCATTGCAGGGTTCAGAGTTGTTAGTGTAAATACAAGATTTCAAAGAGATGGCAAAACATAGCTTGATCTTACATCGTATATTATAACTTAAAATTGAAATCAGTATTAAAACATACCATGTGATAATTATTTTGAAAGCTGTGGCTCGTTATTTTTCTAACTAGTAATAATCCATAAACTATCACGTAGAGATAAAAATTTCATTAATCTAACAAATTGTATTTAATACGTTATAAAAATTTTGACCTTCTATATTTTAAGTAAAAGTAGGGATTATAGACAATAAACATTACATTTTTAAAATATACGATTAGAATAATAAATGTAAAGACTAGAAATCAATGTTTCCAAAATAATTTTTTATCATGTTTTGTTGTTTACAATTCTGTCCAAAATACAACTCGGGATATTTTTTCCATAAAAGTAAACTTGCTTACCCTTTACTACTGTATCCTACAAACTCGTCTTTTGGGAATAGATACAGCGATCCCAGCGTTTCCCCATGATTCCATGCATCCCTGGAAGTACGCTAGTGTTAGTGTGTGGAGCACGTCTTGCGATGCTGCCTGCATCTTCTCAACTGTGTCAAAACGACGGCTTTTCAGTTTCAAACTATTTTTGGAAAACAGAAAAAAGTCGCACCGTCAGGCGAATAGAATGGGCGGAGAATCACTAACGTGTTTTTTGGAAGCCGAACAATTGCAAACGACTAGCGATGTATTGTATCAAGACGCAGGCGCATTATCGTGATAGAGAACCCAGCTCTTGTTCTCCCACTGCTCTCAACGTTTGCGCCTAGTGTTTTCACGTAGCCACTTCAAAACTTCACAATAAAACTGTCTATGGATAGCTTGACTAGGGGAACAAATTCTTTGTGGATAATGCCTTTGATGTCAAGTTCACGTTGTTGGGAACTTGACGTGCTTTTTTTGAAGGTGAAGATTGCGACTTCCACTGCGACGACTGCTGCTTAGTTTCAGGGTCCTAATTGTAAACCCGTGTCTCATCATCGGTTACGACATTGGAGATGAAGTTGGGGTTATCTCTTGCTGCAATTTTTAATTCAGTGCAAGTAGCTATGCTATAATAATTTGGTCTTTTTGGTCGCTGCTCAGCAGTCTCGGCACACATTTTGCAGCAATGCGTCTCGTGTCCAAATTGTCGGACCCGTACGACATTCCTACGAACGCACAAACATCATGAATTATTAAATTCATCATAAATCATAAATTATTAAATCATGAATCTGTAGCAATAGCGTCTGGCACTGTCGCGATGTTTTCCGGTGTTGTACTTGTCGATGATCGTCCTGAACGCTTATCGTCGTCAGCAGACGTTCGTCCATCATTGAAGTGTTTATACCACAAAAAACGTTTTACTTTGACTCATAGCATTGTCACTGAATACTTGTACAAGCATGCGTTGGCTTTCTGAAGCTGTTTCTCTTTATGCTCGCCGCAAAATTTGATGCAGTTCCTTTGCTTCTTAAAATCTGCCATGTGTACAAGTTTAATTTCCACAACACTCTTACGTTGGGGAAATTATTGCTGTTAGCTATAATTGTGAATATCCAAAAATATATGTTCTCTTTAATTTGGAAACTAATGTGCGTGTGATAATGATCAGAGAACGTTTTGATTTTGTCCGCTGCCTTGTTATATATTGTATTGAGAAATATTTTAGCAGAATCTGATGAAACCGTATTTCTTATTATGTAAAAACCAGTTTTTTATATATATATATATATATATATGACTAAATCAGAGTAAAATGTGTTTAAAATTGTTTTTAGAAATACCAATTTTTGGTTATTTTAAAAAAATAATTTAAAAATACGTTAGATGCTGTCAAACTACATTTAAATACCAAATATCATTGATCCTTTCAAATCAATATATGTATATATATATATATATATATATATATATATATATATATATAACACAATAATTTTAATGTGAACTTCACACACAAACATACATTCTCGCAATATTTCCTTCAATATAAACACTGAAACACAGACGAATAAATATATATATATATATATATATATATATATATATATATATATATATATTAATTTTGATTCTATATTTTAAAAAAATCTGAAAGTGATTTCAATCTTTTGTAGGAATGAAATGTTGACACTATTAGTATGAAAACACATATTGCACTATCAATAACCCTGTCTTACATTAATTATTTACGTTAAAACCAGACCGTTGTCATGTGCAGTGTGCATTGTCTATCCTTTGAAGCATACATCTCCCCTGAGGTTATATCCAAAGGTTAACTAAAGGAATGGATGTAGCTGTCAGGACCAGGGTACCGTCTTGTCAACATCCTTATTCTTGGATCCGCATCCTTTTGTTGTAGGTTTTTATAGCCCGCAGGATCGCAAAGGATTATAGACTATAGCGACTTATGTATCCGTTATTTTTCATGTTTAAATATATCTTATATTATGTTTTTTTTGCTATCCTCTAACATGTGAAAGAAATGTTTGAAATTTATGAAACTTGAAAATGTTTTTTTAGCGTCAGGTCCGAAAAGAGGATAACAATAATAATTCGAGGTTGTTTATTTTGTTAACACGTTTATTTTGTTGGTCACGTAGTAAGTACCATGCGAAATTTCAACGTAAAATTGTTCAGTGAAAAAAAAAATAATATAGCAGCTAGCAGGGAAAGAAAGCATTTCCGGATCCATGTTGGTAGGAGAGTTTTTCTTTATTTTAATGCAAGATAACAATTGCAGACGTTTGGCAGCTTATTTTAGAAACAGCCTGTATGTAAAGAGGAAAGTCCTTATGTTTGGGTGTTACTTACTGATGTCGAATACCAATTAACTCTCAAATTAATCGCTTATGTGAGCTGGTTTCAAAAATATTCAAAACATTGAATTAATTTTTGTCATATTAGTTCGAAACAGCGTTCGAATAAGAAAATACTTGATTACTGTCCCGTTTTTCTAACTATACCGGCTAAACAGTTGCTCCGACCTAAGTTTTGACGAAGTGTCATTGCCCAAAACTAAAAAAAGGTCCTACAACTTAATAATTTTAACATTTTTTCTATTCCATACTATCTTCTTGTAAAACGTCCATAACGTTTATAGCGAAGCACAGGTATTCAGCTATGAAAATGATTTCGTGTTACAATTATTTTCTTCTTCGTGCACAATAGTTGCATTGTATTTCAATAGAAAGGTATGACTGTATTGTTGTTACAAAGGGTAGCAATTGGAAAAAGGAAAAGGAAATATTTCAAAGGTAACTGTTGGAAGGAAGGTTTGCAATGTAGGCCATACAGTACCTTATTGTAGGCGCTAACGGCATTCAGGATGCGTCCTTAAAGGGAACAAAACACTCTTCTATTAACAAGCAATACTGGGATTGTTATAAACTGAGACAATTTAAATTTAAAAATCCCTAGCGATTGTGCGGCTATTAACGAATTCACAGCAAGTGTGTGTGTGTGTGTGTGTGTGTGTGTGTGTGTGTGTGTGTGTGTGTGTGTGTGTGTGTGTGTGTGTGTGTGTGTGTGTGTGTGTGTGTGTGTGTGTGTGTGTGTGTGTGTGTGTGTGTGTGTGTGTGTGTGTGTGTGTGTGTGTGTGTACATGATATACAAATTGTTTTAATAATAGACTGGACAATTTAGTTATAGATAAAATACTTCAATACCTTTACGTAAACGTATAATCGAGGATGATATCAACACAATATTTTGAATGGCCGTTTAATAATTAAATCAAACACTTATTTTTTTTTAATATAAACTAAATCTTATATGTTTGAAAAAGTTAATACATTTATAAGGAAACAACAATTTTGTCACTAATACATTATTTTTTAACATTAAACGTTTTTGGTGATTGCTTGAACGATTAGATAAAATAAAGGTTTTAGTGAACATTTCCGGTTTGTGAGTGAATTATTTTTGGATTTATATCCGTTTTTCCACTGGACTAAAAAAAACAGAATTATTCATTTAATCAGTTTAAAACACTTTTAAGTTATTGTTTTAGCTACATTCTAAAAACCAGTGCAATAAATAATAAAAAAAGTATAGGTGTGAAAATCGGGTAGTTACTGAGAGAAGTGAAGCTTTTGTTGATGATATTTTTGCTGAATATATAATTAGTTTGAACATATGTTTACAAATGTCTTGTTTTGTTTAAATAAATAAATACGTGAACCTAGCTTAGATATTTGTTGTAGTTATAGAAAAAGATCAGTTGTTTTATACTAATCCGTAACAACCAGCTGATTTCACTGAACAGCTGATAGACTATAATAATAATCGTTAAAAACTAGCAATATTAACAACAATTATTATAAACGTTTATATTAATTTCGAATGTATTATAAACGGTTGAAAGCAAAGCAACACAACGTTTTCATATAATACACGCATACTGTTATCGAAAAGGAAGAAGAAAAGAAAGAGACAAAAATAGAGAGACGAAATTCGTTTGCTAATTCGTTCCGCATTTCCGTTACATTCTTCCGTTTGGCAGACTTTTTTTCTATTCACTCCTTTCGCCAAAGTTATAATTAAAAGGTTCGCTTCAATAAAACAAATTAAATAAAACTTACGTTGATTGTTGCTTTTATCCAACAAACAATTAAACAGTTTTAATTTTTTCTCAGACATGTCTGTATAGGAATTACATCAAGTATATTTCAATATGTTTTACAGAACTTCATTCGAAAATCAATAAGACTTTCAGAAATAAACGGAAAATCAAACTGGCCGGTGTCAGTGTTGGACAAGTTTGTGCAAAATTGTTCTCCATTTATTACTTGTGCCGTGTTTTGACAAAACGTCTCGGGATCAAGTGAAACTTAGCTCGCAGGACGCTGTTTGACAGTTATAATGAAGAAGGGAAGGTCCTTTGTTCGCCTCAGACGGCAGCTAATTGTCCTCTCAGACTGGAAGCTGTCTACTGCGTTGCGATCCTTAAATTAAAAACATTCTCTTTTTTATTTTACCACTTTATGCATTGAATTTTGTGATAAACAGGAAAATATATAGAGCTTCCTTTAGCGTCTTGCATCTTTAAGTTTCATGAGTCAGTAGTGATATTAAATGTGTGTGTGTGTGTGTGTGTGTGTGTGTGTGTGTGTTTGATTGATTGATTGTTTCAAAAATAACTCTGTATTTAGCTATAGATAGTACAGAAAAATTTTAAAATTCGCAGTTTCAACAGTACGAAATTTACTCTAATTACTGTAACATAACTACCGGACCGCATTTAAATAATAAATATTATGACCTATATTCTGCCATCTAGTGGTCTTTTAATTCATCTCATAAAGACTTCCGCGGTTTCGAAACTTCACTGTTTCATCTTTAGGAAGTAAAACGAAATGGTCAAATCCCTTTGTCGACGTAATCACAACGTTATCAAAACATTGAGAACAAACGTCACAATCATGTACACATTGATGTGCTTTTAGGGGATCCGGTAGGCGATGTGCGTTCTTAGTTATAACCGCAATTGGTTTGCTCTTACCGTTAACGCTGATCCCTCGTCCTCATTAGTGTAACAAGCATAAAGTATCGACGTTAAATCGAAAAAAATATGTTGTTGAGAGCGTATATATATATATATATATATATATATATATATATATATATATATATGTGTGTGTGTGTGTGTGTGTGTGTGTGTGTGTGTGTGTGTGTGTGTGTGTGTGTGTGTGTGTGTGTGTGTGTGTGTGTGTGTGTGTGTGTGTGTGTGTGTGTGTGTGTGTGTGTGTGTCAAGGTAACATATCTTTAAGCCGGGTTTTCCTAGCAGCTTGTTTACTATGCATCTTGAACTGAATAGAGAATTTAATTTTTCTTACTTTTTTTTACTGCGCATTTCTGTTTTCCTAGTGAACGTATTATTTTAGCAGTATTTTAAATTTTGTGAAGATGAGCCTTTTGGGAAAAAATAAAATAAAAATACTAGATTTTTTGCTACATAAAGTCATTTGACGCAGGATGAAGAAGGAAGTATACTGAAGTAGTAATGTCTTTTTTGTGGTATACGTATTGTATTCAAAAGAACTGACGTTCAATCAACTGCTAGTCCTCATCAGCAGTTAGGGGTATTTTTAAGGTTTATTTGTCGTTTTTTTGACCTTTGTATTTAATTTTATACAACACAAGTTTGGTGGCCATTATCACAAAAACATTTGAAGACACGCCATGTACAAGGTTGACTTGGAATGTGCTGCGCTCTGTACAAAAACACTAGCACTACATTCGTACCGAGGAATGCGGGCGTGTTGCGCTGGACTCATTACGTCATACACGGTGCACAAACACGACATTACAACAATATGAAGTACGTGTGAGAAGCAAAACATATTGCTGAACAAATGGCGCGCCAAGTGGAATTCACAGTTATTAAACACTTGTCAAATATTTCCTGCAACGAGTTCATTAAAAACTGACCGGTGCAAAGCTATTTCTCCTCTGTGACGGGAGTCATAAAATGTGCACTCACCGCAATGGAAACTAATTCAATTAATGAAAAGTTTTTCGCTCGTCATAACTTCAAAAGGTCACGTCATATCAATAACTTCACTTTACTTTACTACAAGGCTTATATTGAAGTAATTAAAAAGAATTAATTTTTATAATTAAAATATCGAGTTATCAGCGTCGGGTGGATATGGCAGCAAGTTTTAGACGCGATCACTTCGATGCAAAGTAGTCAATCAGCAAAGTAATTCTTTTGCGAACGACCTCCATTATCTGCTCAAAGTAATCAAGAGTCATACATCTTTTGTTATCGGTATATTTAGTTTATACAACAACAGTTTAATCTAATCATTTGTTACAAAAGATTGTTATAAATGATTTAAAACTTTTGTATTTATCACAATATAAAATTAGTTACAGCCTTATATTACAGCCTTAAGTTACAGCTTTATATATTATAAAACAAATGACAGTATAACCAGAGCTACAATCACCTTGGATGAAATTTCGAAGATATTATCGCGACAAATCTATGATCAATATCAATTTCAGCTAAATTGATTAAATGGGAGAAATGACACACAGAAATATGATTATTGATTATTCAATATTTATATGTTTAGGTTTATGATTGTTACAGTAATTTAAAAATTAATTTACATTATACATTGAATCGGGTAATAATACATTAATATACCAAGTTATAGTAGCTTATATGGACTTTAATTATTGATTAAGTTTAGGGGAAAATATTTTAATAATGCAATGTAAATTTTACAAAAGTGAATGCATTTCTTGTAAGGAATTAACAATTTTGTCAAATGTTTGGCTTCTAGTTGAGTTGAACTTACATAAAATAATGGTTTACTGAGTACAATATGTTTATTAACTTTATTCGATCTTTTATATTACGCAATTAAGGTATTTAATTTCAATCAGCGCTTTTAACACGTACAGTGTTTTTAGGGCTGGTTTTGGTGTTGGATTTTGCGGGACGCGTGATACGAGGAACAAGTTTATACCGATATATAACAGTATATTTTGCGTGTTTCAAGTCCCATATTAAAAAAAAGTTTTAATTAAAAATTTATGTGTTTCCGCTGGGATCGAACCGGGGATCTTGCGTGTGAGGCACACGCGATAACCACTACGGAAACTAAGAAGATATTTGACCGATTTAAATATATGAAATGAATCGTTAATTTAATTTTAGTAGCTATATTAAAAGGTTAGTTGTTCTAATTTAAGTCGTAAAGATCAACTGATTTCATTTTTATATAATGTTAGCTAATACGCTGTAATAATTTTCAGGTTATGTTGTTAAAAACTAGCTATGTTAATTTGTCGTGTTTTCGAACAAATTATTGTAACTAAAATTAAAAAAAAACGAAAAAACATCATGTATGATTTTTATTTTTAGTTCAATAACAAACATTTTTATTTATTGCTCTTTGAAAATTATTAATGACTATTTTTGCTATTATTTTATAAATAAAAATTTATTACAATTATAATTTTTTTTTAAAAATACAAATTTATATTAAATAATATATTATTGACTGGGTTTTTGGTTTTTATAATCGTTTGTTGCATCTACGAAATTTAAAAACAGGATCGTTGAGTCGATTCCAACAAATCCAACCGAGACGGCGCCCAAGTAACAGATGTTATCTGCAATTACAGCCTTGTTAGATGGGAGCCGACGCTTTGTACGTGACAACCCTTCAAACCGTGCGTTTAAGTCTTCGCAATCAAACTAATTTCGCCAATCTATTTGCTAAGCCTTTAACGTGTAGACTGTTCTACAGACGTAGGCTTGATGGTATTTGTAAAAGCTGCTGTCAAACGAGTTTAAATTTAAAATTAATAAATTAAATAAATAAATATCAATTACTGTTGAACGTAGTAAAGGTTTATTTCTTGACACAAACATTGTTTAAAAATGACAGTTCTCAAGACAAATTTGTCTCATGATGTGCAAATAAGGTCTGTCAACAGAATAAAAAAATATAATTCACACATTATATGCTAAATTATCAGGCTGACGACCGTATATGAATTTACATGCGGTATAATCATAGATGGACGTATTTAATCTTAACATGATAAATGTAATAAAACAGTTTTCATTCTAAAATTATCTGTTCTTTTTCGATCAATCTACTATATCAAGCCCTACTTTTTTCAGTTCATTTTAGTAATTTTCCATCCAATTCCTCTTTGGGCTGTACTCTTTAGTTCCTGCTTTTGACGTCCCACTACAGGGTCTTTTTTGGTTTCCTTAGTGCCGCTGTCCGCTTCACAAGTCCAAGACTAAAATTCCACGATACGAGAAATCCATTTCAGTTGATCTTAATGTCCCTTCCGTATTTTTATTGTAAAGGCTACACGTCACAACCATATGTCGTTATACTCTTCGCAATAATGTTGTAAATGATTTTTCGTTCTTCCTTGTAATATGTTTTTATCTCAAAGGATTTGTAAAGACGTTCTTCCCAGGTTATTTCACTTCGCAGCGTCCAATCATGGAATACCAAAACCATCCGTTTTCTTTGCAATTGTTTATTTTCTAAGATTCCCCAGAATGTTTACACAGAATCAAAAATCACACAACTATTAGTAAAAAAACGCATAACGAACTAACGTGTGTTGCTGATTTTTACTAAAAACAATCGGTGACGGGCTGAGTTTGAAGCGTTATTGACTAAAAAGCGAACATTTAGAGTACGAACTCAATTAATATTTGGCTCAAAATGAATTGGAATGAATATTTCAATGTTTTTCGTGTAAAAAAAGTTGCTTTTATAAAAGAAAACTGTGAACTCTTCTTAAAACGATCTTACAGGTTATAGTAGCCATTTTGTTAAAATGTGTTTTCATAACTAACGACAAAAAGCCCGAACATTAGCAATGAGAACAGATTTGTACTAATTTTTGTAATAATTGCTAAGGCTGGGCGGCCACTACATGTAGAACTGCGCTGAACCAAGACGCAGGCAACAATTTGAAGAAAGCATTTGTATTTTTAAATCTAAAACTGCAACTGATTCCATTAAATTATTGTGTTAAAAAACCGTAATGTAGACAACAGTAACCTAGGTAAAGAGAAATAGTAAGTTTGAATGCGTGATCAGCGTGTTGGGGGAAGCGGAGTCAGCTTTTAAACCGAACCTAGACAGAGTCGAAGCTACGCTGAGCGGAGCCCATTAGCGCTGCTTGACTTCGCTCAGCACTGTTACGCTTTCAGTGGCCGCACTTACAGTTAAAACAGAAAATTAGTTCGCTCTGCCCCGCATTTCGTGGTCATCCGGCCTAACCCTTAATCGAAAAAACTTAGAAGAACCAGAATTCTTGGACCGATTTCTCCAGCATTTTGTATACTATGCACTTTAATTTTAACCTTTTTGTGGTCAACCACAGTGTATTCAAATTTGCGCCGCTATGCTTTTCTCAAACAAACTAAAAAAGGTTATTTAGCCTAAACAACAGTTTGTATCCAAAATCATTAGATGTTTGGTAGCATTAACAAGCTACTTTTAAGTGAAATCAGTTCTGTGATAAGCATTTGGTAGAGCATTCATTTTTGTTTAGGTTTTGTTAAACGATTTATCCAAAAAAATGTTTACCAAAAGTGAAAGAAAGTTTGGAAATTTATTACAAGCTAATTAGTATTTAATAATTGAAAAAAAAACAAGTTAAACTATTCTTTTTTTGTATCCAAAATGATTATTACAATATTAAATATTTGTATTCATTAAATGTAAGAGAATTTGTAAATATACCGTTAATAACAAACAATTATTTCAAACATAATTATGTATCAAATTAGATCATAATTTGTTATACATTAACAAGTTTCTCGGAAAGGAAACTAAAATTGTTAAAGTATAACAAAATGAAATTAATCTTTATAAACGAGCAATTGCGTTTGATTGATGACTGTTAAATTAAAAATTTCTGACCCGAAGGTAAGGATTAATCAGCTGTTAGGCTTTGCGGGCTGCAATACAAATGTTTAGCTCTGATTAATCTCACAACCCTTGTAATGGGGGGGATGCCGGGGGTGAGTTAACCAAAGGAAAACCAAATGATTTATCTTCGCAACCCCCTCAACACGCCAGCCACCCTCAAATAATGAGTTCTCATTTCTGTTTCGGGGTTAGAAGGTATTGTTCCAAAGCTTTCCAAGAATGATCTATTTACTTTCTTGATCGTTTCGCTTGTTCTGAGAGCTGTCAACGTTGAATGGAACTTTTAAACGTTCGGAATGAACGAGATGTATTTTATAAAGTAATTATTTCAGTAGTTTTACATCGTTAGAGTTCTTAGCAAGTTTCTTTGTTTTGGCAAAAGTTTATGTCTGACACAACACAACTCAACCGTGTGTAACGGGAAATTAAAAATTTGAAACTTTATTCTTTCTGTTGAGCGCCAGAGCTTAAATCTTGAGAAGATATAGAGCGTACAATTTTACTTAAACAATAAGGAAGTAAGAGAGAAAAGATCAAAAAGATATTTCCACAAAGTTTAACGTATTTATTGTGGTATTAAGGGGCTCATTGCTTGTCAAAATGGCGGTATCAGACTTCGAGAGAATTTTGCAATTAATTGTCTGTACTTTTCTTTTGCAAATAAATATAAAATAAAATGTATAACCCAATTAACTTTTGGATTATAGCATATGCATTTGTATGTAACCGTGATAATAAAAACCTATTACTAAGAACCCATTATTAAAAACATATTATTATTTTATTTAAATAATAAAACAATTATTTTATTATGTAAATAAAATAATTGAAATAATACCATTGGCTGGTATTTTATTATTTATATACACTAATATTTAATTTAATACTTGTATTTTAAGATTACTGCACATATCTGCCTAAGTAAAATTATTGCAAAACCAATAGATTTACTATTTCTTGTCTATATAAACTTCTATTAAAATAGACGTTAAAGTTATATTTAATACTTGTGTGACCGGTTAATAAAGCTATGTCGTTCATTATATCTAGATTATTTAATTCAATAGACCTACTTTCGTATTTAAAACTATTATCTATAAGATTAATGACTGAATTATAACATTGTACCTTTTGAAATATTTAGAAATGAAATCTAGTATAACCGAATTTTACCTTACATACGTAAATTATGCTACAGTCTTTTATTTACATATTAGAACTGGCCTAATATTGCCTAGATTATCTTACTGATTCTACTTTCAAAACTGATTCGGTTAATAATTATTTAAACCTTGTACACAGTAATAATTTAAATATTACTTTCAACAACTCCTTCTTCAGTAATCAGCTCTTTTGGTACACACAATTATTTATTTTCACCTATGCCTGCATTGTGCTGTTCTCACGGTGACACTTTATACTGCTCTTGGAGTGTTGTTTAAAAAATGTTTACCGATTTTAAGTCGGTGTTATATTATTTTAAACCTTAAAATGGAAAAGTATGAGGCGAGAGTTCCCTAGTATTCTGTGGGTACCCCATATGTAGTTTCAATAACTCAGGTCCTTGTCTTTGCTACAAAACCGACCTTAACGCCTAGCTATATATGACAGATTAGCTAACATAACGATTTTCTTTGTAATCGTACCGAGCATATAATTGTGATATTACACAGTAGAACAATGGTAAACTAAACTATAGTATAGTCTATACTAATACTCGTATGATACGTCCGGTTTGAGCACATTCTAGTCAGATATGTCAATACTTACTAAAGTAGATTTTATCCTAAAACTTTATCTCATCCTTAATTTTAGCTTCTATCAGCACACACCTCGACTCGAATTACTGTCTTATTTACCTTGCTCTAAAGTTAATGTGAGTGTTTCTCTTTTTGACGATTTTAAAAATTCATTTGTTTCTCATTCACCTTTGTTTTCCAATTGTTACCACGTGACTGTACAATACAAGTACAGTCATTCACTTTATTTTTTACTGCATTTCTCTCTCAAAGACGTTCCTCACCAGATGTAATTGGAATGTTCTACGGATGCTTTTAACACTCATAATGATCTTCTAAAACCATATCAATGAGTTGAACCTATAGTAGTTGCTTTACCATGAGCATTTCTACGCTAAATGTCCTCTTATAAGTAAATTATTTAAATGTTTTACTGAACACATTTTTGCATATTATAATCGCACTTGTCTTGCATCTTGCTAAGTTATGTGTGCTCTTAGCAATGTTTAAACTCTACTACTGTTTTAACATGTATAATTTTTTAGCGATATTTGTGATGTTGGATTTTGCGGGACGCGTGTAACCACTGCACTTAGTGTAGTAACCACTACGCTAGGAAAATTACGAAGACATTTTAACGATTTAAGTATATGAAATGACTCGTTAATTTAATTTTGGTACTTATATTAAAAGATTAGTTACTTTATTTTAATTCGTAAAGATCAGTTCATTTCATTGAACAGCTGATAGGCTATAATAAGTGTCACGTTATATTGTTAAACACTAGCTATGCTAATTTTGTTGTGTTTTCGAATAAATTATCGTAATTAAAATAAAAAAGGAAGAGAATATTATACATGATTTTTATTTTTGGTTTAATAACAGAAATTCTTTCATCATCGGTCTCGATGATGCAAACTTTCAGTTAAAAGTAAAAATTGAGCAACAATATTGGACAAGTTAAATTCTTGTAATACATGTAGTCATGTATGTAGGCTATTTCGTTCACTGGCCGGTTGCTTTATTCGGTTCGGAATTGACTTTTGTGTTTAGGATATTATGTGGTAAGAATCAGAGCTTGAGATCTGGAAAAGATAGTTAAACAAACTTATTTAAACAAGGTTTATTGGAAACTGCTTACCTCACTTACCTGATGGAAGCGAATATCCAAAAAGTAACAAAGTTTGAAAACAATATAAGCAACTAACAAATTATTGTGCAAGTATTTTTTTATTTTAAAGTATAAATTAAAAAAATCCCTGATCACAGTCAAATTTCATCTTGAAAACCTTACTGAACCAGCGTTAAAGTCTCTGTAAATTATTACTTTAAATATAATAAAGTAATTGTGTAGGAAAGAAATCGTACACAAATCCTGTCTTATTGTAATTTTTTATTATTTATTACTAATTATCTGGCTACAATCGCATTCTTCACATGGGTGTTAAGAAGAAACATGATAAGTGAGATTTTCTTATAATTTTTATTATAACTATTTGTAACAGGATACATAGATAAACTAAATTTCAAATAAAAGAATGAGTTGGAAGGAAAAATATATTTTTTGTAAAGCTCAACTGAGTTGTGGATAAGACATAGGGTTATTGACTTTATCTCTATTGGCAAATTTTAACGCTAGGTCATTTTGTTCGTTTTATAGGATTATTACAAGTTATTATAAGACATACAAATTTAAAATAATCGTTATTGAATCAAAAATAAAAATCGTATCATGTTGTCTCTTCCTTTTTATTTTAATTACGATATTTTGTTCAAAAACACGATTAATTACCATAGATAGTTTTTAACAACACAACCTATAACTTATTATAGCCTATCAGCTGTTCAATGAAATCAGCTGATCGTTACAAATTAATATAAACGAAAAATTAACATGGTTAGTTTTTAACACCATAACATAAAACTTATTATAACTTATCAGCTGTTCAATTAAATCAGCTGATCGTTACGAATTAATATAAAACAAATGATGTTTTAATATAACTACCAAAATTAAGTTAACGATTAATTTCATACATTTACATCGGTCAAACATCTTCGTAGTTTTCGTAGTGTAGTGGTTATGGTGTGCGTCTCACACGTGCAAGGATCTCCTCGGTTGGATCTTGGACGGAAACACAAGAGTTTTTTTAATTTTAATTAATTTAATATGAGACTTGTGACAACGCAAAATATATTATTATATATCAATATACAGATATGTTCCTGGCATCACGCCACGCGCACACCAACCAGGCCCTAAAACATGTTCATCACAACCAGCCCTAAAACATAATACCTACATGTTAAAATTGAAGATTAATTAAATGACATAGTAATAAAATAGAGAAATTTAGCAATAAAAAATCTAGACGGTATTTATATATATTAATTGTAATCCTTGAGTACACTCTTTTACTCTATTCCTTCACTTTCTAAAATAATATTCAAAAATAATTAATTTACGTAAATCGTTTAACAAATAAATTATTGTTTTAAATATACGTCAGACCTAACGATAGATCCGATTGAAAATAAAAATTTAAAATATTTGCAAACTCTTAAACGAGAAAGTATTATAATTAAACATTCTTTATAATCACTTTCTTATTATTTATACAAAATGTACAACTTAAATTGCACATTACACTAATTCAAAGTTCAGCTTCTAGCTAATGTAATGTTATCTTCAACAATATGAGCAGTTGAAGAAACTCATTCGAAACATTAATACTGTATTCACAGTGACTTCAACGCCTATCGTTAACAATATTCCCACTCGACATTTAAAGTGGCATTGTTAGGCGTCGCGTAAGAGACGCGGTCTCAAAATAATTTATCTTCAGCAATTTAAAGCGGGTGAACCCATCATTCAAACCGTTTAACATTTATAGTGACTTTAATGCTGCGCGCGATAATATTTTTATCTGGAGTTCTGTTAGACAACACGTAAATTATGACATTTCCAAATAAATTATCTGACATAATTTAAGTAAAAGAACCTTCTCTAGATAAGTATGGTAATTTATATATTTGTCGGCGGAGAGGAGGAGGGGGAGGGGGTTCATCATTCGGCGTGACGCAGCCGCTGACGATGAATCAACGCTTTTCATTGCTACAACCACCCCCTCTATTCGTACACCCTTATTTTCACGTTACACAATTGCGTTAATAATTCCTTATGGATGTTTTATTTTCTGGAATCTCAATATTTTAAAGCAAAACAAGATAATTTAAAATTAAAAGTTTTCTATAATTTTCTTTTAACCAACTCGCTTCTCTAATAAGTTTTAAAATGTTTTTTCAACTTTAAAAGTACGTTATTAATATAAAATCTGAATTTTTATTCTTAAAAATTTTGAATGTTTTAATTTTAGTTTATATTTCAGAGCTATTTTTGTCATAGACAATGCAGGAAGGTAAACACGTTATGACACAATCAAAATATAAACTGCAAGTAAAAAATTGACTGTAATTAAGATTAATTTAAGGGTTTTTTTGGTATGGCTAGTATATTATTACTCTATTTAATTTCTTTGTCAAAGATCTTTGATCGAATGTTTTATGAAAGGTAATGCCGACCTATATTTTGTAAAAGAAGTTTCATCAAAGAAATGATTTGCAAAAGATGTTCCATTACACAAATATTAAACAACTTTTATTAAAGCTATTTGACAAGTAAATGTGATTGCGTAATACCGTAATATACTTAATCAAATGACTATAATTTTAAATTGTGACTTCTTCATTGATTTTGAACTTTTAATAAGTAAAAGTGTAAACATACAGACAGAGGTAACTCGACCGTTCGATGTTTACTTTGTGTGTTTATTTGTTACGCTGTTTTGTTCAAACTCATTGACCGATTGTTTTAAAATTTAGTGCAAAGATACCATGTATAAAGCCCGAACAACGTATGTGTAAAATTCGGTTTAATTAACTTCCGTTTCAAGATGGCAGCCTTTGATTTAACAAAGGCAATTGTTGTTACTGGATATTTAATGTAATACTGGGTGAACGGCTCGTCCTATGAGAGATTCATGTAGAAAAAGCATACAGTTAATAATAAATTTGGTCCAGTAATATTTTTCAAAAATATTACGGATACTGGCTAAATTGACAGAAAGTGTTACAAAATGGGTCGAGCGCTGTTGTTTAGCGTGGCCAGGCGAGGTATACTGTGCTTTGAACTACTAGTTTAAAAAGATTTTAATTGTACATTTATAAGTAGAAAAAAATCAAGTTAAAATTACTTAATAACTAAAAACACCAGTTTGAATACAACATTTTAACAGTCATCTGGTTTTATTAATGATGTGGTAAAAGCGAACATGGAAAAAAATCATTTGCTGTCATAGTAAAACGAACAATTTGTTATGGGAATATTTTTTTATATTTTAAAATAAAAAAAGTAATGAACAATGATGGCGTAAATTCAATACTTTTTGAATCTACATTTTTTTTGTATCATAAAAACTACAACAAATTAGAATTTTAATGAAAATACAAAAATGAAACGAACTATCTTTTGGTTAATTTCAATATTTTTAATTAATTAGTGATTCATAGCTTTTTTATCAAATGATTCTTGCAGATTTTGTAATACCGTTAAAACTACTAATATCAAATTTTCAACATAATTTAAGGTAAAATATTAATTGTTTGAAGCGTTGAAAGGCAGCCATTTTGACACCATTAAACGGTTTGGTCCCACTTGGTACAAACATTGATTGTATTTCCACGTAGAACAAGTTCGGTATTCAACAAAATTCTTATCTAAATGGTGAATATACAGTAGTTACAGTATCATTTTTTTTTACTCTAAATGTTTTTAAAAGACTCATAGGCCTATTAACCGTGGTAAACAGCGTTAATGAATGAATTAATGAATCAGTTTGAAGCATCACACTATTTGAAAATTGGCGCAAACTTAGTAATAAGGGGAGAAAATTATATTTTGCTTTAATCGATTCACAGACACAGGTCACAGTTCAGGCAATCGGTGTTCCTCCTCATTATCCTCAACCACCTTATGCCCCGGAACCCAGAGAATAATAACCTGGTTTCCCAGCGTTGAGATTCTCCCGACACTCTCAGACCAGCTTGGACTCAACTGTGGGACGCGTAAGTGCTTTGTTACCTGACTATCGGTATAAATATGAATTCGAAGTTTCTTGAAGGCCCGTTCCATATTCATTGATGGAATACTATGCATACTGTACCAGGATAGCAACTCTCTTTATCTTTGATCCATGGCAGTACACCCCAGCACCAGTGCCTGCTTTTGTCTTGGCGCCATCTTGTTTTGAGATTAAATCTTAAAAACTATAAGACAAACACTTTGTTTTAACATACTCTAAGGTTATTTTTAAGTTATAAGTTATACACTGTATAATTATATTAAAGTTGAATTTAAACAAGAAAAATATAAGATTTGCTTGAAGACGCATCACTAGCTGAACTTCAACAATGGCTGCGTTTTGTTTGCTGTTTGAGATCTGATCTTGTATTTATACAAATAACACAGCGTCCTACAATGAACGCTGTTATTACTGCCAGGCGAGCCAATTTGCAAACACAAGGCGAACCCTTTGAGCCGTGATATTTGCCCCGGAGTCCATATTTATATAGTTAACTAGTGTAATTAATGCAAATTAATAACGCGAAGTTTTGCGAGAATATTGTTGAAAAACGTTTGCATACAATTAAGATTTGTTGTGAAACCTGATTTCTTAATGAGTGTAGAGAGCATATATTACATTCATTGTTAATATAAAAATAATGCAAAGAATATTAATTTTTAGAATTTTATTTTCATGCTAGACAAAAAGTATAGAATATAATGTGTTTGAGTGATATATATATATATATATATATATATATATATATATATATATATATATATATATAAACGTACCATTAATGTATACAATTTTTAACGCTTAGAGTAAGAATATCTTTTTTTCAAAAGGATGTTTATTAGACAAGTAAATACGCATTGCAGGAGACTAGACAATTTGACCTACTTGGCACGCAAGCTTTGTTTTACCCACATCTTGTGATCTGTTTTGAAATTATGTTTTCAACTCCCTTTTTGGTCCTTGATTAAAAGTTTAATCAAATTTAGCCTATGCTTATCCAAACAAGACTGCGTGGATACACAGACTAAAAATCAGCATCAGGTTTTACTCAGTTCTGATTATGTTATAATATCTACTACAACCAAAGTTCGTGTACGTAAGTAGAGGGGGAAATGATTCTTTGTTACAAGGCAGTGCAAAACGAACACATGGATTTAACGTTAGTATAAACACGCTTATTGTGATCACATGGGGAACTCAATACAATCTGTAGAACACCTAGGTTTTACAGTCTTATTCTTTCACTTTATTTTTAAAAAACAGTGTTGGGAAAATGGCGTCTTTCTTCGTGCACATTAACGGTCTATCTTTAGCTTGTTACCCTACAATTGTAAACCTTAGCTTTAAAAGAAGCCACAGAGAGAGAAAGAATGAAAGAGAGAGAGAGAGAGAGAGAGAGAGAGAGAGAGAGAGAGAGAGAGAGAGAGAGAGAGAGAGAGAGAGAGAGAGAGAGAGAAGGGGTGAGAGCGTGTCAATGGATATCGCAAAATGTGAGACCATATGCGGGTAAATATTTACCGAACAACGGCCATGGAATCATCAGCTGTGTGTTCTGTCGGTCCATTTTGTGTAAACCACATTTCTGTTACGTCGATTTCCAAAGCTCAAAGTTTAGGGCACAAAAATGTCCGTAGCAAGTAGATATAACTATCCGAATTCAATCTTATTTTATGCCGCGTTCTTTGAACTTAAAGATCAGCGGTCCTTCTCTTGTAAATTCTACACCAAACAGTTACCTTAGCACTGTGGAAAAGTTTTTGATGTGTTTGTTTTGGGTTATCTGCTGTCCAATAAAGACAATTTGGTTTATTGAATCCAAGTGAAAGTGAGCTTCGTCACTCATCAATAACACATCATTAGTAGCAAGAACAATAAACAATCTTTCACAATACAGTCTGCGTTGGCCATTCCCCCACTGACGTTTACATAATGGGCACGTAAAGCAACATATAGATTGCAGGAAAGTGGTGCCTGGCTATCCTTAACTTTGCGGCATTCTATATTCACAGAAAATATCATTGATCCTATTATTATGATGAGACTGATCAGGTGGTCAAACAACACATGGTTTCTAAACCCTTAGATGTCAAGTTGACATTTGATAAGAAAAATCGTATTTTGGGAAACTGGAGACCAAGTATAGTATACAGGTGACTCCAAGACAAAGACAGGCACTGGTGCTGGTGTGCACTGCCTGAAATCGGGTTTTGAAGAACGTTATTACCCTGGGACAGTATGCGATCATATTCAAAGCTAAAGTAATGACCATTAATGACTGTGTTATGGAGAATTTTAAACGGGCATTTAAGATGAATCGATAGTCAGGCAGCAATAAAAGCACAAGTGAGTCCTATAATGCGGTCCAAGTTGGTCTGGGAGTGTCAGAAGAACCTTAATTTTTTTTTGTGTTTAACATCCGACTATTGTGCACACTTAGGCTAATGCAGACGATGGGATGATTTATAGCGTATGAAAATGCCAAGCCCTCGCAGGGAATCGAACCCGGGTCCTCGGGGTGAAAGCCTAGTACGCTATCCACTGGGCCACCGATGCGGCTAGAAGAACCTTAATGCTCTGTCCCTTGGTAACCTGGTCACTCTTCACTTCGTTCCGGGGCAAAAGGGGGTTGAAAGTAATGAGGAGGCAGATCTACTGGCTGGAATGAGATCTGGATCTGAGTTTACCGGATCCTAGCCTAATTTAGGGATTTCTCTGTCACTGGCCGGGTTTGCCATTAACAGATAAATTAACAAGCAACACAATGCAAGATGGGGTAACCTTCATGAACATTTCCATAGCAAGCGCCTCTTAAGAATGATCCTTCATGGAGGACTTAGAGAGGCGGCAGGTATCTTGGGTAGAGCACAACTTAAGAAAACCATGGGGCTCATTACAGACCGAGCGTGCACAAGATATGGTGGTCTGAGAAAACAGGATAGGTTCCGCGGAAAAACGGCGTGTAGACTATGCAGGAAAGAGGAAGAAACTGCAGGACACATAATTCATGACTGTGAGGTTCTTGCTAGCAGGAGGCTAAGGGTTTTTGGTTTCCAGGACCCTAGGGAATTTCAGCAGGATGAGCTAGTCAGTGGACTATTGGAACGTACTAAGGGCGCCTATCTGCTGAACTAGTACTTAAGAGGTTTAGTTGCACTTCACTGCCTAAGGCTGTGTAATCCCTTTCACTAGTTTTCTAATTTTATCTAATCTAATATGTGTTCGTTATAAAGTTTATACTCATGGTTTTGTAAGGGTGGATTGTAACTCACGGTGAAGAAAATACTGAAGCAAGCGCCAAGACAAGCCCAAAATCGGAGCACGACGCCTAGTCGAACGAAGAACACTTTGAAGAACTGCTTGACTTACTCTACATAGGCTACATTTTGCTGGTTCGTATATTTAATGGAAGACTAGTCGACTTTTTATTCACTGATCCATTTGTGAAAAAAAGAATTAACCCACCTGATTATTGAGTTGCCATCAAATAATAGCCCATAACGCTCCGCATTAAATAGTGTACAAAACGGCAGTGGGAGAGCGATAACAGATTCATCACTCTCGAAAAACTGTTCAAGTGCAAAAACGCAATGCTTAAGCTCCCCTAAGCAATTGCTACTGAAACTGAATGCTTATTACGAAACAGCATCGCTGGTCGATATTTTCAAAACAACCAGTTTGGTTTCGATGTTCGATGTTTTTAGATCGTAGATCGATGTTTTCGATTGATGATTAATTTGTTCTTAGTTCTTATTTTGTTTTTAATTTTGACACTTTGTTACCAGATGTTTTATCTATTAATATTCTTAAGGACCTCACTATTCAATATGCAAGTGAGTTAGAATGATTGCGTTTTGGAAAAACAAAAGTATAAAATGAATTCGGTTGAGAAAATAGAGATAAGGAGAAATAGAAGTATGAAGGGGATTACTGTTTGGCTACTACTAATGACCAAAACCACTGATCCAGCGACCAAAGCCTGAAGTTCTTTCAAAACCAACACGAGAATTGAGACTTCCTTGCACCACTTTGAAATCGAACGATCATTGGTTTTCATTTCTACTATAGAACACGAAGACATGCTCTTTTTTGCACAACTCTGTATTAATTTAAAATGAAATCAAAATATGGCAAACTCGAACCGGTTACAAATTAGAATAAAAAATGCATCAAACCGGAATTTTTCGAGGGTTAAATACTCAATCCAGTAACCTTGGAAGGAGCACAGTTGAACTCTAGAAACCTTTTCAAGAATCGTTAAAATTATATATTTGTGGTGTTAGCTCTGTGTGTAGCAGTCGAATATCAAAAATAAACATCCATGATGGTAAGGGTTAATTTTCCTTTTTATTTATTTACTTAAAAGTTGTTTTTTCTAATTTTAAAAATCGGTTGATTAACGTATGAATCTCCAAATACGACCAACATTTGAGAATAACCGTACGATCCGAATTTGATAGTCTACATTTATCCAAAGCAAAATCAGATACAAAAGATTTTGTTGGAATGCTTATTGGCTATATTTCATTACTTTTCTATTTAAAAAAAATGTATGCATTTGTAACTGTAATACGTTTCTTAGACTAGACGTTAAATGTCTTGACATACCGTTTAGGCGTTAGAGGTTTTCGGAACTGTGGATCTTAAACGAGGTACTCATGTTTAATAGAAATGTTCCTAACTACTTCGCACGCTATCCACTGACGACTATATTTCACAAACAAGTTTCAGCTGATAGAGTCGAAGTGTATCAGACTCCATTCACTAGTCTGGACGTTAATAACTTGGGTGATTTATATGTCGCACCTGTCACCTTGTCCTGTGCCAACACTCGGCGCCGGCGATCGTGTCTTTCATGAATAGACGATGCACACGTCCAGAGTGGGAGGGGTCATTCAGATAAACTCGGCAGCTGCCGGGAAAAAACAGTAAAAATGTGAGAATGTAAGACACTTTGATTTCTCACAAACTGAAATTTAACTAAAATTAATGCATTGAATTTGAAATTTACGGTTCTGTAAGCTCCTCACCCAAAAAAACCGACCTAAACACTAATTAGTCGACCCTTAAACCTAAAGTTTTTCCTTAAAATTTATCACATAGTTTTTAATTTGTGTATCTTCCAAAATATTAGCAAACTCTGCTATAAACTAGGTGCTATTTCAGGTTTCGTTTGTTGACCTTGAATCTGAATTTCGGAATAAAAAAAAATGTCAATAAATTTTCATAAGGCCAGATTTAAAGAAAATTCGTTAGAGTCGTTACCAAATTTGAGGCAAATCATCCAGCTGTTTAGCTCCTCCCTCACCCATTCACACAGAAGTCTTAAGAACGAAGATCCACTAAAATGAAAAACCAAAGACTACATTAAGTCGGCATAACTTGTAATTGCGTATAATTAGGTAGACGTTTTTAAAAATATACTATTTTAAGCTATTGATAGATCTTAAGTTATAAAATCCTTAAACACATGAAGAATTTTCCCAGAACTACTCATTAAGCATATTAATAAAGACTATACGATATTAAATTTTCGAAATAGCGTAGTTCAATAAAATTACAGGTAAAAGTCGAGGGAGATATATACAAATTTATATCATATATATATATTATTAATTATTATATATTAATATTATATTATTATTATATTATTATATTATATATTATATATATTATATATATATATATATATATATATATATATATATATTTAAATCCCGCAGGGGTGCAGACTAGCTGAACCTATTGAGAGAATTTAGACGTCCCTCGCGGTACCGAGTCTAACACGCACTTACACTTACAACACTAAACTTACGACTTTAACACTTTACACTCACACTTACATTTAAGGAGGCGATAATAGCTTTAATGTGCTTTTCGCCTTAAAATAAAAAAATACACACATATATAATGTGTGTGTATTTTTTGTTTTGTTATTATATATATATTAATTTGTTAGTTAAGAACTTTGATTCTGTTGCACAGCCTGTCAGTGACAATAAGTTGAACAAAACGGTTTGCTTGTATTTCAGTGGATGCTGCAATGCAATTGGCCAAAAGCGGCAAGAACACACCTCCCAACGCTAACTCCCTGGACGCGAGCAACAGGCAGGCCCCTTACTTCGATAAGACTGCTTCAAAAAACATCACCGCCCTGTTGGGCAAAACCGCTTACCTGAACTGTAAAGTGAAAAATTTAGGAAACAAAACTGTGAGTATTAATATTATTTAATCCTTTTTTAAAGGACCTCTTACAATAAACACTGCCCACTGATTAAACTGTCAATTCAATATGGCAACTATAACAATTATTTGATCATATTATTACAGAAATAGATTTACATTTTTTATGATATATTACATGAAAACCGTTGTTGCTTTGGTTTTTATGTGTTGGAAATGATTTTTTTAAAAATAAATTACTCATTAAATTATTGATAAGTTACAAATATCAAGGAGTTTTTAGCGATTTTATATTGCCAAAAAGAGCTATTGGAGCGACCATAGTGATAAAACCCAGACCCGGGAGTTTGAAACCTAGATATTGACTGATCGTAGTTAAATCCCAGAGCGATCTTGATTATTAGATCACTTTTTGAGAAATCGCTAAATATATATATATATATATATATGTGTGTGTGTGTGTGTGTGTGTGTGTGTGTGTGTGTGTGTGTGTGTGTGTGTGTGTGTGTGTGTGTGTGTGTGTGTGTGCGCGCGCGCGCGCGCGTGTGTCTTAGCACGCACACGTTCGCAATTTTGCTCGTATTTGATTCAAAGGTGGCACCAGAAAAATTTCGTTTTTTCAAAATGGTGGCTTTTCAAATCTTTTAAAATTAATTATTTTTTTGTCTTTAATTTCTTTGAACATTTCACCATCTTAATCGGCGTTAAAAACTGCATAAATTATCAGTTTGAATTTTCAAAATCAATTTAAAGAAATTTAATTTGACGGCTTCAGGGTTCATTTATAATTTGAAAGTTAAAAGTGCTAATGTGCAAATTTTAATGCTGATAAAATGGTGAAATGAGACATTCAAAAAGGGTAATATCAAGAAAAAATATTTTTAAATTCGCTTTTATCACGCCAGCGAGACAGCTGTTCGCGTGATTATTAATAAGTAAAATATCCAATGGAAAATTTCGGCCATCTTACAAAAGACGAGGACATACCATTCTTATTTTGTAGCACACTTACTTAAGTGATTATGAATTCACCATCAATGATTTATCCAATCCTTTTTTTAGTATAAGAAAAAGTTCTTAAATTAAAAAGGATTGGATAAATCAGTTGACAACAGTTAGGCCGGGCGGCTACCAAATGCGGAGCGGAATGAGATGAACGGCAACTGGAAGCATAGTGCATGCAGTTTAATGAACGCTTCTGTATATTTTAAATCTAAATATTTATGTCTTCTGTAACGGATTCCAGGAACTATTGTTTAAAAACCGTAACCACGGCAACGGTAACCTAGGTAACGATAAATAGTAAGTTTGTTGGAGTGGAGATTAGTGGAATCAGCTTCAGGACCGAACCTAGACAGAGTCGAAGTTACGCGGAGAGGACTGACTCCGCTCATCGCTGTTCATTGACCGAACTTTCATTAAAAAACAATAGGTTTGAATGCGTAGTCCGTTCTACTCATCTAAACTCCTCTCCGCATTTGGTGGCCACCCGACCATAAGAATTTAATTCATTTTTATTATCATTGATCACTTTTACGTGTGCAGGTATCATGGGTCAGGCACAGAGACATACACCTGTTGACAGTGGGCAGGTACACCTACACAAGTGACCAAAGGTTCAGAGCGATCCATCATCAGAGCTCGGAAGACTGGAGTTTACAAGTGAAGTATCCTCAGCACAGAGACTCTGGTATTTACGAGTGCCAGATCAGCACCACTCCTCACATGAGTCACTTCATACACTTGAACGTAGTGGGTGAGTAAATACGAGTGGGCCGTGTCCTTGACGCAATAAAACACTTGGCACAATTACTTACTTAAATAAAATAGCCTCATGTTTTCAATGACTGAATAATATTAATTAAATATTATTTCTTAAAGTTCTGTAGAGTAGTGTACATTTACGCGCCCTTCAACCAGGTAATCTAAAAAATTCTAAAACTGTAATTTTAAAACTAAAACAAATGAAAATACAGTTTTGGAGAAGTAAATTAATGGTGCATTAACTATCTTATTTGTTGCTCTTTCCAGAAAAGTGACATAATTTCTTAAAATAGAATCAGTACTTGTGCTCAAATTTTGGTCTTACATGAAAATCCGTAATTCAAGCCAAGTTTTATATAAACAAAATATACGATTCATTCATGGTGGTAAGGGTTATTTTTACTTAGAAACGTTTTTTTAATTATGAAGTTTAACTTACTAATTTTCATACACGACTAAAATTTGAGACATTTTGCCACTTACGGTTATTGTCGATAACATTCTGTTCGTGGTTTTTTTTTAGAAATATCGATCAATAGGTTTAAATACCTGAGTGCTACTTTTCAGGGAAACAATTCTTAAATGTTGAGAGAGCTCTTTAAAAAAAAGGATTTTATTAAATTTTAAAATAATTTTTAAAAAACGTAAAACAAGATTGTTTGGAAAATTAAAAATGTGTTTTGAGATGTGGGATATCCATATAAAAATCACTATTTGTATTCAGAAGGCCTGAAAATGGATATATCCATCAAAATCCTAAATCTATTATTTTCATGAGCAATATTTAAAGTAAAATATAACTCATCCTATTTTGGTTTTTACCAAAATATCCGTACAAGGATGTACGACATTGTCTTTTTGCTAAGTACCTTCACTCAAAAAGTTAAACCACTTCAGACTAACTTCTATTATCTTCGCAATAATCCATCTTCCCGCGATGCTTATACTGTCTATTTTAGAAATCCGAACAAACAATTGGCTTAATATTCCCCTCTGATGACGTTAAACATTACCAAATACTTCATTTATAAACTAAGTCTGGTAGGAGGTTTTTCGATTCCAGGACCCTAGGGATCTTCAGCAGAATGTGCTAATCAGTAGATTGATGGAACTTACTAAGGGCATCAATCTGCTAAACTAGTACTCAAGAGGTTTAGTTGCACAATATGTCCGTTGATTGTAGTGTCTGGGGTTTGAATCTAATCTAGTCTATGTCTGTAACCCGTCAATTGGACTTCTAAACCGATATCGGTATTGTTATCATGAAAGAAATTTTTTCATACAAATTACAATTGGATTGTGAGATTATAATAAAGTCATTTTATACTTATTGTAAACTTTGTTTTGGGCTTGAAAAATTAACGTGCAATATGTCTTTTCAGAACCAACAACAGATATAATAGGTGGCCCTGACCTCTACATTGACCGAGGCAGCACCATCAACCTGACGTGCGTGGTGCTGTACAGTCCTGAACCACCAGCATACATCTTCTGGAACCATAACGACGCTGTAAGTAAAGGACTTGTTTGTTTCACGTTAGCAGTAAAGCTAATAAATACATCACTAATAAATACATAAGTACAGTACTCTTGTTTACTCACAACATTATACGAGAAACATAACTTAAACTTTTTACAACACCGAACCTACCTGCCCTTTTAACATACGGTAGAACTTATTTTAATTTTACTTAATGTAAGTCAGCACTTTGTGCTTCACACTTCACTTTGCTAAACTTTGTTGAAAAGTTAACAAGATGCTTAGCTGTTTGCTTCAGTGCGTACTGTTCACAATTGATCTTTCAATAATACAGATAGGCCTACACTTTCAGATCATTATAACCTGATCTAACACTAATAGCGTATAACATTAAAACTTGATTGAATGTTAACCAAGATTAATATATTGTCTTTCAGTGATAAGAAATTTAACTTTTTTAAGATTTTCCCAATATAAATTTCAATACAAATGTTCTTCATCTGTATCTCCAATTTGGTATTTTATTATTGTTAAACTTTTTGTTATTGTTAAACTTAAAGTTTAAAAGTTGACTTACAGCATACAGGTGGTCACTTATAATAGTTCAGAAGTTGACTTATGGCATATGGGTGATCATTTAACAGTTTAGAAGTTGACGTTTGGCATATGGGTGGTCACCTAATAGTCCAGAAATTTGCCTGATAATTACGGCTTATGGGTGATCACTTAATAGTTCATAAGTTGACTAACGACATATGGGTGTTCACTTAATAGTTCAGAAGTTGACTTATGGCATACAGGTGATCACATAATAGTTCAGAACTTACGGCTTTTGGTCGATTATTTAACGGTTTAGAAGTTGACCTAAGGCATATAGGCCTAAGTAATCACTTAATAGTTAATAAGTTGACTTATAGATTTTTGCTGATCATTTAATAGTTTAGAATTTCACTTATGGCATATGGGTAATCAGTTAGTAGTTCAGAAGTCGACTTATCATGGTTAGTAGTTCATGATTGATACTAACTAAGAAGTTAGTAGTTCATGGTTGATCACCTCAATAGTTCACAAGTTGACTTATGGCATATATGATTAGATCATTCAAGACTGAACTGGATATGGAAAAATCAGTTTATCGATGGTCGTATTTAAACTTACAAATTTTTATTTGCAGATAATCAGCTACGATTCACCAAGAGGCGGAGTCAGCGTGCTGACGGAGAAGGGCGAGACGACCACCAGCTTCCTGCTGATACAGAAAGCCAAGCCTACAGACTCCGGGAGGTATCAGTGTAACCCATCCAACGCTCAGGCGAAGTCCATCAATGTCCATGTACTCAACGGTAAGCCTCAAATCTCATTAATCAATCTCGTATCTTGGTGTATTTCAGGGCATATTACAATTTTTTCTGGGTCTAACAGTGGTGTGATAGAATAAACATACAGCTCAGTCTTAAGAAGAAATATGCGTTTCAGTAGTTGGTCAATTGTTGACAGTTAAGTTGTGCCTTAAATCAGCAGTAACAGTTCTGATTGCACTTATCTACTGGGTGGAAACTTCTTAATAGACTTTTCTGCTACTTCCAATTGCCTAGGACTTTTTTGCTTATGTGCGTGTACATTAATAAAAAATTGATACTATAATTGAGTAGTACGACATTTTTTAGTTCTTGTACGACATTTTTTAGTTCTTGTACGACATTTTTTAGTTCTTGTACGACATTTTTTAAAAACGTTTAAAATCGATTTTAAACGTTAAAGGTAGGCCTTTGGCTGGACGTATGATATATGTCGTATAGAACAGTTTGTAAGAGGCTTCTGCGTGATTACTTTCAGGAGTAATGAAGCATAATTTAGGTAAACAATTTGAGAAATCATATTATTTTTATGAATTCCTCTACCCCTGGGTTCCTTTTCAGCTGTTCCGTACTAGAATGTCTTGACGTCCACTAGAAAGTTATATTCCAATACAAAACTGAAATTCGGCAACCATTAAAAGACAGCTCAAGGAAAGCACAAACTTTACTTTCACTTAAAATGAGACTTCTTAGAAACTCAGTAAGGTACATCTCGGCTGTTGTAAGAAATACGTAGCTGAAATTCGGTATGCAAGCAGAAAGTCTTTTAAAATGTTGCTCGAAAATATTTGTGTGTCAATTTCATGGCTGATATTATCAAAACTGTCTCGGCTCTTTAATTATATAACTAAATTAGTTATGTAAAAAACCTGCGAATATTTTTTTCAAAAAAATTGATTTATTTGACCAATATTGTGCTATATATTTTGAAAAATTCATTGAAATATTTCAGCGCTATAAAAGCTACGAAAAGAACTCATTTTGTAGTGTGTATTTTGATACGTACAAAATATGCATATTTTTAAAAAATTGACCATGATAATTCTACATAAGTAACCAAAAGCGTTAAGAATCACAAATGTTATAAAATAATATGGAAATGTTTCCGAGAAAAAAGAACATTAATACAAAGGCTACATAGATTGTTTGATTTTACGTCATTGCACAATATATACATTTGGAAAATAATTATTCATATGTTATTACATAAATAAGCAAATCTCCTTTAATAATACGAATTAAAATTTTGAGAAAGTAAGTGATATTTTTTTAGGATTATTATAATAACTGGTTATAAAAATTACTCAAAGTAAATTTTGAGTGATTTTGAGTGATATTACAGCTGTTTCACATTAATCAAGTAATAGCGCAATGACGACATTAAACTGAAATTTGGTACACAGATCTGTTTCAAATTATTTATAAATATATTTTCTTTATAGCTGTAAAGACATGTGACTATTAGAGCTAGCAAGTTGACATTTTTGGTTTCAAAGGTTGTGTTTATTCAAAATGAATTAATTATTTTTTGCCATAAAGTTTTGATTGAAGGACCAAATATGGGGATATTATGAAAAGCTATTCGAGGGGATATATTAACAACCCAAACAACTAGGAGTTGAAATTTCGGTTTGTAGTTAGATAGCTAGCTTAAATGTTTATGGTTTTTCAGATATAAAGTGGTTTAAAAGGAATTGATTTTAACCCTTTTCTATCTCAATGAGTAATTTCATAATCATGGTCTCCTTTCAGTAATTGTCTCATTCTGATTATTTCAATACATAAGCTCCATACAAGTTAATCGATAGGTTGTTTAACACAAACAAGCATTATTAATACAAGACGTGTCAAGATATCAAATGTGTCAAACGATCGAGCTAAGGCGCTATACTTAGCCAGTATACTGTGTCATGTATTTATTTATACCGTAACCAAGAAAAATAAACTGCGAACCTGTGGAAGCTGACAGGATTGGGTGACAAGGGATAAGTTCTGATTATTTATTTTACTAAGTACTCTGTGTGTGTTCAGCTGACAATATTATTATCATTAAATACATATTTAATGATAATGGCTTAAAATATGGCCTAAAGTAAAAACAAGTAATATATATATTTTGAAAGTGAATTCCTACTTAGGTCATGCGCTTAAGTCATCACGTCAGCGAGACAGCTGCGTGCTGCGATTCCTAAAACCAAAATAGGATAGAACATAAGGGTTATTTAAATCAAATCCTATCTTGTAGTCTGTACATATATACGATATTAATACTTCACAAAAAACTGTATTAACATCAAGTGTCATCCACTACAAGTTTTAAAAAAGTTTTTGAACTTAAGGGGATGAATAAAAAGTATTTTATTAACGATTGAAAATTTGAACGAGATATAAATAAATATATGCAAGAAGATTGCGAACTAAAAGTAGGAATTGAAAACATATCCAAGTAAAAAATTCCATTAAAAATGGTTAAAAGTGCCCTTACAAAAATGATAACTGTTTTTGAGTTCCATGATAACAGTTTGTGAGTTTTTGATAAAACGTTTTCATGATTTCTATTGCTTTGGTTACAGCGCAATGTCTGAATGTTGGTTAATATCTTCAGTGTTGTAATTTCACGTTGTTTTTAGGTTTAGTTTTATTTCTTCCTCACCTGTTGTTTCATGTCTTTCTTTTATTTCCAATTTAGTGTTGCTGTTTTTTATTGTTATTGGTTTTCAACTTTATATTATGACCATTAACATAACATACTGGTAAAAATATTTTTGGATTTAGTATTTTTATATTTGTTTAGTGTAAAAAAGCAAATATTTTTATTTTTCCTTAATTTTTTTTAAGTCTTTTCGTTTTTGTTATTTTTATTGATTGCTTTATTAGTATCGCAACTTTACGTCAAGGATATCGTAATGGCACATCCCTGTTTTTTTAGATTTTCTTTTACGTTTTGTTTTTGTGTCTTTCAGCTGTTTCTTTATATAAAATTTTTGACTTTTTCTTATTGTTTTTTTTTCTCCAACTATTGCCTATTTTGTTTTACTCGTTAAATACAACTAATAATTTTAATATAATCAAATGATTTTTGTTTTGCTGTTTAACTTCCATACTTTAAGCCAGTTAAAGAGTCTGGTTTTGCAGGCGAGTTCCCAGCCGCCATGCAGCACGGAGGCCAGGCACACCACCGTTCCTCACACCTCTACTGCCTCATATTCTGCGTCTGTCTGCTGCTCCTGAGCCCATAACATCCTCAATTCAGCGTACTACGGTAAACACGCTAACACATCTCTTCGTCCCCACTTTCGGTGTAGAAGAAACCGTTCAAACGATTTTGTTAAAACGTATACTGTGATCAAGTGAATAATGTACATAAATGGTGAAGTGTTAACTATAAGTTGGGATAAACAGTGTTGCCAACCTTACAAAAACTAATGTTTTTATTTTTTAAAAAACGTTCGGTCTATCCTGTACGGAACTGATGTAATAGGTTAGGCTGTTTCGTGCACATTCGTTCTAACTTTGTATGGTGTTTCTTTCTATGTATTCTGCATACTGAATTTTGATCAGATTTTATTTAACTTCCAAAATGTTCAGTGTTTCCTTTCTTTTACTCTCTGCTCAATGTGAGAATACATTCCTTGGGTGAATTTTAAATCTGGGAAATAAGTATCGAAATTTGTGAATATTTTCCGAGTCTTCTATATTTAACTTTTGGTAATTAGAAGATATCCGCAAAGTTAAAATGTATTCCGTATTTTTTTTAGAAATAAAATAATATAATACAAAAACCCCTTATCTATGATTACAATAACGTTATAGTGTGTAAGTTTCGATAGTGCTAAACCATTTTCAAACGTACTTGTTACTATGCTACATTGTAAAATCAACACGTTGTTCTTGTATTTTAAACAAAATATAAACTACCACTAAAACAGTTTAAAAAATTACATTACTGAATTTAATATAAATAAATACGCGGAAAAATATGTACAAATTTCCTCTTGCATAAGATTGGGAACCAAATCAACTGTATTAAACAGATTGATCAGAAAATGCATCAATTTTTACTTTTTTATAAAACTGTAAAACAAAAAAACATATTTCGAAACTGTTTTAATGTTGATTATTACTGCGAAAAGCATAAAACAACTTATTTGAGCACAGAGAAAAATTAACAATTTTCGATAAAAACTCTGTAGATTGGGAAATTATTTCGTCACATTTATGCAAATCGAGTTAAAACATGTTGAACTGTTATTTTTGTGTTTTCGAAAAAATCCATTAATTGACAGTTTTCCACCCTCTCGAAAATCCAAAATATCAGCACAGTTTTACAATACATGCACATAAAGTCAGCTTATGAATTACGGAACATCCTGTATATAGTAAGAACAGTACTAACAGTATGACTGTTTTTTTAAGAACAGGGAATACTTTCAAAATCAGTTCTATGTGTTTTATTAAAATTAAATATTTTGAAGTGTTTTAAGGAGTCATGTATTTATATTGCGTAAATAATAAAACTTTATAAAAAATACCTGAAAATGGTTTACAGCATCCGAAACTGCATTAAAATATTGAAGTCAAAATAGCTAATATTGAATTATTTTATCAAATAATTATGGTCAACAAATAAACATACTGTTTTCTGTATGTGCGACATTGTTATTGCATTGCAAGTTTTATATTTTTTTAGAAATGTGTAAAAATTTAATTTCCTTGAATTCTATCAAGGACATGTACAGTAGTAAAAATGGCCATGAATGTTTTTCATTTGAGTAGTTCCTAAATTATATAATCAGAAATGTGTATCGCTGACTGGATGGAAGCGAGTTTCAACATTAAGATCATTGAATACCATGAAACGAACTGGCGAGTATCATACTTGGCACAGAAGTTATTTCGGTAGGTCGGATAAATTCGTTAACGAGAAAAATTTGTTTAGTCCTTCAAAACGTCAAAAACTTTTTCAATCGTTCGTTTATTTTTTATTATATTATTTTTTAAATCATTCTTACTTTCACATTGATTATTGCTACAAAATTAGCTTTACACTAAGTGAGGTAAAAAAAAAAAAAAGGGTTTTTAAGATTTTGAGTGACTGCCATTTTGAAACGTTTAACGGATTTTACTGAGTAACGGACTTGTCTAAGCTACTGTCAAAATTATTTTTATTACTAATATTGAATCTAATCGAACAAAAATTTTGAACGCTAGATTGCTGATACACAAAGACATATAAAATGTTTAACGATCTCTTGAAACAAGCTTATGATCGATGCTAATTTCGTAGTTGCAGGATCGGGTCTTACTATGACAACCGCCCCATGTACACATTTGTTTATTGGAAATTTATTGCTAACAATTATTTATAACCAATTTATAAAAAAGTGTTGTAATTTTACAGACGCACAGTTTTCAAAATAAAAACAAAAATCATTATTAAAAACTGTTATGAGTTTTTACTTAAATCTGAATTCGTATTGCTTTTTAAATTTAACGTGAATCATTCAGTTAAATTTTCAAAAATAAAAAAAATTCATTCCACTCAAATAATTCAAACTAAAAATAATTTGTATTTATAAATGTAAGCACATAGACCTCCTTTTTTTTGTGTTTAACGTCCGACTATTGTGCACACTTGGGCTAATGCACACCTACTTATTAGTAAATTGTTATGTGCATATATATATATATATATATATATATATATATATATATATATTATTTCAATAACTTCTTTATCATGTCTTCAACATGACAATGATCATACAAGTTTTTCATAAAAGGCAGATTAAAGTGATTGGTTCAACCAAAAGTCATACAATTTGAAAATATTGAGCTGTAATGCAAATTAAATAAGAAAAAATAGTTTATTTTTTAAATCTTTATATTGCAATCTTTTATTTTGCTGTTATAAGTGTAAGAAAATATGTTAAAAGTTCGATATTTGTAATTAATGAAAATTATCGAAGCCCAAAAACACTATTTAATAGCATCGTATAAACAAACAATAACATAAGGATTTTTTTGTATTTCACAATAAGGATACAAAAATTAACACTTACTATTATAAAAATATTGTACTTTTTGAAAAATGCAGAAGTTATTATTTTCAAATTACCATTAAAAATATTAAAAAATTAAATAAAACGTTATGCATTTAATGGTGGCTATCATATTTAAACGTCTAGACGAATTTTTCTTGTTAACTAACTTGTCAAACTATTTTTCAAAAAATATTTTTAAGCTCAGTTTGTATCAAATTATGTATATACAAACATTTCATTTTCCCAGTTGTAAGTCTTACGATGACAGTTGCAAATAAATAAATTTGTTGATTACAATACTAAATATTCATAAAAAAATAAACTATATGTTCTTTCTTGTACGCGCAGAAAAAAAGTTCAGAATAACTTTTTGTAAAAACATTTATAAAAACAGTTTCTTGCAGATTTTTACTGAATGCAACCGAAAATAACGTATTTTTAGTGCACATTTCACAGATATTAATCGAATCGTAGGGTATAAATTCTGTATAGACAGAAATACCAACTTAAAATTAAAAAAAAAATGTACAAAAATAAAATTCTATCGCCTTAGCGTTATCGAATACTAACTACTTTCTCTTTGTGTAATTTTTAAAAAAGTCTGTTTTTCTTCAAAAATGTTTTTTTTAAACAACCATATTTTAAACCACGTTTTACACACGAGTTGTAAAAACAAAATTACACTAGCAAGCTCAAGAAAATCTCCTGCATTGTTGTTAATATTGTAAAAAAAAATCCAAAACCAAAAAACATAAGAACCCGACTAGAACTATTAGCGCTTTCAGTGTGTATGGGATATGTAAATATTAACGTTACTAAAAAAAACTCATCTATTTCTACATTAAAATGGATATAATATATTTTTGAAATATAGTCACAAATTACGTATTCAAACAAATTGGTTGGTGGTAGTTGTTTACGATATTTTGTTATATGTATGTTAAATAAAATTCGTTATTTAGTATCTGTAATTGTATTTAATGTAATTGTTAAATTTTTAAAAGGTAAAATAATTTAACAAACTAATCCTGTGGTTATATACGACGAATCAAATTCTCCCACTTTGCTTTCTGTTTCTATAAATGTGAGTATTTAATATATATTTTTTAAGTTATATTATTAGTTGTATTCGTTGGTTACATTGTGCAATAAACATTGTATTGTGTTGTATAATATTTGACTGTGTTATAGGACTACGTGTAAACAGATATAAACAGTTTTGTTCTTAACTTGTACAGTGTTTGCCTTCTACAACTTCCACAAAACAGAGAAAACATGCACTAATTTCTTTATGTATCAGTGGCAATGGATCATCGCAAAATGTTTTTAAAAATGTGTGTTTCTGTTTTGACTTTAAGTCATCGTAAACAAATGAAGTTAAGTACACTTTTCGATAAAAGCTTAAAATTATGGTAATTAAATATTTTTAAGGATATTATAAACATAATGTCCTTAATAACAAAAACCTTCTTTATTATGTTTAAAATGTTAACTTGTTGATATAGTTAATATGCTTTCTTCATTGTTTATTATAAGTAGCGTCCGAAACACTGTATTACAAAAGTATGTTTAAACAACCTCGTATATCTATAGCGCCATTAACCAACTCACACGAAATTCTTTAAGTTCTTCTCTTTTAGTATTGGAACCGAGCTGACCTCGATGTTAGACCAGAGATGGTAGAGATGGTGTCAATAGAGCGGGGCGGTAAATTTTCCGAAGCGAATGTCTCAGAATGCAACCCCAGTATATTCCGTACCCTAAAATTTGTCACCGACTGTCTCCCTACCAATCATATTAAACTCGAGTTACCCTGGGAGTGAAAACTACCCTTAACACTTTTTACCAGAAATTATTTTTATAATAATACAAATACATGTAACTAATTTGTTTCTCGTTTTCTCTCTGTATGTATGTAAGAATAGATTTTGTGAAAAACTTTTTTTAGATTTTTTATGAATGTGGACTTTTGTATGTTTCTTCCGGTTCCATTGGTAAGAAAGTGAATAATATAGACCAAAAAACGTACCGCAACTGATAACACTGACGGGTGCGCTGGTACCGATGAGGCATAGTGTTTATCCAAACCAAATATTATCGTAGTCCGTTTTGGTAAAAATCGTGTAATTTTAGTAATATTTAGTATTGTTACGTATTTTCAATGTTTTGTTAACTGTGTGACGACTTCGACAGAGTGATTTGACCACTTACTATGGCCTGAGAATGAACAGTAAAGTTTCGATCCGCAGTAGTCTTTACGAGATAAGTTAAAAAACCACTAGGCGGAAGAAAATAAGTCATAATCAAATTTTGCTACGTTGCAATGATGTAAACATTTGCTTTCACTTTAATGTTTGTCTGTCTGAGCGTATTTGTCTGTATACGTTTCTAGAAACGAAAAACCGATTTCTGTAAAACATTGCAAGTGTAGTTTACCAATTTTTAAATACTACTTTTCAATAAAAACAAAATGTGTGCCCAAACTCAATTTTAGTTTAAAGATACAAATTAAGAAGACAAGATTTTACAAAATTGTATTCATTGATTTCGATTAACGTTTCTCCGTACTTCAAAATATATAATAATAAAGTAGAACGACTATATCGTCCATATTATTTGACATTTTGTAAAATACTGAACTGTGGCTATATATTTTATCATAAATTAGTCAATCCATGTTCGAATAATCTATCACGAGTTAGTTACTGAAGAGTTTTACAAGAAACCAGTAATTGTGTCACTTTGAGTGAGACCGGCATATTGGTACTTTATCCTAGAAGCGACCGCAGCGATCAGCGCTAGCACAAAATGCGACTTATTTTCCTCCACGATACGGAGCAGTTTATCAGTAGACACTTAATTTTAGTAGATATTAATGATCGATAGTTTCGTGAATTCAATTATGTCTTCGAAGAAAAACTTACTTCTAGCGTATACACAAATAGAAGAAGATGATGATGGTATTGTCGAGTAAATAATGAGTTTTTCAAGAAAAGGCATCAATTATTTAAAGTAAGAAATTATAAAGGCTGTGTAGTTACAATAGTAAGAAGAGATATTCTATTGCGTACAATATGATTAAGAAATTTCAATACTGGTAGAAAATAATTAATTAAGTCAAATGTACATATGAATTCATTGAATTAGTAATTTAGTATAGGCATGTAGATTTGTAGTAGCCGACAATACAAACCTTTTAGATTATACTATAGCAAAAAAGCAGATATTTTATTATCTACATTTTTTCACATTAGCTTTGCATTTTCAGAAGACATTTTTGACAATATAGAAACGCAAACAGTTGCTATTGTTACTGCCTGAAAGAAGACACCTACAGTCGCTCAACGATAGGCGCTAGCGACTCTAGCGGTTATCGCGGGAACTAAAACTGTAACGTGCAAACTTAGAAAGGAAGTCTTCAGCGATGATCGCGGAACTACAATCGCTGTAGTCGCGTCTAGGAAAATGTACTTTAAATGTTATTGCTGATATGAAACATTTGATTCAAGTTTTTCGGTGATTTATTTTAGGCATCCCTTTACAACGACCGACTTTACGTTTATAGTCGCCATTTTGAAATTTTTATTACTTCAGATAAAATCTGATGCTGAAACCGTGTTAATTAGCGGTTAATAGCTCTGTAAACTAAATTTTATCATAAAATAATTAACTCTTCGTCACGCTTGATTTAAATACCCTGAGACAATAAAATCCTAATTACTATCCCAAGGGTTGAATTTAGGACGTTTGCAATTAATTATACATTTTTATCATGTCTAAAAGTGAGTAATAATTTGTGTCAGTCAATGATTTACAATTAATAATTTCTATTTTAACAAAATAATTTCTGCCAAAATAGTAATTTGTTGTAACTAGCGTCCTAAATTAATGTACAGTATTTACTGTTTATTTAAAGAAGAGTCTTTTATTTAATAGCATTTACATATTAGAACTGATCTAGGTTGTCTTACCAATTCTACTTCCAAAACTGGTTCAGTCAATAAATATTTAAGTCTTTGATAGAGTAATAATTTAAATATTACTTTCAACAATTATTCCTTAAGCATTCAATTGTTTTGGTACACTCAATTATCTGTCACCTATGCTTGCATTGTGCTGCACTCTCCACTCTTTATTTGAAGTTAACAATGTTTAATTTTGTAGGAGGTGTGTTGTATCAGTCGCACAAATTAACAAATAATTTCTGATAGTGAGTTGTACAACATGGACTAAAAATATGATCTAAACATTGAATCGTTTCCAAAAGTAAAAATAACGGCCAAAGGAGAATCACTTTTCGCGTTTTATTTCAACTAGTAGCTGACACAAAGTGTACTATTATTGTACGTTAATATTTTAAAAACCAACGACGCTAACTATTATCATACTAATTCTTTTTTCAGATAACAACTAAATATAAAAGTTTAGAGTGTTTTCTGATTTTTTGTAGCAATACTGTATCAGTGTGAAAGCTTGTAGATTCAGCCTTCCCTCTTCAAGAAATATCGTAAACTTACTACGTTAGAAGTTGTTAATACTTCTTATCCACTGAGCATTGCTGTAGGCGTTGTATTAGATGAGGAAATTGATGCATGCATGACCTAGAAACGGGACGTCTAGGCACTCAAGCAGTCCTAACCATTTTTTACATAAAACAGTTCTGAATAAGTTTGTGTTAGTTTCCATTTCCATTTTGCCACAGTGAATGAATAAATGACTTTTTATAGTTACTATTGCACTGCGCTCTTTGTAGATCTACTGCGAACTTTTTGTAGAGGACTACTCCACTTCTAATTGGTGACTTCCCACTTTGTTACCGAGTAGCTTGCAGATGCTCTGCTAAATGTTGTTCTCATGAATAGCTAGGGAAATTACTTTTACCCACAAAGCCTCAAATGTGAGGGTAAGGTTAAGGTACTGGATGTTGCCAGATATCTCAAGGCTCCGTTTGATACACCATTAGGCCGGTGTCATTTACTCCGTCTTCACGGCTCGCTTTACACTTTAGAGTTAGCCGGGTTAAGTAGAGTGGTGAATGTATGTATATTTTGAGTCTAGTATGAGCTAGAGGTACGGAGGGATCAATAAACCCATCAACTGCTCACTTCAGCTGCCTCCTCCGGGATTTTACAATCGTACTTAAACCGACTTTTTCCAGTTTTTTGACAACTGTGTTTAGATTACGTTAAGTCAGTTCTCCAGTCCCATTGAAAGCGTGGTAAGGACGGATTAAAGGAGAAAGTCGAAAGGGCAATCGCCCCTCCCGAGACAAAAGAAATGTAATAAAATCCTATTTTACTTCCGTAAAATGAACGTGTTCGCGTAGGCTTTGAGGAAAAGGGTCAAGGAGGCATCTTGGGCCTCTGATGGGTCCGAAAACTGTTACATTATCCAGATCTCAACTTTGTATGTACATGAAATTTTGTTCGTATGAACATATGTACGTTTGCACACTTTGTAATGCTTGTACTGAGGGGGAGAACGGGGTTGCAAAATTTGGTATTTTATGTTTGTTCCCTCTTTTCTTCCTGTGTCAACTGCAACAGCAGAATGATCTTTCCCGACTATAAAATTGAAAAAAACTAATGATGACAAGGGATCAGTGTTAATCGTAATAGTAAAACAACTAGGAAAACTGCGGCTGCGGCTATACAAAAAAAAAATTACCGGCAGGAATGTTTTCAAGAGAGCAAAATAGAAAAAGGATGTTTTGTTTAGTAAAATTTCTGTTTAAAAATAAGTTAATTTGTAAACAATAATAATAAAAATTGTAAAATAAGAATCTAAAAAAAAATTAAGTGATTTTTTTCTAAAATGGAGTAAATTTGTACACTTATTTTATATCTTATTTTATTAAGCAAGTCTCAAAATAGCTTAATAGTGCTAGTTTTTGAACGTATTATTTAAAAAATGTTCATACCTCAAGGAGACTTTCTTGTAAGTTGAATCATCCAACCAATCGCCCTCACCCACAAAATTGCATTAATCCGTTAATGAAGCTTGGTTAGGGCATCTTTTTAAATTTTATTACGGTTGATTCCCGATCCTGTTACAAATGGTCGCCGGTTCTTCTATGTTCGTTCTCTGGTCTTATTTTTGATCCGTTAATTCCCGATTAAATGTTAATCAGTCCTTTTAAGGTCGTTTTCTGGTCTTATTTTGATCCTTGGCGATTTTGTAATATTTTGATACTCAAACCGTTCTCCTCTTGGTTTGCGGTCATTATCCGTTCCTTTTCAGGTTATGCTCTGGTTCTATTACTCGACACAACCATCCGGTATCATTAAAATTCAACTTATGTCTGGTAAAACCAGCTATTATGCCTCAACCTAGATAACACTTATTTTGTAAACTGTGGGCATTTAAAAAAAACAAAACATATATTTATATTTTCCTTTTACTGTGTTTATAAATTTACAAAACATATCTTATTATTTTGTCAACCTTTTTTATTATATTAATTAAACATTATTATATCGAGCAGAGACACAATTAAAATTGTTAAAATTAAAACAAATCTGCTACGCTTTCCTAAATTAATTAAATTTTATAAAAAAATAACAAAAACGATTGCACAGTGTTTATAAATAAAAATACAAAATAATTGTAATGCATTGTACAAAATTTACACTTATATATGCTTTAGTATTTTATATTTAAGCTGTTTGTTTTTTTATTGTTGTAAAAAAAATAGACAAATGGTCTAACTTGTTGTACAGAACAATAAAATGAAATAGCATGTAAAGCCCCTCTATGTTCTGTAGACATTAAAATAGTATTAAATGAATTAATTACCATTTAGACGTTATTTCGGTTAATTTTACAATGTCGATAACATACTTCTTTAATATGTTATAAAAGTATTGGAAAATCAAAAATAAAAATATCATATTGTTATTTGTGTTGTGAATGTTATTTAGGGAAAAAATTACTTTCCTACAACTTTAAAAAGAAATAAAGAAAAACTATCAGCTTCCTGGATAAAACTCCGTGCCATATCCAAATGCACGAATAAATCTAGAAATATTTGTAGTAAAACAATAATATGGTGGCAAAGGTTGATTAATTTTTGGATTGATTCCCGAACGATTTGGTATTTTACACACTGACTTCAGTTATGTATTTTCACACATGACTAAATTTAAGCAAAATCTGATGGGTCGAGTTTGATAAAAACGGCCTACCGTTTTAACCCTTTTTTTGTCTGAAGCTAACTATCCATAATTCGCAATTTTTAGAACTGAGCCTGAAATGGTGTCATACGATTTGTTTAGTGAGTTATGGACTATATTTAGTACAGACATTGAACAAAATCTTCGAAATCCTTTGAGAAAATCTGAAAAAATGTTTTTCATGAAAAAAGGCTTCACAGTCGGTTAAACACAAATAAAAAATATTTAATAAAAAAAATTGTTTGATGGAGAATCACAATTGTGTATTACCTTATGAATGTCTGCAAGTATAAAATGACGAAAGCTTAGTTATAATTGATGCTATAGGAGCTCCTACTAAGGACCGGGTGTTCAACAAATGAGGAGCGGAGAAGACTATACATTCAAAATCGAACATATTGTTTTAATGTAAGTGTGGCAAGTGAAAGCGTAATGATGCTGAGCTGTAAAGTGTAAGTCAAGAAGCGTCGCTGGACACCGCTCAGAGTAGCTTCGACTCTGTGTAGGTTCGGTTTTGAAGCTGACTCCTCTTACCACGCCTAAAAACTTATTATTTCTCGTTATCTAGGTTACGGTTTTTTTATCATAGTAGTTCTTAGCATCCGTTACAGTCAGTCTAAATATTTATATTTAAAAGATACAAACGCCTTCTTTAAATTGAGTGAACTCCACTTACGGTTGTTGTTCATCTTCATTCCGATCTTTGTTATCATCATCAAATACATCTTTGCTTAGCGCATCTCCATACTTGGTGGCCGCCCAGTCTAACTTGGAAACCTAGCGAAGGTAGTTTTAAAAATCACGTAGAACATAGAACTGAACTAGATCATTTAGGGACTCAAAAGTGCAAAGAAAACCTAGAAGCAAATTTGTTATAAGACGTTTCTGCCTTAATAAAAAATATCTATGTCATCAACTTTAAAATAATAAAAAAAAACCTTAATTCTTTGCACTACTCCAGGAACGTTTTTCGCTCCTTCAGTTCAGTTCGATTTCAACAAGACTTCAATGTTGTATCGGAGTCTAAAAGATCGATACAACTTCTAAATATAATGTATTCAAATTTTTTTAAATTTCGCTCTCTCTCTCTCTCTCTCTCTCTCTCTCTCTCTCTCTCTCTCTCTCTCTCTCTCTCTCTCTCTCTCTCTCTCTCTCTCTCTCTCTCTCTCTATATATATATATATATATATATATATATATATATATATATATACATTTTCACGATACTTAAGTGAGTTTTGCAAATTTAGAAAATAATTTAGACGTAAAGAAATGAAATCAGATTTTATTCGGTTTTATTTTGTTAATATCTCGAACCGGAATTTCGGGAAAGTACCATAACTTTTGTGTGGTACAGCTGTTGTGACCCGAACAGCTGGCCGTTACGACTAACCGATTCTGCTTTGAAATTTCGTTAAAACTTCTGCTGGTGTGGCGGTTGACCGTACAGTTCATACTTTGGATCGGCTGGATATAATCAACGAGTTTTCAGAAAGATATTTTCATACCGCATATATTAAAAGAGGATAAGGAAGTTATATTCCTGTAAATACGAGAAGGACCAAATAAAATATTTTCAAGTCTGAATAGTGACGTATGCGTTGCTAATTTAATAAAATGTAACTTGAGAAAACGAAGGATTTTTTTTTACCTAACAGTCTCAGCTTTACTTCCAATATTTATTTTAGTGATCATATGGACACACAATAATTTCGCTAGTATTTCACAGGTTTTTCGTCATTATTGAAAGAAAATAGTGATATGATATGGTTAAATAGGAGAAAAACATTACAACCGTCGCGGATTTATTCTGGTATGGATCTCTGTCCGGCTGGTAGTCGGGCTGAGCGTATATGACGTCATGATTGACGACTGCCGGACAGTTCCGACGAAATAGGTCTAACTGACAAAACTGACAAACACAGCGTCAGTTGCTGTTAGCCTTAGCGGTAGGCAGTTCCTACGAAATATGTCTAACTGAAAACCACAGAATCAGTTGCATTATATTGTATCGTATTGTCATCAGTTGCAGTTAGGATTAGCGGTAGTCAGTTGAGACGGAATAGGTCTAACTGAAAACCACAGAATCAGTTGCCTATTGTCATCAGTTGCTCTTCGTTTTAGCGGTAGGCAGTTCCGACGGAATAGGCCTAACTGAAAACCACAGAATCAGTTGTCTACTGTCATCAGTTGCTGTTCGTTTTAGCAATAGGCAGTTCCTACGAAATAGGCCTAACTGAAAACCACAGAATCATCATCAGTTGCAGTTAGGATTAGCTGCAGTCTGTTCCGACGGAATAGGCCTAATTGAAAACCACAGAATCAGTTGTCTACTGTCATCAGTTGCTGTTCGTTTTAGCAGTAGGCAGTTTCTACAAAATAGGCTAAACTGAAAACCACAGAATTAGTTGCCTACTGTCATCAATTGCAGTTAGGATTAGCTGCAGTCTGTTCCGACGGAATAGGCCTAACTGAAAATACAAAATCAGTTGCCTACTGTCATCAGTTGCTGTTCTTATTAGCGGTAGGCAGTTCCTACAAAATAGGTCTAACTGAAAACCATAGGGTCAGTTTGCCTACGGCTAGCAATTGCTGTTCGCCGCACAGGTAGGTAGTTTTAACAAAACAGTACCTTAACATGTCAACTTATTAGTTATAAAATAATTCGGTATGAAAACTTGAGTAATAATTTTACAAATTTTATTACAACAAAAAAATCGTTTTTTTTTCAAAAAATAATTCAAAATTCACTTTTGTCACGTTGTGTTAGCGCAATTATTAAAATTTTTTCCCCAAACCAATATATTTCAAAACAAAATAATTTAAAAAGGAGCGAGCTGAAACGCGGACAAACAGCGTGACAAAGTCACGTATCGGAGTCACGAAGTCATGCTCGGCCTTGTTTAATCCCCATCCCGCCTCCCCCAACACGTACAGCGGCCAGCTCCACAAATCCCGCACTGTAGTCTTCCGCTACTGTGTACTGAGTTCGAGGAATTTAAATTGGTGAAATTACTAAAATATTCTACTCCAGCTGGCCAGCGCTAAGTCTGTATTAGTATGTTAATTTTGAACAGCTTTTTGCAAAAGGTGCAGAACGAATATAGAAAGAATTGATCGACAGATTTTTAAAATAAATTAAAGTTTTTTTGCTATTTTTAATAAAACAAGAATTTATATATTTAGGATAATTGAAGAATTATTTTAATATTTATGCATTATGAAAGATTGTAATTTCAAGTCAATTGGTCTCTCACCTTAGTAGTTCAAAAATTCATTAAGTATATATATATATATATATATATATATATATATATATATATATATATATATATATATATATGTGTGTGTGTGTGTGTGTGTGTGTGTGTGTGTGTGTGTTTTCGGCGAGGGATGTAAGGAAAATGTATGATTCTTTTGCCCATTTCAGTTTTCTAATTGCCAAAACACTGTGAAACCTGCTTGGGGGGGGGATGAACAACCTTGACCCAGTGTACTATGATTAGTTCTTGAGAATTCCGAAACACAAACAGTTGCATTGGTCTAGAAAAATAACGTAGGCACAATATAACACCCTTTGATGTTTTAATATGAGAATATATTATAGTCGACCTCTTGGGGTAAGAGTAACGTAGGCACAGTTTAGGCCAACACATTAACCGTTATAATAAGCCTATATATATATATATATATATATATATATATATATATATATATATATATATATATATATATATATATATATATATATATATATATATATATATATGTTATATATGTCTTGGAGTTCTTACTCCAACCTATAACCTAGTCACAGTGTTGCATCCTTGAATGTTTAACATGCCGATATTTAGTAGACATCTTGTGGGTTATAATAAACTAGGCACAGTGTAACACCCTATGATGTTTTAATATGAGAATACTCAGTCGACCTCTTAGGGGTAAGAATAATGTAGGCACAGTTTACCCATTGACCGTTCTAATATTCTGACGTATAGTAAGACTCTTGTGGGATAAAAATAACCTAGACACAGTGTACCCCTTGAAATTTTATTATGCCATTATATAGTAGACTTCTTGTGGGTGATAATAACCTAGTCACAGTGTACTCCTTTAAAATTTTATGATGCCAATCTATAGTAGACCTCTTGTGGGTAAGAGTAACCTAGGTACAGTGTACCCCTTTGAAATTTTATTATGCCAATATATAGTAGACCTCTTGTGGGTAAGAGTAACCTAGGTACAGTGTACCCCTTTGAAATTTTATTATGCCAATATATAGTAGACCTCTTGTGGGTAAGAGTAACTTAGGTACAGTGTACCCCATTGAAATTTTATTATGCCAGTATATAGTAGACCTCTTGTGGGTGATAATAACTAGTCACAGTGTACTCCTTTAAAATTTTATGATGCAAATCTATATTAGACCTCTTGTGGGTAAGAGTAACCTAGGTACAGTGTACCCCTTTGAAATTTTATTATGCCAATATATAATAGACCTCTTGTGGGTAAGAGTAACCTAGGTACAGTGTACCCCTTTGAAATTTTATGATGCCAATCTATAGCAGACCTCTTGTGGATAAGAATAACCTAGGCACAGTGTACTCCCTTTGAAGTTTTAATATGCCGATATGTAGTACATTTATTGGGAGGGGGTAGAAAAAACCTAGGTACAGTGAACCCCTGTATTTTATACTAAATTGTCATGGTTTTTACCCCCAGTACACAAGGACTAGGCTTTTTGTACCGTGGGTACACTGTGCCTAGGCATTTTATACCGTGGGGGGTACACTATGCATGGGGTTAAATTTGCCTGCGATACCGTTTTCTAGAATAAACATTAAATTATTTAATCCATCATTAAAGTTAATCCTTAATTAAATGGTCCATTTTAGTTTCTAGAAAAATGGGGTTAAATTTGCCTGCGATACCGTTTTCTAGAATAAACATTAAATTATTTAATCCATCATTAAAGTTAATCCTTAATTAAATGGTCCATTTTAGTTTCTAGAAAAATGGGGTTAAATTTGCCTGCGATACCGTTTTCTAGAATAAACATTAAATTATTTAATCCATCATTAAAGTTGATCCTTAATTAAATGGTCCATTTTAGTTTCTAGAAAAACCATTAACTGTTAATAGAAGATTAAACTCGTATTAATTTATATTCAAATAACGGTCAATTAATTTTTTTTAATTATTGAAACGTTATTAAAATTTTATTTGTGACATTTTGTTGTGCCAATTTATTTTGTTTTAATTGTGCTTAGTAATATTGGATATGAATTTGTTTAAATTTTATTCATTATAAAAGTTGTCACAATTTTTTAAATTTATTTATTAATATCAAAAACATAACCTATAAATTATTGTTAAACTTTATTTGTAACAAATTTTCAAGTTTGAATTAGTTGATATTTTCCAATATTATTGAAATTCTTTCGTATTTCCTGCTTGTCCATTCCAAAAATTAAATACAGTACTAAAGAATGTATAGCAAAAAGTAAACAGAAAAACGTAACTATGGAAACAAGAAAATAAACATAACCTAAAAATAACATACATTAATCATATGCTTGAAAACAGTTATTTTTTAAAAATAATCTTTTTCTTAAAGTTAATGAGAGTTTAATTGGAGATTAAGTAATCTTTGATTAAATATTTTCTGCAATAAACACAAACAGTGTTTTACAATAAGCACTAAATTAGTGAGACCGGCTGTGATAGCGTAAAAATAATCTACGTTTTGGGAGTAAATCCAAAATTCAAACTAAAATGAAACTGTATTGTTTTTTTCCGATTCACTCAGCAAATGTTTAAGCTACGTGAACTCACACCTAGGTAATTGTATTGACTCTGTTCGAGAAGGTGGATCAAAGTGTTTTCAGGCAATGCATCATCCCAATGCTTGACCGAATGACATTTTCACTTACTGCTTGACCGACTTAATGCTTGGTGATTGAGCGTAATGATGATCGATTGTCAGGTTCAACGATGTGATAAATTTTTGTTCTAAAATTCAATGTTTGGAACTTTTGGTAGAGAATATTTCAAAATCCTCGTTTTGAGATTTATTGTATACATGAAAGTGGGATATGTTCATATAAATGTTGGCATTTATATTGCGTTAAAGTTTATTTAAATATAAAAAACAATTTTAAACGCTTTGGTATAAGAAATTCTTCAAAATTAAAAAAAAACACACGAGATTTACCTTCCGAGGGCGTGTAGTATGCAGTCGCTCTAGATGTGTATAGGTGATAAGATAGGGACACATGGAGTTGCAGATTTAAAAGAATTCAGCTTACATTGAAAACAACAAAACGGTAAATGCCAAATTACTTGATTTACTTAAAATTACAAAAAAAAGTGCAATTTAAGAGATAAATTTTAAAATATCTTATATAATAAAGAAATCAAATTGAACATATTTATTTAGTTGTATAGTTATATTTGGTTCTGTTGGTAACTTCTGTTTTTAATATCGATTATTCTGTAAGTTTTTTTTCACATGTTCCCGAATCTCCAAAGTTAAACATTTTGTAAGCTAGAAAAGAAAGGATTGAAACAAGTTTCCTAGTTGCATTTAAAATTTTTGCAAATTGGATTTTTCGAACTGATTCCTCCGGAATGGAATTGATAGATCTTTTTACCGAAATTCTAATCGCTTATCGTTTTTAAAAGTAAAAACTCTAATTTCCTAATTCGTTAATGATTCATTTTATAGATCCATTTATTGCTTAAATACACATTCACAAATATAAACAGATATCCAAGTAAAAATAAAACGTTTTACTTCTTAGGTTTCAAACGGAATAATCGTATAAGCTTTACTTAAAATGCATTAAACGATTGCAATACTTTCTGTCAATAGTGGTGGTGACTTGAAAAAATATAAATTACGGCAGAACAAAATTATTTTAATTATTTAGTTATAAGTATTAATGTATCCTGATTCAACAATCGATAATTTACAATAAATAAATTTCAATAATCGATACATTTAATAAATATATAATATGTTTTTTAGACACAATTGTTGACATTGTAAAGCAGGTTTGTTCCACTAGAGGGCCAAAACGTCCATAATCCTAGTTTTGTCACTGAGGTATGTAGCATGCTGTGCACCCTCGTTCACAGATTCAACCTTTACAATACAACTTCAGGCCTTTAGAGAACCGTGAGACGCTTCGGAGGATATTGCCCAGTTTCGTCGTCTGCCCCACTCCGGAGAGTACCCAAGGATTCAAATCGTTACCTGTCCAAAGCTGAACAGTCAGATATCGTGCCGAGCTGTTTCCTCGTCTGTACTGCATTTCCTACACAAAACCCATTTTGTGTAGATAACTCCGGAATGTCCAGTGACCCGTCACTCTCCGCAGATCCACCCTGTTCGTAACGCGATTAGTGTAAAACGGAACAATGCTTAAATAAGAGGTTATTAAACAAAGTGTAGATTTAATCCTTTTCCAATAATTATACCTCATTTTATATCGGATTAGAATGCTAATGCGAATTAAGCTGCTTACAAGTGTTAACTGACAAATGCACTATACATAGTTATTTGTGTGCATATACAGGATGGTACGAAAATATAGGACTTATTTATCATATTAACCTGAAAATTGATTTATTATCGTAATATTCCTCCTTGCCTACGTTCCAAGAGCGGTGAAACTTATTTATCAACATTAATTTCTGAATATTAACTTATGATCACTATTTCTTTTATAACTTTTATGTAAAAATGAAACTTTGAAATAACTTTTACCATTAACGATTAACATAATGTTTATATAACTCATGTTTTTTTACGGTATTATGATTTGGCCGATATTAAAAGAATCTGCAAAATTGTAATTTATTATTTAAATAGTTGAAGTTTTAATGAGTATAAGCAAACTCGGCGTTTTTAGATATCTTTGATAGATTTTCTACTTTCATGTATTCATCTTGTTGAGTTTGTTAATTATTACTTGGAAAATGGTTTTACAAGTATCGACATACCAATATGCTTTCTCGTTTTTTTGTACGGAATAAAAAAACTAAAAAGAACTTTTTATGTTTGTTTGTATCTCAATCAGTAGTGTTATTACAAAAATATACAGTAGTTTTTAATATTGCGTTAGAATCATGTATAAAATGAATACTACCATTTTAAACATGAAATTTTTAGAACATTTTATATGAGTACGTAAATTGATAATTGGATCAATAATACAAAACGTTGAAAGAAATATTTTTATTAAACACTTTACTTCAGGATTCTTGTTTTTGTCTTAGTGCTGCAACTTTATATGGCCCTGGTTATGAAAATGAACCATGCACTTTTTCCACTAACATTTGAAAAGTTAAAATTATATTTTAAGTAGTAAATAGTTTATTTACAATAATAATTGTTTATCATACGGAGTAAATAACCACTCTATAAGTTAATTTATAGATATTTTACTCTTAACAAACAATTTTATTTGGTTAGGCAAGATGTTATACAGGTCGGCGAAAATTTATGAATCGATATTATAAAAAATGTTAACTTAGTTTAAGGTGCAAAGCCGGCGGAGGCAGTTGAAATGAGTAGCTGATGGGTTTAGCGATCCCACCGTAACTCTCGCTCATTCATATACTCAAGACACACATATGTACACATTCACCTGGCAAACTCTAAAGTGTAAAGCAACCTGTGCTGATGGAGTATATGACATTGGCCTAACGGTGCATCAAACGGAGCTCTGACAACCCCCCAGCATTCCTTAGGCTTAAGCATGCTGTGTGAGCCGACATAATTTCTTTAGCTACTCATGTTCCAATGAGTAAGACTGTAAATAGTATGAGGAGGAACTCACCGCTCAACAAAAAGCTGGCCAAATAAGACACAACATCCGTGATAAGGGTCGAGAGTATGGGGGAAGAAATTGAAAGGCCATTAACAGAACAAACATCTGCAAGTATCTCTCTCAATAATGAAATTGGAAGTCACCAATTAGAAGTGGGGGAGCTACCCACTTGAATCCTCTTCATATCCTAGACTTTATAGAGAGACTTGGACTGGAGAAGACGCTGAGCATCTCAGGAATTAGAAAGGAAAGCACAGTAGATCTGCAAGATCGCATTGCAATAACAACCCTGCAAGGTCATTCATTCATTCTAACTACAAAACGTAATTCTCAATTTACGTTATGAAATATATGTTTAACAAATTAAAGTATATTTAATTCTACGTGTTGTACACACACACAAATTTATATATATATATATATATATATATATATTTATTTATTTATTTATACAAAAATAGTTCAGAAAGTGAAATAGCAACCAGTGATAATCGTTTGTAGGACATTTAAGGATGGTCTTTTTTGTTATCATTTTTAGAGACCACAGACAAAACAAGAGCCCTTATAATTTCCCCAGGGTGTCTTCCCGTTCGCTGGTAATGTCCTCTCTCCAACGTCTAAATGATAGATTGGAGAATTAGGAACACCAAGGTTTATTGTTCCCACAGACCTAAATAATTGTAGCTGGCAGAAATCACACAGCCGTGCTTAAATTAAAATAATCGCGACACGCAACTGTCTCGCTGACGTATATAAACATTTAAACTTTGAAATTACATTCAAAATACGAAAATAAATCCTGACTTCCGTAAAATTAATTTTTTAAATTTAAATGGATTTTGAAAATTCAAAACGCTAATTTAAGCAGTTTTTAATGCTGATTGCGATTTTAAAAGAAGATTTTTCAAAAAAACATTTAAGGCAAAAAATTAGGATGACAGCCGTTTTGAAACTGTAGTATTAATTTTGTTGGTTAACGAACTTATCTGAGCTATTGCCAAAATCGATTTGTGTGCCAAGTCAAAATCAAATAGGACTATAATTACGACGACTTCTCAAAAAGTGATCTAGAGGTGAGGATTGGGTCTCATTCTCAATTCAAGTTATTTTGTCTGGGCTTTACTGTCAAATGAAATTCTCTAAAAAAAAGGTGAATTGTTGTTGTTGGAAAGAATTTTTTTAAATACAAAATGTATTAAGAAAATCTAAAAACACTCTTCAGATTTTATATTGCTCACGTTAACTAATACATTTTAAAATTATATTAAATTAATAAAAATAAATGTTTTTACAGGCATAACTTTTAAAAGGTTAAATAACATTTTAATTGATGGACTCAGTCGTTGATTAATTCTTTTTCCAAAATAATGTTTTGTGCAAGTAAACCAGACTGACGTTGCTTAGCAACATTGATTATTGTCGTAGTGGTGTAATAGATAGGCTAAGTAATAAACGTTGGTTTAAGTTTACTTACAAGAAGTCTGACAAGAGTTAAAAGTTTCTAGGCGTATTTTGCAGTTAATGTACAAAATATAATTTATTTAGCGCTGTTCAATCATCAGTAATGTAATTAATAGTAATTTTCAAAGTTAAAAGTAACAACATAATTTCAAAAATAACTTTTAATTTCATTCAAAAAAAAAGCCTAATCATTTTATCAAATTTATATAAATTATATATTGCTTTCTCTGAAATTCTTTATTAATAGGATGCAATCAATTTTAAAAATTATGAAATTATAAAAAGTAACTCGACATAATTTAAAATATTTTGCGCTTTTGCTTTTCTTCAGTGTTTTCAAAATCAAATTGCATAATTTGTAACCCTTTTTTACACGCCCCGAACCTCTATGAAGCACTTTCGAACTTCTAAATTTTTATTGTTAAGAAAAAGTGACAAGGCTATGGTAGATTAAATTAGATTATATATTAGAGGAAAGGATTATAAAACCCCAGGCACTGCGATCGACGGACCTATTGTGTAACTAAACATTTTAAGAACTAGTTCAGCAGATTTATACCTTAGTAAGCTCCAACCCTTTGAATAGCTCATCCTATTGGAGGTCCTAGGGTGCTGGAAAATAAAACCCTTAGCCTCCTGCTAGAGAGACACTCAATCCTCCTCTTTAGTACATAGCCTACACACGATTTCTCCGTGGTACATACCTATCTTGTTCATGTTCACCTCAGACCACAGTGCCCAGTAATGAGCCCCATGACTTTCCTGAATTGTGCTATGCCCGGAATATTTGCCGTCCCTCTAACTCCTCCATGAGGAACCTTATCAAGAGGCACTTGCTATGGGAACGCCCATGAAGTTTATCCCATCTTTCCTGATGTTTCTTATTAATTTACCTATTAATGGAAGATCTGGCCAATGACGGACACATCCCTAAGGTCGGTTCAGATCCGATAAACTCAGTTGCAGATCCCAGCCCAGCCAGTTATGTGCCTCCTCATAACCCTCAACACCCTTATGCCCCGAAAGCCAGTGAAGAGTAACTAGGCTTCCTAGGGACAGAGCGTTGAGGTTTTCTAGACACTGCCAGACCAGCTTAGGCTGAATTGTGGGGTCCACAAGTGCTTTGATTGCTGCCTGACTATTGGTATAAATATATACGTCTTCTGAAAGGACCGTTTAAAATTCTCCCGAACACAGTCATTAATGGTCATTATTTCAGCCTAGAATACTATTGCATACTATCCCAGGGCAACAGCTTTCTTTGCCCTTGACCTCAGGCGGTACCCTATAGCACCAGTGTCTTTGAGCTATCTGTATCGGCTATCATACTAGGACTCCATATTTTGCCAACGCACGATCTTCCTCCTCAAATGTCATCTTGATCTAAATGGGTCTAGAAATCATGTGTTGTTTGACTATCTGATCAGACTCAATAATTAAAATAGGGTCTGTAATCTTTTCTGTTATTCTACCATGCCACAATGTTGAGGATAGTCAGATTTTACTAGCTCGCAGCCTACATGCGCCTCTCCGAAAACACATGAGTCAACATGTTACCACGGGGGAAGCCTGAGGTAACTATAAACTACATCAGGCGGTTGCGACACTGAAATTCATATCTTAAGTTCGTAGGTTCGAAACTACAATTCCGTAGTTTAATTAATTTACTACTATGTTTCCTAGGGACAGATCGTTGAGGTTTTCTAGACACTCCCAGACCAGCTTAGGCTGAATTGTGGGGTCCACAAGTGCTTTGATTGCTGCCTGACTATTGGTATAAATATATACGTCTTCTGAAAGGACCGTTTAAAATTCTAATGAGCCTTTGAAAAAGTGTATGCCAAGTGCATACATGACCAAGGCAATTTTAATAATATTGTTTTAAATTCTTTCATTCTGTTTAAATGTTAGAAGTATATTACTATCAGTCCTTAATTAGGCCCCGTATCCTTATTTATTTAAAAATTTCAAATATTTAAATATAATATTTAACAAGAAATGTGGAATATTGATTAAAGGCGCATTATATTTACTGGCATTGTTTTAATAAAAAAAACCTATACATGATGCAATTTAGAATAAACCAAGATTATTTCAGAAATTATTTGTTGATACGACAAATGAATGTTTTTTTAATGATAAAATGTAAAACTTTTAAGATTTTCTCGATACAAAACTTTATATTGCGAAAAGCTTCTTTCCACAACACATGAAGTAATTGGAGCATATTTAAACTCTGATATGTCTAGCGTGAATATGATGATTTGAATAGCAATGATATGAATAGCATGAATTTCCTTTCAAACTTTCGAATGATGTCTTCTCCGATTTTACCTGAATATAATTTAAGCTCCAAGCGGAATGATAGTATTGGGTCCAAAGTACTTGTGAGAGCATTGTGTTTTCAAGTTTTTGACTATTTTTGCAACTTTTTAAAATTATAAGTTATACAGGCGGGGTAATTGTTTATTGTATAATGAAGTTTTAAAGGAATGACTCATTCATTTCATTACTCACCTCTAACTTCATTTGTCATTTGTAGGCCTAAAGTTCAATTGTAACATCGGTTCATTGGAAAATTGTATTTCCATTTATATTCTCGTCTCTTTGTAGTCATTTACTCTTTAACAATTTAAAGCCCCTCCAAAATCAAAACAAATCCTGCCCACTGTTGTAGTTAAACACAATAAAACCCATTCAGAATAATATAATAAAGTGATAAAACACCAATAAACTAATTTAGGGCAATTCAAAATGTTTAACGTTTCATGACAAGTCAGCTCAATTAATGTGGCAAACAAATACCACTTGATCAGGTTGTGTTATTTCTACCTGTCAGGTTGTCATTTAGTTATTTACACATTACAGTTGGCGCATTTGTTTCACTATCCTCTTTTATTGTCTTCTCTGTATTAACAGCAAAAATTAACTGTTGAAGCGCAGCTATAATACACTTGTGCCAGTGTGCTTGCTGTCACTCTATAGTGTTCGCATAAAACTTTACGCAAAAAGTGATACGGTAATAGCTTGGCAAGTAATACTGTACAGCAGATTCTATTTCTATCCGTTGCAAAATTGGGTTTGATAAAAACTAATACAAATATTACAAGTTAGTTTTCTGATTTTTCAACAATTTGAATCCTAACGTTTATATATAAAAATATAATCTCGTCGTTTTTAGATTTTGACAATTTTTTTTAACAGTAAATTTTGAAAAAATATAAACCATTAAACAATACGTTGTTCAACATAATCAAACAAACAACGTTCATTGTCTAAGGAGACTTATTAAAGTGTCAATTAATCAGATTAAATAAACAAATGAGAGGTCTAAGGCGCTATACTTGTAAGAATAACAGATAGCCACGCGGCAATAAAGGCTCTCAGATCTGTAGAAATCTCATTCAAATTGGTGTGGATTCCTTCCGCGGATCTATATCCTGTCAAGTGCTAATGGTGCTACCTGGTCATTGCTGGATTAAGGGGAACGAAAGAGCAGACATGATGGCCCAAAGAGGAGTTGCTGATCGACTTGTGGGACCAGAGCCCGCGTGCGGGATTAGTCGCACAACTACGAGAGGTGCAGATAGAAAATGAACTAGACATGAGCACATCAAGCGATGGAAGCAACTGCCTGGGCAACGATTGGGGAAACGTCGTCTTTTCTGGACCAGACCCTGTACTGACAAGGACACTCGTTCAGTTATACAAGAGATCTTTGATGTAGGTCGTTGCCATGATCACCGGATACGACCACAGTCAGAGTCATGTAAATAAAGTGGGATTATTACAAATCTCGCCTGATTGTTGTCTGATTGTTGTGCGGGCAGAGGTTTGAAACTGCAGCACATATACTGTTCTGTGTGAGGTCCTGGAAGCGAAAAGAAGATGATTCTTTGGACTTCAGCAATCAGATCAGGAGTTCAACAAGGCTACCTTGTACAATATTCTGGAACTCTTTAAGGGAACTGGAGTAGTTTTAAGCTTATAGCTGACGGGTCGGAGGCTACAGGGCCTCTGTTAGCACTCCAAGGGGGAGAAGGCACTATACTTAGCCAATATAATGTGTTAAACCCTGCATCGGCCGCTTATTTTTCTGTGTAGCTAACTTCGAGTTGCCTATGGTGGAAGGAGAGGCGAGGCCCTTAACAGGTAAGAAGTATACTGGTGGAAGCTGACAGGGACGGATGCATTCTTTGTGAGTTGCATCATACATGACCAAGAGATCTGTTACTTTCTTCTTACTATGCGTATTATCAATGTTCTTTTACATATATATATATATATATATATATATATATATATATATATATATATATATATACTACATTTTTCTTGCCATGTATATGCTATATGTGTGTCTGGCTGAAAATGTTATCATTGAGTAAGTTCATTAGGTTTAAATAATGTCGAAAAGAAAAATTAATTCAAAATCGTCTAAGTAAAAAAAGTCTATGAGACTTAAAAGACTAATAATTTACATTGACCAGCGTAATCAGTGACACAGTATTGTAAGTGAAGCAGTATTTAAAATTTTTAACTCTGATTACAATTCAAAAAAAAAGAAAAGAAAAAGAAGTCAAAAAAGTTACAATTTTTCCGTAGGCAACAAACTAAGCAATCACCAATGCACATTTTTAATTAGGACTTATTGAAATCTCCGTTTATATAATGCTATTCATTCAGTGTCATTAGGTTTTAAAAGTCAGCAAAATATTTACGAGTATTTTTTTATGTTATACTAGTTAAACAGAGAGTAGTGTGAAGTTATTTGATACCAACGTTAGGAACGAACGATTAATTTGAGTTATGGTTAATGGGTGTTCGATATTTGTAAGTTGCTAAATATTTCGGAAGTCCAGATATACGGACCTTCCGCTATTTTTATTAAAGAACACTCATATCACTTTGTTGTTCTTCGCAATTTGCAGTCTTGACCTATCTTCATTGCTCTTTCCTTAGTAACTTCAAATTATCTAGTTAATCTTTATAAAGGAGTCTAAGTTAGCTTGCAGTAGTAGCAAAGTTAACATTTCCTGCCGCCATCTTGGAATTTATAATTAAGTTATGTAATCTTCAAACACGGAATAATGTTAAGACTTACTATCTCATTTAAACATAATGAGTCAGTAAAAACATTTTCATTTTCTCTATGGGTTAAATTTGAGTTGTTTTTAATTTTATTTTTGAAAATGTGTCCCTTAATGAATTTTTCCTCATATGCTTCCTTTTTAAATCTACTGCGTGGAAATGAAAATGTGTATAGTCTGGTAAAAAATATTATGTGTTAAAAGAAAGTTATTTTTGGTGGCTCAACTGTAACCGAATATCATGTTTTCGAGTGAGTTTCTTTGTTTAAACAATCACTTAGAAAATATTGAAATATTTTCAGTTTCGTTAAATGCCCAAGGTACAATTTATAAAACCACTTTTAGTTATATAAAATTCTTTAATAATGGGGATAAACACGATGATTACGTATAAGCTTTTGAAGCGCTGTGTAGATTTTGTACGTAGATTGGTCTCTTATACCACACATTCCTTAACAGGATTGGTGAAATGGAAACGTGTGCAGACTCAAGAGCGGACATACGTGCCTCCACGAAGTGCAGTTTGGAAACAGATTGATCCTGGCTTGTAAAAAGGATCTGTAACAATACAGCTAAAGAGTAGGACACACACATCCTAAACCAAGGTGGAACCGCATACGCCAAGGGCTGTTTTGCTAAGGGGACCTTAGATTTTACTATGCAAACTTTGGATACTAGGCGACTTCCAGTTTCAGGTTAGCCTTACCTATAAATGCTGGTACACCTTTTCCCCTAAATATTCGTGTATTCTTAAATAAATACTAGTAAAAATGAATTACGTAGAACTAACACCCATGGAAGACTTGCAGAAGTGGACCTGGCGGGTGAGAGAGAATTTGCGTCTGAGGAAACTGGAGTTGTACTTAATTCCGAAGATCCACCAGTTATGTACTGGAAGCAACTTGTGGAGATGTTAGGCGTACACACCACATTTGCTACTGATGAGATTATACATAGCTCTGGGGGACTTGTAGAAGTGGACCTGAGGAATAAGATTTTGGGAACGGAGGAAACGGGGATGGAACCAGTTTCGTGGAATCTACCAGAAGTATACCCCAGCAGACGGTGGGAAAACTAGCAGATCCGTTCGACCTGCTGTAGAAGTGAGAGATGGAAGTAAACCACACCTCTCTATTACTAGAACCGCAATAAAACATCTACTGGAAGCGCGAAGGCACCGATTAAAAAGACAAAAGGCGGTAGCATGAAGGCTTCAATTGATATCTGAAAAGAAACCTAAAGGGAATCACACCATGGGAGGTGAGTAATGTAGGAGTGAGGTCAAGGATTAGTGAAACCAACGGCGGCTGTGGAGATTGCTCTCGGGCTTCCACTTATTTGTTTATACGTCATGGAGGAGATACGTAAAGCAGCACATTGGCTGTAGGTGGAGTCTGGATACTTTAGGACATGCAAAAATCACAGAAAATATCATAGACTCGATTCTAATGACGAGGACTGATGGGATGGTTAGTATAAACACTTGTTCTTGTAAAAACCATTAATGGTACTTAAAATTACTATAAAGATGTTAACATTTTACTCGAAAATTTCGTAAAAACATAACCAAGTCCCGCCCAGATGGTCAAACTCTTAAACTAAAAAATTTAAACAAACAAATAAACATTCATTTTTCAAAAGTTTTTGATAAGAAGTTATATTAATTTTTCAATTTTTATCGCAACACCAATGCCACTATTGATCCAATGCTCAGTCAATTTTTGTGTACTTTTTTAAACTTATAACTAACGTCCCGTCTGGGTTCGTGCCAAGTTATTTTTCTGCAACACGCGCCATTAACTCTTTCACTTTCGTTGCGCTCTTATCTCGCCCGTCTTTGCAACGCCACGACGAAATTTGGCAACACAGCAAACAGCTGCTTTATCAATGGCGTGCGCTTTTAGCCAATCCTTGATTATATTTGAACAACAAATTGAACTCATTGTTCTGTTGACTTTATTTGTTTTAATAAGTTTTTATTGCTTTATTAAGGATACTTTTTTCATAATTAACTAATTCAATTATTTATTTTAATAATACTAGCACACTAATACAGAACGGGTTTCAATTTTGTGCTAATTATAAACTACAGGATGTTGTTAACGTACGATTAAAACTAAGAGGTCACTTGTAAAAATAATCGGTCCAAAAACATTGCAAACTCGTTTTTACATATCGCTTTCCCGCAAAGTTAAAAAATAAAATAAGAACATTTTTAGAGCAATAAATAATATACTTGTTTCTAAAAATCTTTAAAAGTAATGTAAATTACGAGAATATAATGATAATTTGTTTTCAGCACTTGTTTGTAAGCATTACAATACAAAGTGTATACTTATTATACTTTGTTTACTTTATAAATTTAGATAATAAAGTTATACTTATTTTATAAAAATAAACATATAAGTTTAATTGATTAAGTTCCTTATGTTTAAGCTAACTGACTTTCTTGTATTAAAGGGATTTCACAGACAGATACACACAACACTAAGACGCTATAATACTGTAAGTTTCTTTTAAAATCTCTTGTAATTTAGATTCTAAAGGGAAGTATTTCGCGTTGTAAAGTTGGCAATTGAAAATGTCCCACTTAAGAATAAACGACTCAACTTTAAACCGGAACAACAAAATGGGGTTGCTTGAAGTGAAAGGGGCTGTTAAATAACTCAGCCCCGCCTCAGTTACTGCCCCTCAAAATTATTGCGCCTCAGTACTCGGCGAAAGGTCGAAATTAATCTTGCTGCAGTCTGTTCAGATGACGTCATTTTATTAACGTGAAACACAATAGCATTATTTTGTTACAAAGGTTTTGTTAATTACAAACCCGTGTTGGACATCATTTAAAGGCATATTTATTGGGACTATATAAGAAATATTTGTTCAACGTTAAATTGAGTCACTAAGCGCACTTAGGTACAAAGAATTAACATATCTTTAGTTTTCCTAAGAAAATAGTTTTAAATTTTAAATCTTTATTTGTTTCATCCAACTTTGGGGTACACTAAATCAATCACTTTTTAATGTTCTGTGCCTTCCTCGTAGCCCAGTATTGCTTCATTCGTTGTGATCTTGCTTTTCTTTCTTCGTCAGAGATTTGGATCGTTCGCTTGGATTTGACTTTGCCTTGGAAACGTTGCTTCTTGTCCTTGGTTATTGTTTTGGCTGTTCTGTCCATGAGCATGGTGTCAGTGATCTGCAGTTCTGTTATGTCTTTCTCCGTTTCTCTAAACCAAAGTAAATTTTAAATTATTGTACATAAAAATACTTTTTATTTCATATTGAGTTAGATATTGTTTAATAAATACAGTATAATTAATGGTTTGTCACAATTTATTTTTTGTAGTAATGTTTAGTAGAAAAATTTCCCTTGAAATATTAAAAAAGAGCTTTATAATTAAGTATATAGTAGAAGTTAAAATGTTTATTAGGGACTAATTTACGTCATACTAAGCACTGTAACCAGAATTTGTGTGTGTAAACGACGTTGAATCATTCAAACAGCATCATAACTTGCGTTTATAAATACAGCATTTAAAAATCATAAAGTTAATTACCAACTAAAAAGCTATTTTATCCATTAACAATTCACAATAATTGTTTTTAAAATCAATTTGTTGACAATTGACAAATTACGTATATCTAAAACCTTACGAGTTTATAAAATTTTAATTAATAAAGGATTTTTATTGAAATTTATAAACTGAATTGATGAAAAGCTATGAGATTCCAACAATATAGAGTTCTAAACAATGTATTTTCCTCTTTCGATCATAGTACATTTAATTGGAAATTTAATTAATTATAGATTAATTATTAAATATACATAAGAAAGGCACAGTGAAAGCTAAATTTATTAATTCCTTCATAAAATCATTTGTTAACAATCTCAAAACAATTATGTTTTTCAACAATGAACTTACACTCAATCTTTGTAGAACAGCTGATTATAGATAACAATTAATTGTTGAATAATTTTTAACTTCGTGGTTATGTTTTGTTAGCATTATGGAGCAAATTTACAGCTGTCATTAAAGCGAAACCAGTGAACAGTATTAAGTTTCGATGAGAACCAAAGTGTTCTCTAGTTTTCTTAAAAATAAAATTTAGTTACCTAACCCTAGAAGACGTCTTGTCTGCTTTATTTCAATTTCTTTTGCTGTCGCATCCCCTTCCCTCTGAAACACTTCACTGCTGTGTGAGGCGGGGGCGGGGGGAGCGGTACGGTAGAAGTACCTCACGGTCACTTGGCTTCTTATAGTCTGCCCGGTTGAGCTATTCTCCCTCGCTGTATTTACTTATAACTTTTCCTCGTTCTGGAAATATGGAAAGTAATATTACGATATTACTTTGGTCTTTGATCTTGAAGTTATATTTACATTAGGTGTGTTATTTTGGTTTTTTTATGGTCTAACGAGTTTATTGACCGAGCGAAGCGAGCTCTCCGTTTCAACGAAACGTTTCGGTCTTTGGTTTATGTGTTTTATACGCATTTTTGGCCAAACACATTGACCTATTGTTATGAAATTTATTACGGAGTTATCTTTTAATTTTTAACGAACTTCTCTCTACTTTTATCTTGTCCGAACGAAGTGTGTGTAAGATTTTTCCCTACTCACTTTCGTTTCAAGATGGCGCCCTCTGATTTGTAGTATACAGTATTGGCTAAAAATATTGACGATTGTTTTGAAATTTGGTACGAAGCTACTTTGTATAAAGTCCAAACGGCATATTCACTTCCGTTTCAAGGTGGTTGCCTCTGATTTAACGATGACGAATGTACATAATTTCGGCAAAACGCACTTTTTAAATCTGGTACGAAAGTATCTTATATAAAGCTCAAACGATGTATGTGTACGGTTTTTCCCCATAAACATCCGTTTCAAAATGGCTGCTTCTGGTTTAACAAATACACGTGTAGTTGCTGGCTATTTCTTGTAATACTGGCTTAACGACAAGACCTATAATAATTTTGACCAGTTCATGGAGAAAGTTTCATAGAAACAGTTCCAATAAATGTGGTATAATAATATTTTTCTTAAATATTACGGTTACCGATTAAACTGGCTTAAAATATCGTAATATCGCGTCAGATCGCGGTGGTAAGCAATACTGCAAGGTCTCTTGTTAGACTAATGAAGGCGGTAACGCATAGAAACTGGACGTGAACCAGAGTACAAGCCAACAGTTGCAGCGAAAGTGACAAACATACAAAACTGATAAAACCCAAAACACGAAACATATGAATGCACAATTGTAACTTGTGTTAAGTCAAGGTTATTGTTTGTTAAATGTTTAGTAAATTCAAACATTAATTAAATTAATGTTTGGAACTTTAGTAAATTGAGAGCCTCAAATAAATAAGAAACTTATTATAAATACCGAAGAAAATAGAAGGTATTGAGTGATAAAGGCTGTTGCAGTCAGATATATCACATCTGAAAATCAGAAAATATGTATCACTGCTGCAGGATACATGTGGAAGATAAAAAGGAGTAATTTTTGTTATAGTGTGTTCAAGTAAATTACTCCATTTGTAAAAACATCCAAAAAACGTGTTCAAAGAGATAAAGTGTGTGTTTGTGTGTGCGTGCGAGTGCGTGTGCGTGTGTGTGTGCGCGCGCGCGTATGTGTGTGAGAGAGAGAAAGACACACACACACACACACACACACACACACACACATACACATATACATATATATATATATATATATATATATATATATATATATATATGTGTGTGTGTGTGTGTGTGTGTGTGTGTGTGTGGTGGTGGGTGTGTGTTTAACTTAGTCACAGAACATTATAACTCGGATCAGTGTAGAAAATTTGACAAGAAAATAAATTTTGTTACTTGTATATTGACTTGAATTAAGATTAATAATTAAAATTTCAGTAAATCTGTCAAAATGTTTAAGAAACAGGGAATGTTATGTATTTCTCTACTGAACTTGTTGATTTCTTTGTTGATAGCTTCCAAATCGAATAACAATTAGGCCTATACAATTACTGTATTTTTTTGGTTTTAAATATCCTATTTTACACGTTTTATTTTCAGATAATAATTTCTTATTATTATATTGATCTATCTGTCGTATCTTTCGAACGTTTCAAGATAGCTTAAACTGTAAAGTATCATACAATATTAATGTTCTTCTTGTCCACAAATTTGACGATTTTGTACATTTTTTATTCCCTTTTATACAATAAAAATTTGTACTTTATTTAAAGTTTGTAATATTTTATATTCTTTTTTCCAATGTGCCTATTACAGAAGATGCAGCGAAGTGAATTCATTCGTGCAAGTTTCATATCACTGTATTAAGACACGTGCACTAATTTATTTTAGCTGCAATAGCTAATTTTACTGTTTTCTTTTAAGTATATTCGTTACCTAATTTAAATTCTATTTTTATTTTCAATACTACTTATTTCAATCTGAGCTGGCAACAAACACACAAACCACCATTCACAAACAAACGCAGTTCAATAACGCGCAAAGTTTTAAAAAGGAAACGCGCCCACGGGACATGTGCCAACTTAAAACGCCACTAAATTTGTCGCCACCCACCAGTATTGCCAACTTTAGGGCAACATTGTTGTTGGAACACCAACTTTATTGTTTTCAGTTTATCCTGTTCGATCCCTCGGGAACTCGACATTTGTCAGGCTTCTGCAAAGTTTAGTGCGCCGACCCTTATGAAAGGATCTAATGAATTTAAAACAATGGACATGCCCGGATCAGTTATAGGAAAATATACAGTTAAACAAATACCACAAAAGTAAAAATTAAGTTAAGGTTTTGTAGTACAAAGGATAAACATCATCATTGATTACTTTTCTTTATTAAAATCATGAGAAATATATCAAAGCGTGACGCAATGAGAAAACTAACTGAACTCATTTTTATACCGCTGAACACGAATGAACGCTTGATTTTCCATTATCTTTAATTTTTGTCATTGTGGAAATTAGTTTGAAATTTAATTAGTTATTTCCCGTCTGCATTATTATTTTTTAAAAATTCTAACGGTCTTAAAGTCTATTCAGCTAAATTAGAATGAAAATGTTATTTTACTACTGATAATCAGACAATTTGATTCGAGTTAATGAAATAAAATTTCAGTAAAACTGTATGACATTTTGTTGTAAAAATGTACACATATTAAATATTAAAACATATCCAAGTATAATAATGTTACTGGGAACGTAGCCTCAACACCTCATAAAAATGGATTTTTTGTGAGTGAATATTTAAAACGTGACATCAACGTTTTAAAATTTCAAAGGCTACACCTTATATTTTGTGATATATTTATAAAAAATTATAAAAACTAAGATTTTTTCAAAAATCGTTTGTTCCTCTTTAACTGTAAGTTTTTCTGGTGTACACTAAACCGCAATTAAGAAATGATATGCTTACCTAATCGCTTCTTCTTTCATTTAAAGCGAGTCTAGTTTGCAAATGTGTACTCTATAAATAGTGATATACAATTAAAAAGCAAGTCCAAACTACCTTCAATTTTTCGTTTTATACAGTTGGTACTTTAAATATTTTCCCTGAATGCGTTCCACTCTCGCCGAGTTCAAATTAAAATGCAACTATCTTGATGGTATAGTGTTGTACCAGCGATGCATGTTACATGTTAGGTGGCGATCTCATTTATTATCGATATATCGATGGTATACGTTTCCTAGTTTTGAACACAGATATACAACAATTACAATTTATTGTGAGCATTATGAATCTATTATTTTCAAAATAAAGTTTAATCAACTAATCTAAAACCTTTGCTATTTCATCTGTCTGTTTAAATTATATTAGTAAATTTCCATTTGTAAGTAATTTTTAAAGTCTTATAGGCCTAGATTATGTTTTGAAATGTTTATATATATGGGGGGGAGGATAGCAATATAGCGTTCACAATTTTGAATGTTTTATTGAAAAATTAGCACAATATTCGGTTTTTGTTATTGACCAGGCAAAATCAGTTCAACTTTTTCAAAACGTCCGTCATTCCAAAATTCATGCAAGATAAAGTTTTTATCTAAAAAATATTAAAATCCGAAAATGAAACTTAACTGTAATCAGAAATCGTTTTTGTATATTTCGAAGTGTAGCCTATATTTACGAAAATTTTTACTATGATTCAAGATGTTGAAGTCAGATTATGAAAAAAAGTGTAAGGTAAACAAAAAATGTCACTACAACTAGGTCACACACAGATGAGTGCAGCAATTAATTTTTCTTTTCTAAATATTCTATAAAGAGATATACGCGATCGACTCAAAAAGTCTACGTGTGAGAGGATATTTGCGTTCCAGGTCACGTATAAAGCTCTTTACACATTATCAGCCATATTGTATTATTTCTTACAATACTAATGTTAATAAACGATAGAGATTACTCCTATTTAAGTTAGGGTAAAATTAATTTTGTTTGCTACAATATTGTAAACGTCTTGCATGTAGGAATATGACTCGCTTTTTAGATTTTGCGTATATTTTTACTCTGTATTCTTTACTCCTGTAATTTTAAAAGCAAAAATAAATACAAAATCTAAAAAACTTACCGAATATCTTCATAACAGACTTTTAAAATGAGATATCAACAGTAATTTTACCTTAATAATTTGCGGCATAAACTTTATCATTAATTACCTTAAGTAATATATGGAATAAATTAAATATCACAGAGTAGTTTGGTAGACTAACGATACTATATGTGTTGGTCAACGCAAAAATTGTACTTTTGAAGCTCTAGGCCAAAAGAAACCAACCATGGATAATCTTGATGTTATCTATAATAGATGTTATCTAAATAAAACCATGCACGCTATCAGGTGAATTATCTTTTTGTTAGTCTATTGCTTTTATTTCAAATTTGGTATATTGAAGCAATGGTTTAAATGTCAGCTTTGGCGAGTGGAATAAATAGAAAAAAATCTGCCGAACAAAAGAATGTAACAGAAATATGAAACGAATTTCGTCTCTCTATTTCTATCTCTTTTTCTTCTTCTTCCTTTTCGATAACAGCACACGCGTATTATATAAAAACGTTGTGTTACTTTGGTTTCGGTATTTTTACTTACTTGAAGAACACGTGCACGTTGTAACCGTTTATAATACATTCGAAATTAATATGCACGTTTATAATAATTGTTATTAATATTGCTAGTTTTTAACAACATAACCCGAAAATTATTACAGCCTATCAGCTGATCGTTACGAATTAATATGAAACAGCTGACCTTTTATTATAACTGCAGCAAATAATATCTAAGCTAGTTATATCACGTATTTATTTATTTAAATAAAACAAAATATTTGTAAACAGATCTTCAAACTAAATATATATTCAGCAAAGATATCATTGATAAAAGCTTTGCTTTTGTCTGTAACTCCCCCGAGTTCCACATGTGTACTTTTTTACTTTTAGACCCTTTGCAAATAGCACATACTATAACCATGCCAATTAAAATAGTTCATCGCCGATCAAATTGGTTTAGTTTATTCTTTAGGTGCATAAATGTTTAAATGTACTTAATTTCTGTCGGTATTTGCAAATTTACAATCTTAAATCTAATTATTTTTGAATTTTTTAATGAAAAATAACTATCTTCCAAACAGATCGGAATAACAAGTCATCATTTTAATCTCTACTCAATAGAAATTTTAATTTTTAAGTAATGGTTATCTGAAAAGTCCTGGCGGGGCGGAATGCTTGTGTTATGAACGCTGTTCAGGACGTGTTCATAAACAGGTTTTTATATTTTTTTTATATTTTTAGTTTCAACCGATCGATTCTAATTTGTTATATTTAATCTGTAAAAATGTTTTGTTTTATTAAAAAATATTGTTATTAATCTCTTTTCGTTTAGATTACTAAATATTTTATTGAACGAGTACAAAAATATGTTTATTTTTATTTTTAAATAATATAAATTTTAATAATCAAATTATAAATTTTACTTTCCTTGATAAATTTTTCAATTTATGTTTTTATGAGTATTGTTAGGTTAAGAGTAAGGAAGAAGACAATTTTAAGGTTTTTGGACATTCTATTTGTGGAGAATATTTATCATAATATCACACGTAGAACATCGACACAGATAGGCCTATTTACATGACGTAGAAGCTGAGATCCAAAAATTACTCCTTTTAAAGTCAAAGAACTTCAAAAACGTTTCACTTAAACTGAATATCGATTTTGTTTAGCCATTTATATTAATTGCATATCTTCTGGCAACTTACTTTCCTTATAAACAATTACATAATATCATAATCATAGATTAAAAATTAATCTACCATTCAAAGGATTTATTATACAAGCAAAATAAAAATGTGTTTAAGTAAGTTATTCTTAAATTTTATTATTTCAATTAGATTTAAACTCATTGTTCCTGCCACTTAATGCAGCTCGAATTTATTGAGCCTAAGCGGTATTCAAAATGAATTACAAGCAATGAAACCACGCCTGTCTAGCCCACTCGACCGTGAGGACATACGTGAAATGTGATTGGGGCGGAAAACCCCCAGCGTTGTTACGTGAACCACATACAGGGTGTTCCGTCCACTCTACTGTAGGTAATACTAGAATATGCGTACTCAAGAAGAAAAAGTAAATATAATTGTTAAGTTTATTGGAAATATGGTATTTTTGAATTCATGATCTATAAAACATATTGTAATCTATATCTAAGTGTCAATACATTTTTCGTTTCTCTTTTTTATGATTTATACCGGAAATATACTGATTTCCAGTTCGGATAATATCGATAAAAAATTACATATTCCAATATTTGTTAGATAATTTTCATTGGATAATGAGCTATTAGAGTGTTCATCAATCTAAGTCCCAAATCCCATGATCTTGAAATAAGCGCCGATTCTGGTCAGCACACACACACACACACACACACACACACACACACACACACACACACACACACACACACACACACACACACACACACATATATATATATATATATATATATATATATATATATATATATATATAAACAATCGCACTTTTAATCCGATTTGATTTAAAATTTGGCACAGAAATCGATTTTGGTAATAGCTTGCTCAAAATTTGTTAACCAGAAAAATGCATTCAATAGTTTAAAAATTGTGTACATTTAAAAATTCCTTTCGTAATTTTTTGTCCTAAATATTTTTGAAAATTTGATTTAACCGTCGTAATCAACGATAAAAACTGCATAAATCAGAGTTCGAAAAATCCTTTGAAAATGACGGCGGTCAGATATCATTTTACTACGTTTAATGTAATTTAAAATGCCAATACACGCATATTTTAATGCTGCTTTATATGGTGAAACTAGAATTTCAAAAAAAGGGTTAGAAAAATAAAAATACTTTCGATATTAGTTTCGAAACAGATGGGCGCAGCGATTATTTCGTGTGACGCAACAGGTGAGAAAGTTTGTGCAAGACATCTAAACCGTTATCTTTTGGTATTAAAATGAGTTTTTTTTTCAAATAAGTATAAAAATGCAGTACTTATGAAAGATGATTGAAACACGTCTGTAATGTTAGTTATTTAATAAGTTTATTGAATTTATTTTGTTTTAACTTTTGGTAAAACACTTGTTCAAATGTTCAGTGCGTTCTTTATTACTACTTTAAATTGAAATTTCGTTATTTATTGAGTAATGTTGAATAAAAAACATCAAATTTTGCAGTTTTTAAAAATGAAGTCCTTTTCGGAGAACGTGATAGGCATGGTATAAACAAGTGTAATAAATCACTGAAAGTGATATATTGCAAAATGTATGAAAAATTTAAATTGATCAATACTTTATTTTTGAAAGCCCAAAAGCGCTTTAAAATTATTTGTTACCTTTTTGTTTTTAAAACGCAAGACTTTTAGTTAACAATTTCTTACAAATATCATTATTGTGACTAAAGGCAATCTCAGTTACGTTTCAAACCTTTAAGCGTTTTTACTTGTTTTTAGTTTGTAATTTTCGACTCACTCTGTGTGACCGGTTTACCAAAAGACAAACAAAACCAAAGTTTGGAGAGGTTTACTGACATTCACCATATTATTCGCCAAGACCACTGGGCTAACCTTTATCCAAGTTGACCTTTAGATCAATACTCGGACAGTACTACGTCATTCGGTAATTGGTTTAACAGTGGAACTACCCCTTGCTCCCTACCCCTTGATCATAGCTTGGAGGGTGAAACGTTATAACAATACTCAAACTGGAAATTGAGTTAGCGCAAATCAACCTCTTTCTATTGTTTGTCATAATTGTTTCCGTCCGTTTCACTTTCTCTTGTGTTCGGGATTTTGATACGGAAAAATGTTTTCTGAATTTTCATTGGTAATGAATTATTTGAGACAGTCATTATGGCAAGACTCAGATTAAATAAGTACTAAACATCCACCATTAAAGCAAGTTTTCAGGGGGGAGCTTAAATTTTATTTCAAATGGCTCTAATCTCAAAACGTTAGCAATTAAATAATATTTTTATGGTAAAATTTTATTTAACAATCAGTTTTAATAATCAGCTTTAAAAACTGTAATTACAATTTAGCATAATAGCCTGAAATTTTCCTAACTGTGTTCAAGGGTTCGTTCAAGACTAATGTGGAAAAAGGATAGAAGTTAAAGGAAAGGATAATGTAACGGCAGTAACTGCACCTAGAACGACTTTGTGGTGCGCAGTTAAGAGACGCATTAGGCTCCTGGTATCTTAGCCATATCGACCACCGATCCACAGGTAATAACTTAATAATATCAACAGAATTTAAAGTACGTGTTTATGCCGATTTCCACACTCATCTCGATGGTGAAATATATTTTTTAAAACGTGACAAAGTAAACAATTTCTTGAAGTGACTACTTATTTTAAGGGGTATGGGTATATGTTTTGCATTGGGGAAAATCAGTTTGCCGTCACGTCACGGAACGATCTAACACATCCGTACACGCACTCTGGTGAAAGCGGAAATTTTTTTTTGTTTAGTGATTAATAAAATGTATTTTTGAAGTGAAAACTTGTATGGTCTCGAAATTATACTACTTACCTAGTCCAATTTTATTATTTAGTATTTACTTTTGTGACAAGTGTTAACTGTATAACAGTGACGTCTTATACTCATATTATATGTTGGAAGGTGTGAATAATTAATATTTTAATTATTTTAAACGCCATTATACTATTTACCCAGTACAACTTAATTGTTATTATTTAGTTTTGTGGCATGTGTTAACTGTATTACAGCGTTTTAATAATATTTTATACTTACATTTTATACAATTTATAATAAAGTTGTTGTTTATAAGCTTAAATTTGGAATGATTTTGATTGATTTTTTTCTAAAATCGCTATCATTTTAAATAATCTGTATCTCCAATTTAAAAGATTGTACTTTCCATTAAAGTTGGATTTTACAATGGCAATTAATACGTCTCAGGGTCAGACGTTAAGAGTACCAGGAATACATTTGGGAACTCCGTGCTTTTCTTACGGTCAGTTATATGTCGCCTGTCCTAGAGTCTAGAGTAGCAAAAATCTGCATGTCTTGACCGAAAACCATAAATATTGTATGCATATCATACAGTATGTAAGAATATTTAAATATGTAAGAAATATATTAAATTGAAATAAGCTATTCTGATTTTGAAAATCGACTGTAAATTTTATTACCTACATTATAATTGCGGGCGAAGCCACAATGGGTAACAGCTAGTTAAATCATAATAGTGAAAAAGTATACAGTCCCGCGACTGCCCACTTTTTTAATTTTTTGAGTTTGTATTACGTGAAAAAATGAATGAAGAGATTTTCCTATGCAACATACTTGTTTTAGGCCAGATTTATTCGTCCACCAAGTTCAATTTATTCAAATAAGTGTAATTTCAAAGTTTAAAATTATTTTTTCTCATAGAAGCTACTGTTTGATTTTAAACATAAGTTGAATGGTGGTTACATGAAGCATGAAGAACAGTCAAATTCTTCTCTGTAAAGATTCCCTGCTTGCTTGATTTCGATTGGTATTTGTTTTTTAATTGTAATTTGCAATTCAAGTACACCGTCTTTGTTCTTATAATTATAACAAATTATGTTTAATTAAATTATTTTCTCAGAGAGAAACTGAATAAGAAAATTAGTGTTGTAGACGACGAGAGAGGCTGACGTTTGAACTAGGCACCACTGGGAGCTCAGTGCTGCCAGATTGTGCAGCGGAGCAAACAAGTCTCGACCTTCTTTCGCTTTGTCAGTTAGGCAACAGCGCAGATTCAGCTATCCGCCTGATTTAGTGCTCACTACTTTAATTATTATTTCATGTACGCTTACTTTACAAGAAGGTATAGTAGCTGTGCAGAATTCGTGGAGGAAAGTCTACAGTTTACACATTTTGCACAACACTTGCGACTGCATGAATGCCTTCGATTTTAAAACGTTTTTGTTCTTTACTAAAAAAGCGACGAGAAAAAATATCCGCTATTAAACCAAAACTAAAAATCATGTATCATGTTTACACTTTCTTTTTATTTGAATTACGATAATTTGTTCAAAAACACGACAAATTAACGTAATCTGAAACTAGCTAGCTATTAACAACACAACCTGAAATTTATTATAGCCTATCAGCTGTTCAATGAAATCAGCTGTTCAATGAAATCAGCTGATATTTACGAATTAAAATAAAAAAAACAACTCAACTTTTAATATAACTACTAAAATTAAATTACACGATTCCTTTCATGTACTTAAGACGGTCAAACATCTTCGAAGTTTCTGTAGCGTAATTGTTATCACGCGTGCCTTACATAATTAAATTAAAATAGGAAGTATCTTTTTGTATTAGCTCTTTAAAAAGACAATATCTATATCTATATATATATAATTGAATATATAGAATATATATATATATATATATATATATATATATATATATATATATATATGTTCTGGTCAACGTACATTCTTGGCAAATTTATATCGTTAATAATGTTGATTAAACTGTTAATAAACCATTCTCTTTACTGGATGCTCTGAATAACTTTATAAATTAAATTGATAATTTTGAATCACACTGTATATAATAGACTATTATCTCTAATAAACTAACAGGAAATTTAGCAAGATATATTACTCAAATACATTAGCTATACAAAGTCCGTGCTATGTACAAGTTTAGGTGCATACAAATGTGGGTAAATTTAGCCGAAGTCTAATCTGATAGATGGCAGCACTGCAGTATCGGTTTTCCCAGCTGGACACAACTGATAACAACTATGGTTGGCAATACTGATATATTACAGTGAAAGCATATATTGTCATTTTAAGGAAAGGAGGATTTGAGAAATGTTGGCGAGGCAGTTTTCGCTATACATTGAATGGGGACTTTGCTTATTTGGATATTGATATGCACGGCTGGACTGTAATTCTTAGATTCATCTCTCCTTAAGTGCTTCTTAACCTTTGGTAGGTTAAGTTGATATTTTCAATAAATTATCAGTCACGTGATTCATTAACTGAAAAACTGAACCATTGATACTGTTCTTATAATTATTAAACTTTAAATTTTTAACCTAACTAAATAAATAACTGATAACTAATAAATATGGTGAAGCTATTTATTGAAGCTAAACTAATGACTAATAACTAAAAAGTAATAACTAATAACTTTGAACTAATAGCTGTTATCTAATAACTAATGACTAATAACTAATGACTAATGACTTAGTGACTATTGACTTAATGACTTAAAGATTTAATGACTTAATCATGACTCATGACTAATGACTAATGACTAATAACTAATAACTAATAACTAATAACTAATAACTAATAACTAATAACTAATAACTAATAACTGTTAACTAATAACTGTTAACTAATAACTAATAACTAATAACTAATAACTAATAACTAATAACTAATAACTAATAACTAATAACTAATAACTAATAACTAATAACTAATAACTAATAACTAATAACTAATAACTAATAACTAATAACTAATAACTAATAACTAATAACTAATAACTAATAACTAATAACTAATAACTAATAACTAATAACTAATAACTAATAACTAATAACTAATAACTAATAACTAATAACTAATAACTAATAACTAATAACTAATAACTAATAACTAATAACTAATAACTAATAACTAATAACTAATAACTAATAACTATGATAAAGCTATTTAGTGAAGCTTTAGTAGTATTATTGAAAATAAAATGGTTTATCATTTTTAATAATATTTTTCCAACATTTGACTTAGATCTGACAACGTTTTACAGATTAAGGTACACAGCAAAGATGTTTTACTTTTAAGTTTACAAAAACTACGAAGATTTAATAATTAAAAAAAAAAGTTGTGTACAAGTTCGACATTTTTTGTACTAAAACAACACATGTAAAAATAAAATTGAATATTATAAACATAAATTATCTCAAATTGCAATTACTTATATTTTTATTAAAAACCAGTTTTTATAATCAAAATGTGTACATTCAGTATAAAATATTAATTATTATTTTAATCATAGATTATATTTTATGATTCAAGATAACTTCTTCATTAGCTTCTTAGTATAAATTAGACAAAAACCAACTAAATCTGTCTACTGTGTAACTCAGGACAAAAAAGTACTCTAATTTAAAGTTATAAACAACTACAAATCGTATTCAGTGATTAATCACCATTCATATTTAAAAATATCATATTTAACTAAAAATGTAAAAAGCTATTTTATTGAAAAAAATTAAGAAAATTAAATAACGTCTTGAGATTACGTGCCTTCGAAGTGAATGACCCTGCTTATGACCGGTATACGGAATCGACTTCAGTACTTGCGCCCTCGTTTATTAGTTTTTCGTTGCTTTACTTTCTATTGGATTTCACTACCCCACAAAATTTGCCATACCGATGCACATACGCTCACACACACACACACACAACTTCCTCTTATGCTATTCTCCTATTCTTGTATCCTTTACTTTTTCGTTATGTTACTATCAATTCGATTTCACTGCTCCACAAAATTTGCCTTGTATATTCACTTATATATTCACGTGTGCAAATATTCACTTCAAAAATTAGTAATTAAAATTAATTTTTGTTAATTTAGTTATATTAAAATTTTAAATGAAAAATTATTTAAAAGGTATGAATAGATTTTGTTGCGTAACAAACTTGTTTCAACCAATTTTTATTTTTGGTATGGAAATATTTCTATAAGAGATATTCTTCAATGTTAGTTAAAGGTACAAAACACAACCCATTCTGTTTATTGTAATTTGGGCTAATTGTGAGGAAAATATAATTTTATGCAATATTTATATCTTAGCTCAATCGCACAAACGTCTCATTCGGAGCGAGCCTTTGTGACTTTAAAAATCACTTTGAAAGTAAGTCATTTATTGACTACAAAGGGTTCTAAATATGTTCCAATATAACACTTTACACACACACACACACACACACACACACCTATCGCAGCTGTTTTAACGCAGCTGTTGTCTGTATTTTGGTGATGTTAGCTCTGATAATACTGACTTTACAGCGTTAGGTGAAATGCATTGAATCATGCAACATTTCCTCGTTAGCCTATTGCACGTCACACCTTTCTGATTACACACACACACACACACACATACACACCTATCGCAGCTGTTTTAACGCAGCTGTTGTCTGTATTTTGGTGATGTTAGCTCTGATAATACTGACTTTACAGCGTTAGGTGAAATGCATTGAATCATGCAACATTTCCTCGTTAGCCTATTGCACGTCACGCCTTTCTGATTACACACACACACACACACACACACACACACACACACACACACACACACCTATCGCAGCTGTTGTCTGTATTTTGGTGATGTTAGCTCTGATAATACTGACTTTACAGCGTTAGGTGAAATGCATTGAATCATGCAACATTTCCTCCTTAGCCTATTGCACGTCACGCCTTTCTGATTACACACACACACACACACACACACACACACACACACACACACACACACACACACACACACACACACACACACACACACACACACACACACACACACACACACACACACACACACACACACACACACACCTATCGCAGCTGTTTTAACGCAGCTGTTGTCTGTATTTTGGTGATGTTAGCTCTGATAATACTGACTTTACAGCGTTAGGTGAAATGCATTGAATCATGCAACATTTCCTCGTTAGCCTATTGCACGTCACGCCTTTCTGACACACACACACACACACACACACACACACACACACACACACACACACACACACACACACACACACACACACACACACACACACACACCTATCGCAGCTGTTTTAACGCAGCTGTTGTCTGTATTTTGGTGATGTTAGCTCTGATAATACTGACTTTACAGCGTTAGGTGAAATGCATTGAATCATGCAACATTTCCTCGTTAGCCTATTGCACGTCACGCCTTTCTGATTACACACACACACACACCTATCGCAGCTGTTTTAACGCAGCTGTTGTCTGTATTTTGGTGATGTTAGCTCTGATAATACTGACTTTACAGCGTTAGGTGAAATGCATTGAATCATGCAACATTTCCTCCTTAGCCTATTGCACGTCACGTCTTTCTGATTGTAAGAAATACTTTTTATAAAATGCAATTAATTACCAAAATGTTTTTAAAGTATAATGTTTCACTAAATTATTTTCAATACAAAACTATTAAAAATAAACAAATGTTGAAAACACGAACTTTCTTGCTGTCAGTGTTCCTACAAAATTATAGTTTTATGTATATTGGTTTATTTAATATTTACTTCTCAACCAATTAAAGTGCTGCCTTCCAGTCTATAAGAAATGCTTTTTGTGCGAGTCACTTAGTGACCGCAAAGTGTTCTATAATGTACCACTATATTACCCTCACATACAAACCTGTACAAAACACAAAGGGTAGCTGTCTGTAATTTGGTGCCATTAGTGAGGTGAGTATCGACTTTACGGCATTAAACGTAATAGCATTGCTTCACGCAACATTTGCTTCTTAGTCCAATCAGACAAACTGCCACATCCTGCCTTCCTGTCTGCAAAATACTTCCAATTTTAAATCGTCTTTATCAATTGAAAACGTATCTGAGCGGTAAGCGAGTTTCAGCACTTTTACATTCATTTTCATCATTTAAACATTAGACCTAAATAAAACAAATTCGCAATAAAGCATATTCTTTGGTTTTTGGAGTTTATTTACCCTTCTTGTGAAGCTTTTCATTAGTTTTGAAAAGTTTTGATTAGCTAAAAGAAAAGAAAAGACCAGTGCACAAAATGTATGCTCAAAACAATCAACGCACATTTCGAAGAACGAGCTTCTTGTATATATGTGCTCCCACTAACCGTGTTAGCAATGCATAATTGATAAAGCCCATCGATTGGGAATTGTTTTCTCTTAAAATATAGTTAAACGAATTAAATTTATTTATAGTTTGTGTATTTTTAATTAGTAGTGTTTACATTTTGTTTATCCCTATCAGTGGCTGTTCTAAGCGGGTACGTTGTTCTCATCCCCATTTAAATTTGATTATTTTTGTATCAATTCAAGAATTCAAAAATCAAGTAAGTCTAATTACACAGGCCGTATAACAAAGAATTTATCAAACCTTCAGGATGTATTTTAACAGTTAAAACAAAAACGTTTACATGAACATGGGTCCGAAAACGTTCTTTAACGAATTACGGATTGCAAAATATTTTACCCTGATTTCTGCTCCTAAATTTCAATTAGGCTCTAGTGAACAACTTAGGACGTAAATTAAGGACATACTTGACGGTTTTGTATTATTGAAACCTGAAAAAAGGGAATAAAGTAGATTTCAGAACTGTACCCTTAATGGTTTTTAAGATACCCGACGTAACACAGAAAAAAATTCAAAAACACAATTTTTTTACTTTTAGAGTAAAATACCTTTTTAAATGACTAACAGATGCATTACATTTTCAAATAAAATTTAAAGATGATATAATTCTTAATAAAATGGTAAGAATAAAGTATTATAAAAATACTAACGTAAGAATTTGAAATTGTTTTAAAAATAAAATATGCCAAAATGTGGATGATATTAAATAGATAATATTGATAAAATAAAGTTATCAATAGTGCAAAACAAAATCATTATGTTTTTAATAATAACCAATTGTAATTTAATCAATAAGGCTGCAAATTTTTCCTGCGATCTTTTCTAATGAGTGACGTGTTGCCGCCCTCTAAAATTCATTAGGGTTGTTTCTCCTTCCAGTCCTTGAACTGCTTTGGGATGGTCTTACCCTGCCCTTGTTTCTGGACTCCTCCGATGGCTTGTTGCTGCTTGAAGAACTCTAATAGATTTTTTTCGTTCAACTTCTTGTACTGCTGTAAATGTACCTCCTAACCTCGTAATAACAAACTGCTATTGTGTTTTTATTCTTGATACCGGCTGTAACTGTCTTTATGCTACTTAGTCTAAAATGTGATTAATGTGAACTTGACAATTTAGCACATTATTGAAATCTTTGTAATTTAAAAGTTTACAGTTCAGATGTAATTTGATTTTAGTATTATTAAGTGCTTTTTTATCATTAATTTATGAAAATTTCACTACTAGTCGGTTTCTAAACAATACAGCACGTGTCTGATTTGACACAAGGACTACTGTTTTTGAAAATATTTATTTATGTGAATTAATTGTTATTTAATATTAACTGAACATCTATTTGTAAATATTTATTGTTCAAGGTAAGCGCATTTATCATTTTCTCACAATATAATAAATTGACGCTGTTCTTTATCGGTTCTTTACGAATCAGGGACTCCTGATGGAAATCAGTGATGCGCCTGGAAGAACAGACGGGTTTTCGAAAACAGTTTCGTGATCGATGAAGATCTTCGAAAGAAAAGTTCTCTGAAAATACGTGCTCCTTTATCTCTGCATTACATGACAAATACTTCGACCAATAAAAGCGCAGAGTATCTGTTCTTCGAAGTATTTTGGACAACTAACTTAACCAATAAGATGACAGCTTGTCTGTTCCCGCTGTTCTTTGAAAGCCAATGATAGCAACACCTTGTCTGCTCCTTAAATATGTGTCAAAATACGACAAAAAAGCTGTTCCCGTGGTTATCTGTTCTCTTCTAACACTCCATACAATGCGATAATTCTGCTACTGTTCTCTGTTCTCTTTCCTGCTCCCTGCTCTCAGTCAAGTGTAGCGCCAACAGCAACAGCGAGACAAATACAGCAAGTGTTGCCTGTATTTTAAAAGCTAAACGGCGAATTGTGATATAACAATTGAAGTTTTATATTATGATTTTTTAATTGAAAGTAAATCCTTTTACGTTTTATAAATACGTGTAATATAGTGATCTAATAGCGTGTAATATACGTGCGATATATTGCTTTTTGAAATAACGTTATACCTTCTGGAAGGATAATTTATTATTCTATATTTTTAAAATTAAAGTTTTTAGCCATGTATATATATATGGTGATGTTTAAGCTTTCTATGTTTAATTATATCGCCAGTTTTCCTTAAAGGGATTTAAATATCTGCTATTTGAGAACAGGCACAAAGAACAGTTCTTGGTGCCGAACAGAACAGTTAAGAACAGTTCCCTACAGTCAGATGTTCCCACACATCTCTAGCAAAAACGTTACAACAGGGAATGGATGGCGTTCCAGCAAATAGTTCTATTTCTACTTTTGATTTGCTTCCTTCTTGTCACACCTATCTTCCTGATACTGATTGTTATTTCCCTTTCTAGATTAAATACACTGTTTTACAAAATTAATTTATAAAAAAGAATTTGCCATTCAATTTTTACGTGGCTTACAGTTATCATGTATTCCTCCGCCAACAAGTTCACTCTCGGTTCTCAAGCTCGTTCATTACCGAAAAACCAGCTCCAAATTTGTATTCATAAAATGTTTTATATTCACCGATAATTTCTGAAATAGCGGAATTTATCACTATTTCTTTTTCTTTGATTTAGTCTCACGACTATTTACAAACTCGATTCGCAGTCCTACAACAATTTTTACTACTTTACAATTTTAATTACAGTATTAATTATCGTGAAATTATTTTAATGAATTTTACCTTTCTAATTACTCACCGAGTGATTACTCTCACTACATTGTTCACTTCATTTAGTAATTTGGTTTAATTAGGCTCTGATTACACTTTGTGCTTCTATTAATTACTTTATTTGAGTTTAATTGTTTTTAAACATTTCAATTACTAATGGCTAAATAATTTCTATTACATTTACTTCAAACTTTGAACTAAACCGCTTGTATATTCATCGTTAATAGACACCTGAACAAAATTCATATAAATTCTGTACTTTGTTAAACAAATTTAATTTATAAACGATTTACAAATTTGCAATTGAGAGTGTAAATTCTCTCTGTGGAAAGTGGTTGTGTGTGTGTGTGTGTGTGTGTGTGTGTGTGTGTGTGTGTGTGTGTGTGTGTGTGTGTGTGTGTGTGTGTGTGTGTGTGTGTGTGTGTGTGTGTGTGTGTGTGTGTGTGTGTGTGTGTGTGTGTGTGTGTGTGTGTGTGTGTGTGTGTGTGTGTGTGTGTGTGTGTGTGTGTGTGTGTGTGTGTGTGTGTGTGTGTGTGTGTGTGTGTGGGTGGCAGTATTGAAGAACTCTAATAGAGTTTGTTTCGTTCAACTTCTTGTACTGCTGTAAATGTACCTCCTAACCTCGTAACAACAAACTGCTACTGTGTTTTTATTCTTGACTAGCTGTTACCCGTTGCGGCTTTGCCTGCAATTATAATGTAAGCAATAAAATTTATAGTCAATTTTCAAAATCAGAATAGGTCATTTCATTTTAATATATTGCTATATACAATATTATATGATTTATGGTTTTCGGCAAAGACATATAAATTTTTGCTACTCGATACGCTAAAACAGGGTCACGTCATATTTTAATAAAATACAGTATTATTAAAAAGTCATTATTATACAATTAAACTGGAATAGTTTTGTGTTTATCTCAGATACCTAAAACGTGTTCACACCAAATGTAATCTCATTTATCCAGTAGTTAAAGTTTATTTGAATAACAAACAAATAAACAAAAACAAACTTTCAGAAATATAATATGATTAGCTGTTACCCGTCACGGCTTTGCCCGCAATCATAATATACATTAAAGATCATGCATTACCGTGTTAGGACCAATAACTGTGTTAGTTAAGTTTTGGAGTACTCTTTAAAAAAAAATAATTTTTTTTCCTGCATCACCGTTTAATCCATCAACCGTGTCAATTAGGTTTGGAGTACTCTTTTTAAAAAAAATAAATAAAGGTTTTTTTAATGCTTCACCGTTTAGGCCTAACAACCATATTAGTTAGCTAATGGAGTATTCTGTAAAAAAATATAAAGATTTTTCACGCATCACTATGTTAGGCCTAACAACCGTGTCAGGATATGTAGCCTAGTATTTTAAAAAAAAATAGAAATGTTTTTTGACGCATCACCGTGATAGGTCCAACAACCGTGTCAGGATATCTAGTACTCTTTAAAAAAATATAAAGTTTTTTCCATGCATAACCGTATTAGGTCATACTAACTGACAACCGTGTCAGTTAGGTTATGGAGTACTCTTTTGAAAAAAATAAATAAAGGTTCTTTTAATGCATCACCGTGTTAGGCCTAACAACTACGTTAGTTAGCTTATGGAGTATTCTTTAAAAAAATATAAAGATTTATCACGCATCACTATGTTAGGCCTGACAACCATGTCAGTTAAGGTTTGGAAACTCTTTAAAAAAATAAAGGTTTTTTTCACACATCACAATGATAGGCCCAACAATCATATCAGTTAGGATAAGTAGTATTCTTTAAAAAAATATAAAAGTTTTTTTACACATCACTGTGTTAGGCCTAATAACCGTGTCAGTTAATATACTTAGTATTCTTTTAAAAAATTTAAAGGTTTTTTCAAACATCACCGTGATAGGCCTAACAACCGTGTCAGTTAGGATATGCAGTATTCTTTAAAAAAATATAAACGTTTTTTTACGCATCACCGTGTTTGGACTAACAACCGTGACAGTTAAGATATGTAGCCAAATAATCTTTAAAAAAATATAAAGTTTTTTTCACGCATCACTGTGTTACTTAAGTTATGGAGTACTCTTTAAAAAAAATATAAAGTTTTATTTCATGCATAACCGTTTTAGGCCCAACAACCGTGTCAGTTAGGTTGTGGAGTACTCTTTTGAAAAAAATAAATAAAGGTTCTTTTAATGCATCACCGTGTTACCCCTAACAACTATATTAGTTAGCTTATGGAGTATTCTTTAAAAAAATATAAAGATTTATCACGCATCACTATGTTAGGCCTGACAACCGTGTCAGTGAAGGTTGGGAAACTCTTTAAAAAAATAAAGGTTTTTTTTACACATCACAATGATAGGCCCAACAATCATTTCAGTTAGGATATGTAGTATTCTTTAAAAAAATATAAAAGTTTTTTTACACATCACCGTGTTAGGCCTAATAACCGTGTCAGTTAATATACTTAGTATTCTTTTAAAAAATTTAAAGGTTTTTTTCACACATCACCGTGATAGGCCTAACAACCGTGTCAGTTAGGATATGCAGTATTCTTTAAAAAAATATAAAGGTTTTTTTACGTATCACCATGTTTGGCCTAACAACCGTAACAGTTAGGATATGTAGCCAAATAATCTTTAAAAAAAATATAAAGGTTTTTTCACGCATCACCCTGTTAGGCCTAACAACCGTGTCACTTAGGTTATCGACTATTCTTTTAAAAAATGGGTTTCTTATCACCCAAACCCGTGTTAGACGTATTTTTATTATTTTACTGATCTGTAGATCAGTAAAACAATAAAAATACGTCTAAAATCAGTACAACACGGTACCGATTTTCGCCGGTAGCAATTTTGAGGTTATGTTGGTCACTTTTATTTTCGATTTTTATCGTACTTCTCCTGCTTTCATATTTCGGATTTTTGCTTTTGGATACATAATAAAGCATTTTAGTAAGAAAAATATCGAAAACTCCAATAGATGCTGCACTGCATATTTACCATTTTTTCATATTATGTAATTACACAAATATATATACTACCTTACAATTAAAGTATCTTAATAAAATTGTATATAATATATATATTCTGCAATCTGCTTTAAAAACATTGAATAGTCTTAAATGAAAAATACCAGATTGTGATTATTAGATGAAAATGTAACATTAAAAACAATAATTTTGCAATAAATAAAACATAAATTAAGATTTGTAAAATGGGATTAGATCTATGTCCATCTCAGGTGCCTAAATCTCATGTTCAGTAAACAGTAATTAGACCTAACTATAGTTAACAGATGTTACAAAACTAAAAACTGATAATTATTTTGGGCTGGGTAAGTAGTATAATGACGTTTTGTAAAAGGGGAATAGGCTTATTTGTATCTCTGATACTTAAACCATATACGTACCAAATTTCATATCAATTGGTCCAGTGGTTAAAGCGTGATTGAATAACAAACAAACACACAAACTTTCAGAAATATAATATGAATTAAATACCGGCTGTAACTGTCTTTATGCTACTTAGTCTAAAATGAGATTTATGTGAACTTAACAATTTAGCACATTATTGAAATCTTTGTAATTTAAAAGTTTATAGTTCAGACGTGTGTGTGTGTGTGTGTGTGTGTGTGTGTGTGTGTGTGTGTGTGTGTGTGTGTGTGTGTGCGTGTGTGCGTGCGTGAGTGCGTGAGTGCTTGTACATGTATGTTTTCAATTATAAACCTAATAACCGAAATTAAAGTTTAACTGTTTCATATATTTTGGTCATATTTGAAGTTATATATTTATACTTGACTACTCTGAATAAAATGTTTATGTATTTCTGTTTTAAAAACAGTAGTTGAATAAATTTGTTGCAACAAAAACAGTTTTTAATTAAATAAATTAATTTATAACCATGAGAAAAATATAATCATTTTTAACTTTTAATTTGTTTGTAGAACATAATAAGCTTTAACTTTTAATTTGTTTGTAGAACATAATCAGCTTTTATATCAATCTCGTATACTCAATTGACGCATGATTCTACATGCCAAAATCGACAAAAAACTGTTTCTTCTATTGCTCTGTTGAAAGTTTCGATTAAAACTTTTTTTGTCAACGTTTTCCAAAATATTTACCAACATTTTCTGAAACAAGAACCAACTCAGTAATTTAAACAAATTTTAAATTTATATCACAAAATCAATTTTCGTTGTAGGTACTTTTAATTTTCTGTGTATTTCTTAAGTTTATCGATGGAAAATTTTTGAAACTTTTAATTTTAAAATATGAACAAATTTGTACAAGCATTATAATTTTTTTAATGTTCATGAACATCAACATTTGTAGAAATTTACATCCAGACAATTTTAATATCTTATCTTCATATCTTAATATTAGTAAAAATAAAAAACCTAATTATTTTGAAACCTTAGCAAAATTTATTGTTGGAAAAAACTGGAACTTATTTATATGAAAAGTTCATCAATATGTCAATTTTTAGATTATATCAACTAGAAAGTAGGGAATTGTTAGTGTTAAGTAAGAGAGAAAGATCCCAAGCGTTGATGTATGATGCAAGTTGCTTCTGATAAGGAAGGTTTATTCAAGTTCTTATCACTCCCAGAGGACTTTACTTTTATGTTGGTTTTATAAAGAGCGAGTAAAATAAAATTTAATTCAGGAGTAATTAAAAAAGTTTTTTGTTTTCAGAACAGAAATAAAAATAATTAATTTCGGGTTCTCGATTTTTTTAAATGCAGGACACCTATTTTTAACTTGTCATATTATTATATATATATTATATATATATATATATAATATATATAATATATTATAATATATATATATATATATATATATATATATATATATATGTGTGTATGTGTGTACCACGAGGAGGTTACGCATTGATCCTACATTATTTTCTCATTCCTCCATTGATCATTTTGAAATTATAGGGCCTACATACTTTTAAAAAAATTACCAGAAATAGTATGTGAGAATTGCATCTGGCTGATGTTTGTAGAAACAAAATGGTGGCCAAAATAAATAAATTCTATACCTATTAAAAATCTCACTGTACTACAGTATTAAATCAGATTGTTGAACAGGTGTTAATTCTTTTAATAGGTCTCATTTATGAGATGTTCATTATTATTTAGTTTTATTTTAATTAGTTTGTATTTAAATAAATTTAAAAAAGCAATTAAAACATTAAATGTTATTTGAAAAAAATAATAAAATCAGTTCTATAACTTATGTAAACTTTATTCAACGGATGTATGAGAAAATAATGGAGGATCAAATGCGTAAAGATTTTCGTGGGACACATTGTAAATTACTGAAATTATGAATTTTTAAAATTATGTAGTAAAATTACAACTTAACTAGTGATTTAAAACATAATTTAATTTCTAGACTAATTGCAGGTATTACAATTAAAAAAAAAGACTAAACTTGTTTTGTAATTTTCTTTACACACATGGAAAACTTGTAAACATAAGTAGTCGGTGTAAGTTACACACTAAATCAATTAAAAACCTTTAAAAAAAAATCAAAAGCTATAGAAAAAATTGGAAAACTGAAAACGGGCATAACAGATTTCAATTTCATAATCAGATTTTATTTATAAACTCAACAGTGGTCAAGGTTAATTGTTATTTTTCGATTTAAATCCCAAACCGTAGGCATATCATGCTAGTTTAGTTACATATTGGTTATTCTGGAGTAGCAACGAATACGGCATATTAGAGTTAAAGATTGTATAATACTGTATATATTAAAGTATTTCGTGAAACTAATGACTTTTCTACTTGTTTCCATTTTATTTATCCTTTAATATTGTGATCAGATAAATTCACAAGACGGACAGACATTTATGTAGAAATTCTACTTCCGTTTCAGAAAACCTGAAAACGGATAGATACAGCAAAAATTCAAAACAGATTTTTTTATAATCGCAATACTTTTTTTATACTTCATCTGACTTGAAAGTAAAAGTTTTTCAAGCCACTGAAACTTTTCTTTTGAATTGCATCAACCCGGCTTTGTACTGGCACCGATCAAAGCCCATTTCATTGAACCTCTTGTCCGTGCTGTGCGCCTACTACCCTTGTTTGCGGCGCATAATGGAAAGACCTCATCGATCAAGGGATGTTTTCTCTTAAAATGTGTGCGTTAAGGGTGGGTGTTAATTTAGTTAACAACATATAGGCTGTTATTACGAATAATTGTTTCAGAGCTAGAATCTATGTTCGTAGCGCATTACTGAAGAAATTTATTGGAGTAGCAATTAAACAAAATTACGAAATGCGCACCGATCAGTTATTGGCAATATATATTCTGTGTGTGTGTGTGTGTGTGTGTGTGTGTACATTTTATCTCTGAAACGGCTCTAAGGATTTTCTTAAAACTTTAATGTGAATTTTCGATACGAAAAATTTATCGGTCAATGTCTTAATTTCGGGAAGATTCATTTTACCGTTTTTCAAAGAAGTAGTTGCAAATTGTCATATTTCCAAAGAGAAATTTTCTAGAGATTTCAGCACTGGGTTTTTTCAATACGAGACATTTATGCGTCGTGGTCGTATTTTCGAAAAAATAAATTTTATTGCTCAAGGCGTTATTTTTATGAAATGTATTTCTCTCTCTTTTCCGTAATATAACTGCGTCAATATTGAACTGTTTTCATCCACATCGTGTTCAATTTCAATGCAATTATTGTATATAATATTAAATTAGCTAATTTTGTATGTAGGCACTATTCCATTTTTTCTGGAAAAACGGCTCTAAGGTTTTTGAAGTATAACATTTTTATAGCTAAAGAAAGAAAATTTTTCATCTCATATTTGGGAATTTTAGTTTAGAAAAACGCGTTTAACATGAGCCACGTAAGTATTTACCTAAAATGAGGCCAATCTTATAATGCAAGATATTTTTATATCTATGCAACACCAAGTGTTTCCTTGGAAACTGCTGTAAAGTTTTTGATAAAATATTGTAATACATTTTTTGAATGTACATTTTCTAACTCATAAAGTCGTGTTTTTTTAATCATTTGTCTTATTTAGTAATTTGATTTTAATACGGGTCATATTAAGAGTATCTATTTAAAATTAAATATTTGATAAATCCAATGGGTAGGCCTAATTTATTAGTATATTGCAAAACTTCAAAATAAAAATAATCACAAATATCCGTTCGAGGTTGTTTTTCGATTTCGTGTTATTTAAACAAAGATTAATTTGTTTATTCATTTTGGGAAACCATCACAATAAGACATATATTGCTCGATTGTGATGGTTTCCAAAATGTGCGTTTTATGTGTGGACTGAGCAACTGTTTGCAGACGATGTTGGGAGATAGTGCCTCGGCCGTTGACCGGGTTCTAGACTTCCTTCATCGTCTGAATGTTTTAAATAAAATTTAATTTATTGTATTTGTAATTTCTTGTGTTATTTTATTTATTTATTTAATTTAAAAACTTTATTTCTGTTATGTTTTGCATACTTTTACGAATTGTTATTAAATTTTATTCATTATTTATTGTTATTTAGTTCTTAAGTGTAATATATCTATAATTGTTATCTAAATTTTTAATTTATTTTTACTGTTATAGTTTGTTGTTGTTGTTTTTGTTGTTGTTTTTTTTCTTAAGTAAAATTTCGTTTAATTTTCTTTGTATATACTTTCATTCTTCGTGACGGCGATGATAACCTGAACGGTTTTTCGCCGGAAAAAAAAATGTTTATTCATTTTTGTTTAGAATATTTCTTGTATAAATTAAACAGTTCTTCAAAATTATTCCACACATAAAATTTCCACCAAGCAAAATTCGTTTACTCTGTACTATATGTATATGTGTTTTTATTCTAACAGCGATTTATTTACAATTTGATTCAAATTTTTCACAAAATTGATTTTAGTGAAGCTAGAATCAATAATTAAATTAAAATAATTAAATTTAATTAATTAAATTTAACAAACAGATAATTTGTTGGGTTGGCTCATGAAATAGGCAGAGGTTTTCCCTATTTTGTTTTAAAATAAGTAACTTATTAAAACATTTAAAGAATTTCCTCTATTCAAAACGAGAAATAATAATTTCCTTTACACAGTTAAAAACGTTAATTAACCTCAAAATTATGGTTGTTCATTATATTTAATAAAAAAATAACCTTTCCGAAGTTAACCAAGTACTTGTATTATTATCGTTAAAATTTGAAAATAGAGTTTTAGCATTTTATATTTCAACCATAAAATGTAAATTTCTTTTGACACCCAGGGATAATTTACGTGTTTTTACATAAATGTTTACACCCAGGAAGTGTAATTTTAGTTTTTTTTCTTTTAAGAATTTACATCTCTTTGCTAGACAGCTGATTTCCACGAACATTACTTTTTAATGATTCTCTGAAAATTATTACATTAACGAAATTCAATTTCTATATAATGGTATGGCGCCTAATTCACATTTGGTTTTAATGCTTAGCAATTCAAATTCACTCATCATATTAGAAACAATTGCGTCAGATTATTAATTTTTGAAATTTTGTATTTATAACATTCAGCAGGAATGACATTTGTGTCTATATCTATACTAGTATATGTTCACACTATATACTGAAATTAATAGTTTCGTTGACCTGATCGAATTAATAAATTTACAAAACTGATGAAACTTTTATGTATCCTAATATTTATTTAAATTTATATAATTTAACTATAAATATTAATAAATGTTAAATTATTACTAATTAAATAATTTATACACAAATAAATACTTTTTGCTTATCTAATCTAATTCATATTATATTTCTGAAAGTTTGTGTGTTTGTTTGTTTGTTTGTTTGTTTGTTTGTTTGTTTGTTTGTTTGTTATTCAATCACGCTTTAATCACTAGACCAATTGAGATGAAATTTGGTACGTATATGGTTTAAGTATCAGAGATACATATAGGCCTATTCCCGTTTTACAAAACGTCATTATACTACTTACCCAGCCCAAAATAATTATCAGTTTTAGTTTTTTAACATCTGTTAACTATAGTAAGGTTTAATTACTGTTTACTGAACATGAGATTTAGGCACCTGAATTGACATAGATCTAATCCCATTTTACAAATCTTAATCTATGTTTTATTTATTGCAAAATTATTGTTTTTAATGTTACATTTTCATCTAATAATCACAATCTGGTATTTTTCATTTAAGACTATTCAATGTTTTTAAACCAGAGTGCAGAATATAATTTGAATAAAATTATAATAATTAAAATTATAATGAATAAAATTATAAAATTATAATAATATTATATACAATTTTATTAGGATACTTTAATTGTAAGGTAGTATATATATTTGTGTAATTACATTATATGAAAAAAGGTAAATATGCCGTGCAGCATCTATTGGAGTTTTCGATATTTTTCTTACTAAAATGCTTTATTATGTGCCCAAAAGCAAAAATCCAAAATATGAAAGCAGGAGACGTACGATAAAAATCGAAAATAAAAGTGACCAACATAACCTCAAAATTGCTACCGGCAAAAATCGGTACCGTGTTGTATTGATTTTAGACGTATTTTTATTGTTTTACCGATCTACAGATCAGTAAAACAATAAAAATACTTCTAACACGGGTTTGGATGATAGTAACCCATTTTTTAAAAGAATAGTGCATAACCTAACACAACCTAAGAATGGTTGTTAGGCCTAACACGGTGATGCGTGAAAAAACCTTTATATTTTTTTAATGATTATTTGGCTACATATCCTAACTGTCTCGGTTGTTAGGTCAAACACGGTGATGCGTAAAAAAACCTTTATATTTTTTTAAAGAATACTGCATATCCTAACTGACACGGTTGTTAGGCCTATCACGGTGATGTGTGAAAAAACTTTAAATTTTTTAAAAGAATACTAAGTATATTAACTGACACGGTTATTAGGCCTAACACGGTGATGTGTAAAAAAACTTTTATATTTTTTTAAAGAATACTACATATCTTAACTGATATGATTGTTGGGCCTATCATTGTGATGTGTGAAAAAAACCTTTATTTTTTTAAAGATTATCCAAACCTTAACTGACACGGTTGTCAGGCCTAACATAGTGATGCGTGATAAATCTTTATATTTTTTTAAAGAATACTCCATAAGCTAACTAACATAGTTGTTAGGCCTAACACGGTGATGCATTAAAAGAACCTTTATTTATTTTTTTCAAAAGAGTACTCCATAACCTAACTGACACGGTTGTTGGGCCTAATACTGTTATGCATGGAAAAAACTTTATATTTTTTTTAAAGAGTACTCCATAACTTAACTAACACGGTGATGCGTGAAAAAACCTTTATATTTTTTAAAGAGTACTACATATCCTGACACGGTTGTTGGACCTATCACGGTGATGCGTCAAAAAACCTTTATATTTTTTAAAAAAATACTAGGCCACATATCCTGACACGGTTGTTAGGCCTAACATAGTGATGCGTGAAAAATCTTTATATTTTTTTACAGAATACTTTATTAGCAAACTAATATGGTTGTTAGGCCTAACACGGTGAAGCATTAAAAAAACCTTTATTTATTTTTTTAAAAAGAGTACTCCAAACCTAACTGACACGGTTGTTGGGTTAAACGGTGATGCAGGAAAAAAACCTTAATTTTTTTTAAAGAGTACTCCAAAACTTAACTAACACGGTTGTTGGTCTACGGTAATGCATGATCTTTAATGTATATTATGATTGCGGGCAAAGCCGTGACGGGTAACAGCTAATCATATTATATTTCTGAAAGTTTGTTTTTGTTTATTTGTTTGTTATTCAAATAAACTTTAACTACTGGACCAAATGAGATTACATTTGGTGTGAACACGTTTTAGGTATCTGAGATAAACACAATACTATTCCAGTTTAATTATATAATAATGACTTTTCAATAATACAGTACTTTATTAAAATATGACATGATCCTGTTTTAGCGTATCGAGTAGCAAAAATTTATATGTCTTGGCCGAAAACCATAAATCGTATAATATTGTATATAGCAATATATTAAAATGAAAAGACCTATTCTGATTTTGAAAATCGACTATAAATTTTATTGCTTACATTATAATTGCAGGCAAAGCCGCAACGGGTAACAGCTAGTTCTTTAATAAATAAGTTTTAATATTGGTTTCCATAGTAACAAAAATATAATTTACATATTAGCTGTTAAATAATAAAACTAACAAATGAAAAATGAGTTATAATATTGGTTTCTATGGTAACAGTTTAAATAATTAAATTTAACAAACAGATAATTTGTTGGATGGCTCATGAAATAGGCAGAGAGGTTTCCCTATTTTTTTTTTAAATAAGTAACTTATTAAAACATTTAAAGAAGAATTTCCTCTATTCAAAACGAGAAATAAAACAAAATTAAAAAAGTTTTAAAACTGAAGTATTAATACTTTTTCGTATTATTGGAAAAATAACACCTATTACCAGCTCACATTATGAACCATACAGATGGCATTAGGCCGTGCTACTATCAAATGCGACCGGAGCTACTGTGAGCTGAACCGAGCGGAATGTAACTGAAGCTGAAAGGCAACCGGTAGCTGAGTTCAGTCACTTTACAGAACACTTTTGTATCTTCTAAATCTAAGTATATATATATATATATATATATATATATATATATATATATATATATATATATATATACTGTATACGAATTCTAAGGAAATACTATGTTTAAAGACCGTAATCTAGGTAACGAGAAATACGAAGGAGGCGTGGTGAGCATGGTGCGGGAAGCGGAGTCAGCTTCAAAACCAAACCTAAACTGAGCCGAAGCTTCACTCCGCCCAGCTCCGTTATGATTTCAGTGGCCGTACCTATGTTACAAACAATAGGTTAGGTTTCGAATGCGGAGCCGTTCCGTTCAGCTCCGAATTTGGTGGCCACCTGGAGCAAAATTGAACTACACATTTAAGTTACTTTTCAGGTTCTCAAAAAAAAAAAAAAAAACGAATTGGAAGTACTGAAAAAACTGGAAAACCTTCTTTCTTTGAAGTATCAAAGTCGGTTCTTCAGATTTTATTAAAATATTGTCCAATATATAAAAAAAAATCAAGTATGACAAAAGGAATATCTACAGTTTTGGAATAAAATGGAAAATAATAAAAATAAACACTAAATATTTTTTTCTTTAAAACATAGTTACTTTAAATTTTTATTTTGGCACACATGTTTTAAAATTAAACATTAAAATCTCATAATCCTATTTTTATTTATGTATACGTTTTTTATACTAATATTTAACAAAAAGAAGGTTATTTTATTTTTCTAGCTAAATGAGGTTAAGAAAGGGAAACTAACGATTAGGGTCTATCCAGTTAGTCTATTTAAGTACACTTCAGTAGGTGGTTATATTACAGCACATTGTTGACTTGTATTATTTTATAATTAAATTAGCACTTGCATACTGTACCTAACCGAAAACTTACAAGTGTTTGCCTGGATAAAATACTTAAGATTAACCAAGTCTAAGCTGAAATCCTTAAAATGCCGTTAATCTTATCAGCAAGATTAACACTGTTTGTCCAATTGTCAGCGTTACAGAAACATATAGTTGTTAAGAATTGATGAGTACATTTGTTTAAGCTTCCTTCACACTATATCAGGTATAAACATTGTGAAGAAAACGACATTTTTTACGTATCTATTCGTTTTCAGCATGAACTAATTGCCAAATTTTAATGAAATTTCGGGCCTTTATTTAAATTGTAAAAAATAATTACCGAAGCCTTTTTCGGTAAAAAGAACCAAATCTCAAAACGAGATTTTACGATTATAATGAAATTTTACTTGAATGTACAAAAAAGTTATGTTTGGGTTTTTAGAAGGGAAACACGAAAAATGGATTTTTATATTACTTCATTTTGGATTTACAAATGATTTGGTTATATCAAATATGAAGATTCATAAATCATGTAATTTTTCAAAAGTAAAAGTAAAAATTACTGTTAAAGAAACATTTTCAAGAAAAAAAAGGTTATGACTAAAATCGGATGTTTTGTTTTTCGGTTTTCGGTAGATTTTGATAAATTATTATTATAATTTAACCTTATATACAGTGTACACGTGCTCAGCTACAGTATTTTTCAGGCAATACAAATTAAAATTGATTAATTTGAAAGTTGACTTAAAAATTTTGTTTCAATGTAAACAACAGTAAGTTTGTTGGCAGAGCGAAGCGAGGTCTCTGTTTCAACTCGACCGTTCAGCATTTAGTTCGTGCTTTTGTTACGAAGTTTTTGCCAAATATATTGACCAATTTTTATGAAATTTGGTACCTTGTGTAAAGCATGACCAACGTATGTCTAAGATTTCCTTTCATTCACAACATGTCATTTATTCAAAATGTCGGTCTATGATTTACAATAACGAGTGTACGCAGTTATATTCAAACGCATTAACCGTTGTTTTGAAAATTAGTAAAGATATCTATATAAAGCCCAAACGATGTGAGTGTAACATGTTTTCCTATTCCCTTCATTTTCAGGATGGCGGTCTCTGGTTTTACGATGACGAGTGTACGCAATTTTAATCAAATCGATCAATCGTTTTGAAACTTTTTTTCCCATTCAATTCCGTTTCAAGATGGCGGGTACTGATTCAACGTTGAGAGTTTAGTTGTTGATTATTTCATTTAATAGTTGCCGAACGGCAAAATCTATAATCATTTTGACCGCTTCTGTATAAAAAAATAATCTAACCATTTACACATACTATTAATCAATTATTTTTTTTTTATGCTATCAATTACGTCCATATTTTCTTATACTAGTTTTGTTTTACTATTTAAATTAAAAATTTATTTTCATTTATAATTTCTTATAAAATCGATTTACAATTTTAACTTTTTGTTTCGTCTTTAAACATATTGTTGCCAATTTTTATTCTGTTTGATCTTAATACAACTTGTTCTATCAGAAACAGCTTTCAAAATAGTTTTTATTTAATTTTATTGATTTGTCATATTTCTAGTTTTAACGATTTTTTTCTAAGTCTTATAAATCTGAACAATTTGATTTTAGGCCACTTAAACCAGTACGGCCCCCTTGGTTCTGGCACACCCAAATAAATAAACCTTCTATTTGCCTTGGCCGATATTTGCACAAGCGGATTACAGCAATGAAACAAGTGTGAAAAGTAAAACATCAGAGCGTGCCTAGGAAACGTGCTAAATAATAAATCAGATCGGACAATAGAATGGAACGTGCTTAAATTCGAGTTTAGTTACGTAGAGTGGGCATGAGCACTACCAATCAACAAAGCTAGAAATTCTACTAGAAAGTGACTGAAGTAACAGTTTTCCTGCAACCTTTGTATGTTTAAGTTAAAAAAAAACAACTTCGTTTTGACTGGTGGTTTTGAAAGACCGGAGAGTCATCCTCCTAGTTTTGAAAGTCAGCCTGAAGAGGATCCTTTGCATCATGCAGTCAACTTAAGTGGTTTTTTTGAATTGAATAGTTATTTCAAGTAGAATATGGTAGACAGATACTATACCCAAGACTTGAGTTTTATTAAAGTTTTTGATAATAATTAATTAATAATTTTGTATTGTGTTAAAGTACTTCGTCTAACTAGAACTTAACCAATTGTTAAAGTTCGTTTTTCTGTGTTAATTGTCGCTACTGGAAGTGTACTTTTTAAATCATCGATGACTTAACCGATGACTTATTCTCAGTAGCATTGAGAATAAGGATTTCCAACGCCGTCCATCTACTCCAGCAACTTTAGCACCAATCGCAGATCAACTGAACGAGGTGACATTTAAAAATTAAATTTACATTATTAGTAGTACAAATATTAAAATTGTTAATAATAAATTGTAGAGATATCAGCGAGCCTAAAGTGTACTGAATTTAAAGTTTTTTTTGTGTTCAGTTAAATGAATAACACTTTTGTTACCATCATAGGCCTATCTTTTTTACTGTGTAAATAGAACGCTTCGAATGATAGGTTGTTGTTTGATTTCCAAATTGAACGTCGGACAGGAAGAAAGAGTTTACTTTTTGAAAACACCAGAAATACTTTCACAAAATATAGTGCAATTACTAACATATCGACAGTACAGTCCAGGTCAACTGCATTGTTAGATGTTATAATATTCCAGTCTTATTAAGCTATATGGGATAGCTAGGAATGTGACATGTGGTTCACAAATGTCTTTTAATGCATATGTATTACAATCTTTTATATTACTTCGGCTACAAGTACACTTCATAACAATTCAAGAATAAACCCCGTCAAAATGTTTCCGAGAAACGATTTTCCAAGAATCTCTCCAGAAACTCGTGTCCCAATTTGATTAACCTTAAAAAGAAAAGGGAAAGAACTGTACATAAAAACTGCATATCATTTAGTGTGCCAACACATTGTTCCGAAGCACCGCCTGGCTAGAATGTCCTCTTGGAGCACTTTCCGAAGTAAAGCTGGCCTACCAACGGTCCTTCAGTCTCCTCAGGATCGACTGACCCTCTGGTCCCTTCAGAAATGACTGACCCACCAGTCAGTCCAGAATCGATTGACCCTGAGATCACCCCAGAATTGACTGACCTTCTGGTCACCCCAGAAATGACTGACCCTCCGGTCACTTCATAAATAACGGATCTCCCAGTCACCCCAGAAATGACTGTACCCTCCGGTCACTTCAGAAATAACGGATCCTCCGGTCACCCCAGAAATGACTGACCCTCCGGTCACTTCAGCAATGACTGACCCTCCGGTCACTTCATAAATAACGGATCCTCCGGTCACCCCAGAAATGACTGACCCTCCGGTTATTTCATAAATAACTGACCCTCCAGTCACCCCAGAAACGACTGACCCTCCGGTCACTTCATAAATAACGGATCCTCCGGTCACCCCAGAAATGACTGACCCTCCGGTCAATTCAGAAATAACTGACCCTCCAGTCACCCCAGAATTGACTGACCCTCAGGTCACCCCAGAAATGACTGACCCTCAGATAACCCCAGAAACGACTGACTCTCCGGTCACTTCATAAATAACGGATCCTCCGGTCACCCCAGAAATGACTGACCCTCCGGTCACTCCAGAAACGACTGATCCTCCGGTCACTTCTTAAATGACTGACACTACGGTCACCCCAGAAATGACTGACCCTCCCGTCACCCAGGAAATAACTAACCCTCCGGTAACTTCAGAAATACCTGACCTTCCGGTCACTCCAGGAATGACTGACCCTCCGGTTACATCCAGGAATGACTGATCCTCCACTCACTTCAGAATTATCTGAACCTCCGGTTACTCGAGAAATAACTGACCCTCCGGTCACATCAGAAATGACTGAGCCCCCGATCACTTCAGAATTAACTGACCCTCCGATCACTTTAGAAATGACTGACCCTCCGATCACTTCAGATTTAACTGACCCTCCGGTCACCCCAGAAATGACTGACCCTCCGGCCACCCCAGGAATGACTGACCCTCCGGTCACTTCATAAATAACTACCCTCCGGTCACCCCAGAAATGACTGACCCTCCGGTCACTCCAGAAACGACTGAAACTCCGGTCACTTCAGAAACGACTGACCCTCCGGTCAATTCATAAATGACTGGCCCTCCGGTCACCCCAGAAATGACTGACCCTCCGATCACTTCAGAAATACCTGAACTCCGGTCAATCCAGAAATGACTGACCCTCCGGTTACATCAGATTTTACTGACCCGCCGATCACTTCAGAATTATCTGACCCTCCGGTCACCCCTGAGTTGACTGACCCTCCGGTTACTCGAGAAATAACTGACCCTCCGGTCACATCAAAAATGATTGACCCCACGATCACTTCAGAATTAACTGACTCTCCAATCACATCAGAAATGACTGACCCCCTCGATCACTTCAGAATTATCTCACCCTCCGGTCACATCAGAAATGACTGACCCTCCGGTCACATCAGAAATGACTGACCCTCCGGTCACTTCATAAATAACGGACCCTCCGGTCACCCCAGAAATGACTGACCCTCCGGTCACTCCAGAAACGACTGACCCTCCGGTCACTTCAAAAATGACTGACCCTCCGGTCACCTCAGAAAAGATTGAACCTTCGTTCACCCCAGAAATGACTGACCCTCCGGTCACTTCAGAAACGACTGACTGTCCGGTCACTTCATAAATGACTGGCCCTCCGGTCACCCCAGAAATGACTGACCCTCCAGTCACTCCAGAAATGACTGACCCTCCGGTTACATCAGAAATGACTGACCCTCCGATCACTTCCGAATTAGCTGACCCTCCGGTCACCCCTGAGTTGACTGACCCTCCGGTTACTCGAGAAATAACTGACCCTCCGGTCACATTAGAAATGTCTAACCCTCCGGTCACATCAGAAATGACTGACCTCCCGATCACTTCAGAATTGACTGACCCACCGATCACATCATAAATGACTGACCCCCCGATCACTTCAGAATTAACTGACCCTCTGATCACTTCAGAATTAACTGACGCTCCGGTCACTTCAGAATTAACTGACCCCCCGATCACTTCAGAATTAACTGAACCCCCGATCACTTCAGAATTAACTGACCCTCCGATCACTTCAGATTAACTGACCCTCCGGTCACATCAGATATGACTGACCCTCCGGTCACATCAGAAATGACTGACCCCTCGATCACTTCATAATTAACTGACCCTCCGATCACTTCAGAATTAACTGAACCCCCGATCACTTCAGAATTAACTGACCCTCCGGTCACTTCAAAATTAACTGACCCTCCGTCACTTCAGAAATAACTGACCCCCCGATCACTCCAGAATTAACTGACCCCCAGATCACTTCAGAATTAACTGACCCCCGATCACTTCAGAATTTACTGACCCTCCGATCACTTCAAAATTAACTGACCCTCCGTCACTTCAGAAATAACTGGTCTCACGATAACTTCAGAATTAACTGACCCTCCGATCACTTTAGAATTAACTGACCCTACGGTCACATCAGAAATGACTGACCCCCTGATCACATCAGAATTAACTGACCCTCCGATAACTTCAGAATTAACTGACCCCCCGATTACTTCAGAATTACCTGACTTTCCGATCACTTAAGAATTAACTGACCCTCCGATCACTTCAGAATTAACTGACCCCCCGATCACTTCAGAATTAACTGACCCTCCGATCACTTCAGAATTAACTGACCCCCCGATTACTTCAGAAATGACTGACCCCCCCCCCCGATCACTTCCGAATTAAGTGACCCTCCGGTCACACCAGAAATGACTGACCCTCTAGTTACCCCAGAAATAACGGACCCTCCTATTACTCCAGAATTGACTGACCCTCCGGTCACTCAAGAAATGACTGACTCTCCCCCCCGATCCCCCCAGAATCGACTGACAAAGTATTTATTTCCCAAGCTTTTATCAAAATTGCTGTTACACATACCTTATTGTTTATAACAACAGGCAGTATGTCAGCAGTTTCATAATATTTCTACATCTTTGTTATCATTAGTGTTAATTCTCTTTATAAACTTTAAGAATAATAATTAAAGTGGTATTCTTAATTCCTAATTTAATTTGATGTAGGCATAGATTTTTTTGAAACAACAATGTAGACAAAGTGAAGCCTATTGTAATGTAGATTTAACGACGTATGCTGAGGACTACATCTACGTTTAGAGTATGCAGAGGAAGTGTTGTTGCAACTGAACACAACCACAGAGATGGCAGAGAAAGTTAGAATAGTTTGGCCATGTCGCGGTAGTCAGAATTAACTACCTTCTTCTCCAGAGAAACCATCGTAGAAGAGAAAATTATAGGACGTAGATTGCCAGGACGAAGACGGGCATCATGGCTCAAGAACCAGATGAAGTGGTATAACGAAATTACAAATTCCTAGCACAATCTCTAAAATACAAAAAGCAGAATGACCGCCGAAAATCAGTAAAGAAATGGCATAAGAAGCGGAAGAAGAAATTAAAGAAACAAGTATTAAAATGTAAAATCACATATACAGATTTGCCACCACACATACTGTTAATATCTCTCTGAACAATGAAATGAAACGAATATTCAAATCTATTTTTCCTGGAATTATTTTTCCTCAGCATTAAATATTCATGGGATATCGGGCCGACTAAAAATGAAATTTAATTCTGTATATTTTATAAAAAAACATTTGTAATCAACAGTTTTTTTTGCATTGGCAGATGTGGTCATTTCAATGAATTAATTACTTTATTAGATAACCTACACTAAAATTACTACTACATATGTATTTTTATAAATAAATATTAATATAATTTAATTGTAAAATGTGTAAAGCAGAAATAATGTTGCTTGTTCTTTTTATAAATCGATACTGTTATGTCGTAAACCACAATTATAATAGTAATACTATGAAACAAACGAATGTACATTTCATATTGACACATTATATCCCACTCTCTTTTGCGGATTACAGTTTTTTTGTCCAGTGGTTGAGACACCAAAGAAAACTAAGAAAAAGTGTAATTATTTTTTTTTTCAAAAATATTAAGTGATCATGATTTTTCTTGCTATAAGTAATAAACAGTAAATATTCTCAAATTAAAAGTTATTCCATTACTTCTTTCTTTTCGTTTAAAGTTATCTGAACGCTAGCGCTTAGCGACAAAACACTGAACTACTAAACGTTATCAAAAATGTAATTGAGAATAAAACGTTATTCTTTCTTAATTTTAACGTCGTTCTCTCCCAGTAACCGTTATTTGTTACTTTTGTTAACGATTAGTATAGATACTTTTCGGTAACTATTACTAAGTAACAGATAACAAATAACGCAAATCAGTAATTGTGTGTCATATTGACTGCAGAACTTTTTACACATTTTACTGATTGCGGTGTTCAAATTGAACGGCATGGTTAATATATTGAACGAAATTTCAAAAATCAAAGCATATTCATGTTTCCAGACTGACAGTTATCAACTATTTACAGATATGCAGACCTCTTTTTTAATTTCAATTAATCCATTATTGATTTAATTACTATTGACCATGTATCGTGTTTTAGGGCTGATTGTAATGTTGGATTTTGCGACACGCGTGATACGAAAAAAATGTTTATATTTATATATAACAGTATATCTTACACCTCGCAAGTCTCATATTAAATTAATTATAATTAAAAATTACTGTGTTTCCTCCCGGAATCGAACCGAGGACCTTGCACGTCTGAGCCACACGCGATAACCACTACACTACAAAGACATCGAAGAAATCTAATCGATTTAGGTATATGAAATGAATTATCTTAATTTTGGTAGTTATATTAACCAGTTGTTTTATATTAATTTGTAAAGATCAGCTGATTTAATTGAACAGCTAATAGGCTACAATAATCTTTAGACTATGTTGTTAAAAACTATTTTAATTTGTCGTTTATATTAATTCGTAACGTTTAGCTAATTTCATTGAACAGTTATTAGGCTACAATAAGTTTCAAGTTGTGTTCTTAAAAACTAGCTTGTAGTGTTTTCAAACAAATTATCATAATTAAATTAAAAAAGGAAGAGTAGACATGATACATGACTTTTACGGTTGGTTCAATAACAGAAATTTAATTTATTAATTACTGAAATTAAATTTACTAATATATTAATTAATTTATTATTAAGTTAATAAATAAATTTAATTTATTAATTGGGAATAACTAATCTTTTAACAAAATGGATAACCCCTTCTGCTGTTATTGTCAGGTAGTTCTTAAATAACACTTTTTGTGGAACAAGTTCCTTTGTCTCACCCAGCTTTGGTTCCATATATTTTGTTGTGCAAGGCTGTTAAGTTTAGTATGTATTAATAAAAACGGACAGTTTGTAACAGTTTGATAAATTACGGGTTTTTTCAGCTTTTATTAAGCAGTCTGTTTTATTACTACAGGCTACAGAAGAGCGCTGGTATTTGTGCTTTGAGTTGGAGCGTGTTAAAACGTGATGTTCTAATTCAAAGTTAATGGAGAAATTAAAGTGTGCCTGATTGGGTAACTGTTAATTTTCTGTAGACCCTCAATATTAGGTTTCAGTATAATATTACTGTAAAATATTTTCTCTGACTTGAAAAGTAATACGAAAATAAATCATTTTGAAATGTGAGAAATAAAATTTAATTTCGAAATAACTACTAACAACAAAAATATTCAGGTCTTGATGTTTTTTCTAATAACACATGAAATTAGAAACCATGAAATTGTAATTGATCTTAACCTCTGGAATAAGTTTAATTGTCTTCAACATTCCTTCCTTAAATAGAGTTGTATATTTACACGTTAATAATTAATATTTTGATCCGACGGTACCTCTGGAATAAGTTCCTTAACCTATGAAATAAGTTTAATTGTCTTCAACATTCCTTCCTGTGTATTAACACTTAAATATTTCATATTTTGATCCGACTAGACCTCTGAAATACGTTCCTTAACCTCTGGAATCAGTTTGTCTTCAACATTCCTTCCTTAAATAGAGTTGTATATTAACACTTTAATATTTCATATTTTGATCCGACTTCAATAAAAGTTGACATAAAGACTAAGTTTGATAATACTGTTGCTTGAACTACTTTGTTACTCGACCAAGTTGGTTTATCCGTTCTAATAAAGCGACATTCCAATAACATTGAAAATCTGATTTTAACATCGCAAATTCTCAATTATGAAACTGAACAAACCAGTGTTCTAGTTCAACTATGTTCAATAATATTTAAACAATAAAAATGATAAAAATGATCACACCAATTACTTTTGCTGAAATCATATTTTGCAAAAATTTATAATTTTATGATCCGTTTCAAAACGGATACAAACGTTTTGTTGTATAACAATAGATGTTCTGCCATATTGTGACGAAATATTTGTTAATCAAAGTTCTTAGATGTTTGAAATTGGGTAGCGAGACAGCTGCGTTTGCGATTATTTTCCTGTAGATCCGTTTTAGAAATATCACGAAAGCAGTTTTTAAATTGAAAAACAATTTTATATTGGCGCTATTTCAACAAATATGTCCACATCTGTACAACGAACTTAAATGTACACCTGATTATGAACAAAAATCAGTGTAACACGAAGTCAGTCGCTGATTTATTCAAATTACGTCAACGCCCGGCTTTTTTCATTCCGTTTGATGTGCTTCCACAAAGCCTACTTCCGTCAACAGAGCTCACGTCAAAAGCGCCGAGCCGTTTAGAACATGCGCACTGTTTGATTCCGTAATCTCGGTAATGTTTGCTTTCAAACTCAAAATGTTAGCGTTTGTTTAATTATCTTCAAACTCGTGGTTTGTCCTCTAGTAACTGTGTTCTAACATTCAATGACCAATGTTGATTGTAAACATTTTGACTCTCCAGGCTGTATACTAGGCATATTCACCATATTGTGTGTCTGTCTTTTGAACGTAATTCGCGTACCTTTCAAAAAATGTTTTAGTTTTAAAGCTTTTTTAATCAAAAGTTTCACAGTAAAACTAAAATTATCATATTTGACTTTAAATTGGTCAAACAAATTTTTATAAAACCATCTGGCAATCATTGTTTTCCTAAATATCCGGTTATAATACTATACAATTTTTTAAAACATTTTATTCATATATAAAGAATTTAAATTAAAGTAAATTTAACATTTAAAAGGGAAAGAAAAATAATTATTCAGATTTTTCAAATTTATTCTAGGTAAATGTCTTTTCTTTCAAATAGAGATTGTTTTACAATCTGATAAAACAATTTTTCATTAAAGACTTTTTTAATAATAAATTAACAAATATTTACTGAATATATCACCTAACTCGCCAAAATTTTCATGTTCAGGAACTATCGATAAAAACAACTAAAATCTACCAGTCTCTCTTAATCTGCTATTCAGATTTTATTGAAATTTTTTAACATATGGATAATAATAGTGTAAATGAAGTGAGTGTTACCGCATTTGGAAGTAAAGACGTTTACAGTTCTTGAGTAAATTAAAAAAAACCTGAATAATTATTTTTCTTTCGCTCTTAAACGGTGAATTTATTTTATTGACTTGGCGAAGCGAAGTCTGTTTCAAATCGACAGTTCGGCATTTGGTTTGTGTGTTTGTTGGCAAACCGCACTCACCTATAGTTTTGAAATTTGGTACAGAGCTGCCTTGTGCACAGCCCAAATGACGAATGTAAAAGATTCTTTCCATTCAATTCCATTTCAAGATGGCGGCCTCTGATTTAACGACGACGATTGTATGCAGCTCTAATCATACGCATACACATTTTTCTATTGTTTTGAAATTTGGTACGAAGATACCTTGTATAAGTCCCGAAAGACGAATTTGTAAGATTTTTCCCCATTAACTTCCGCTCTTGAATGCGTGCCTGGTTAATTTCATGTAATATTGGCTGAATGGCAAGCTGTCATAATTTTGACTGCTTCATGGAGAAAGAGCATGAAAGTTCAAATAAAGTTGGTGCAGTAACTTTTTTCTTAAATGTTACTGTTATAGGTTAAACTGACAGAAAGTTTTACTAGCGCTGTCTTTGAGCGCTCTGTATCTCAAAGACACCAAATACATATATTTGGAATTAATTATGAATTTACTGCAAGATCTACTGTTCTTTGAACTACTAGTTTTAATACTGATACAGCAACTTACGTTGTAATTCTTTATGTATATAACTAAAATATTTTTAAGGTTTTTTTGATAGCACTTTAACCGAATATTAGAAAATTAATAAATGTGAGAATGTATGTGCAATAATTTTGCAACATGTATTTATAGAATTCAAAGAACATTAACTGGCCTGTTTATCGCCTTACAGTATTTTTAGACAGTGAAATAAATTTAGTAAAACTTTTATATTACCTCGTCAATAATTTAAATTAAATTACAGCAAAATTAAGTTAAATAAAGAAAACATACTGTACCGCATAACGTACCGTATAAGCTCTTATCCAAGCCGAACGAAGAGCTTTGTTTTACTTTGTGACTACAAAGTTAAATTTAAAAAAATATTTTAAGGTTTTAATGAGTTTGTCCTTTTAAAGAAAGACTTTATTCCTTGGCTATCTGACCCTTTGTGAAGATTTTTCGTGGAAACTAAACAATTTGTTTCTAATTTCGATGAAATTTGTTAATGCATTTTTCCAAGGTCGTCATTAATTTTGTAAACATTTTCTTCTCTAATCCATTTTTAATGGAAAAAGTGATAAAAATAAAATATTTTTTTCAATCCTATGCAAAACATATAGACAGATGTCTCCTAAAAAATCCTAGTCGTAATCTATCCACAGTTAAAGAGAAACTTGTCCTAGTTTTAAAAAATCGGTTCATTATATTTTTTTAAATTTAAATTAATTCGTCAGCTTAAAACATTACAAAAAACAATTTACAATTTTGGAAAATCGAAAAATATCAAATTCCTTTATTAATTTTATTTTTTATTTTACTCTTCGTACAAAATGTTACCAAAATATTTGCAAGCACCGATTTTAGGATTTCAGGCAGGTTTTTTTTGTCAACAGTTTTCTAACAGTATTGTTTTTGGAAACAGCAATTCGTTAGTCTTTATTGAATAAAATATTTTAATTAAATTAGACAAAGTTTGTACAAAGTAAGCACTTATTAAACTTACATTTTTAAAAATATTTTGCACACAATACCTACATTTTCAGTGATTGAGCTATTTTTATAATGAAACCAATAAAATGCACACAAATCAATTTAACGATTATTGTTTTTGAAAACATGTGTTTGATAACACTCATTATGTGTGTATTTAAACTACACAATTAGAAACAATAAGCGAGGTAAGTTAATTATTGCTGTTTATTAGCCTACTTTGATGTATATTTCGGTTCTAGACCTTGTTATGAAGGCAACACTTGTGTGTATCCACTTAGATGTAATGCTGGAATCCTTTGAAGACGAAAACCGAGTTATTGAAATAACATCAGCGTGGAGTAATAAACATAACTACGTTATTGTGTTGGCATATATATTGCTTGAAACTAATTAGTTTCATATTTAATCGCTAATTACACTACCGCGATTATTTGTGCATTAAAGTAATTTAATTAATTAAAACATCCATTAAATTTCAATTAAATTAAATTTAAAGCGAACGAAAATTTATAAATGAATATATATTTGGAATTATATGTGTATTATTTATGTTGCGATCGTTTACAAATTAAATGGCCGGATGAATTAACTTTGGTTTAATACAAATTGGTCGGTATAGGCTACTAACAAATTGCGCATTAGCATATGCCATTTCATCGGCAATGGTGACGCTGGATCCACTACTATATTAACTGGCATGCAAAAATATGGTTTAATTTTACTTGTTGTATTTTAAAAGACGTAGACAAACTAAAATAAACATTATTACGGACAACAATGCCTTTCGAATCCAGTATTGTTTTACAATATTTATTGAATAGCATATATCGAGTTTGAACCACATCGTGTCAAAACTCAAAGAGCTAATATACATATTTTTATAGATTTAGTTTTTGAGCATGCGGAGTCTAGTGGCCTTCGATCAAAAGATTAAGCCTTTATGGAACTAAGTCTTTTGGATTTTAGTTCAGCAGACTGGTGCCCTTAATAACTTTCAGCAGTCCATAAACTAATTTATTCTGCTAGAGATCACAGATTTGGTCCTGGAAGATTAACGCCCTTTGTCTCCTGCTGGAAAGAACACCACAATCATAGTTGAACTAGAACATTGGTTTGTTCAGTTTCATAATTGAGAATTTGCGATGTTAAAATCAGATTTTCAATGTTATTGGAATGTCGCTTTATTAGAACGGATAAACCAACTTGGTCGAGTAACAAAGTAGTTCAAGCAACAGTATTATCAAACTTTCTTCTCTTATTTGAAGTCGGCTGTTAATATACAACTCTATTTAAGGAAGGAATGTTAAAGACAAACTGATTCCAGAGGTTAAGGAACGTATTACTAGTCGGATCAAAATATGAAATATTTAAGTGTTAATACACAGGAAGGAATGTTGAAGACAATTAAACTAACCTGTCGGATAAAAATATTAATTATTAATATACAACTCTATTTAAGGAAGGAATGTTGAAGACAATTAAACTTATTCCAGATACAATTTCATGGTTTCTAATTTCATGTGTTATTAGAAAAAACATCAAGACCTATATTTTTGTTGTTAGTAGTTATTCTCAGAGCATAGTGATCTATATGTAATAAGTAAGGTGCCCTGAGCAGGATCCTGGGTCCTTATCCAGGATCTTTGTATGGTGAAAACGTGCTTAGGGTTTCGGGAACCAAAGCATCACCATCTGGAACTCAGAAAACTTTAAGCCCTTCAACAATAGCGTGAGAGGGACCTTGTCTATACCATACACGCAAATGATCGGAAGAACCCCATTCTTATGTTAGTAGTTGTTATAGACCTAGGGTGCAGAAGCCTATTCCTCAAAGGATAGACCTCTCTCAGGATAATCACTTCTGCTTGTTCGTGATCACTTCTGCTTGTTCAGTAGATAACACAAACGGCAATATGACAATCATATTTTCAGAATATTTCTTCTTAACAAATTTTTAGTCTTGGAGTACAGTGTCAACAGATCTCAATCACTTTGAGTTTGAGGGAAACTTTCTGTTTCCAGTGACTTCCGAACTCTCCCCTACATTCCTTGTCTATGTGTATTGATTTCTTATATGTTTTCTGCTTTCAGGTTGTACTGGAAACATTGCTACCACCTTCCCACTTTTCAGTTTGCACTTTTGAGCTCGTAATAAAAGTTAATACGTGTTTTTACCGATTTTAAAATATTTGATCTCATTCCTCACGTCGTCTATCTCAGATTGGTTGGGTTCGCTTAGCATCCTCCACAGTCTACGCCATTTCTAAACTTGAAACAATTTAAATTTTAAATCTCACACGTTTATGATAATCTGATTAATAACCGCTAAATTCTGCACAAATTGTCATTTTAAATTGTCAAGTAATTTGGAAGATTTAAATGCAAATTTATGTTGATTAAATTTAAGCATTGAATAAAAATCGATGTTAGTAATACTGTATTTAGGACAAAACAAATATGTTATCCGATCAAATCCGTTCAATCTTTTGAAAATAACACTAATACCAAATCTTAAAAATATCGTAATTTTGTCTTACATTAAAAAACAATTTTATTGTCGTAATTAGCGTTTAAATCAGCCATTGTTTTTTTCAAAATCCATTAATTTTTGGGAAAAGAAATCGGACCGGTTTTAATGCACAAATTGAAAGTTTAAAATGTAATTATATGAACATTTTAATGCTGATTATGTAGATTAGCACATTTACTTCAGCATAACTGTTGCGTGCAATGATGATTTGGCCTATATATTTGGTAATATATATTTGGCCTATATATTACAATAAAAATTTTGGCGAGATCTACGTATACATTATACTAGACATTTACTTATTTCTCTTAAGTAACCAGTAACTTTCAATGCTCAATTTTTCCTTTATGGAAACTACTTTAAATTTTGCAAACTGTGTGGCTAGTCTTAAATTTAACAGAAAATATAAAGTAAGGTGGGCAAACACCTAATTTTATATTTTGAATTAAATTGTAGAAGACGTTTTTCTATAAAACGAGTAATACACTTACATGTATATGCAGAAATATACCTACATTTTTTAAAATTTATGTGTCAAGTGCTGCTGAAATTAACTTTAATATTTTGGGTCAATTGAAAATTTCTCTATAAAGTAACAAGAAATTAAAAACAATATCTTGAATGCTTATTTTTCTATAACATACAAATTATGATTAAAGTTACTTGACTGTATATTAAGCCATAGTAAACTTTTTCAAGTAAAACATATGGTTTCTGAAAGATAAAAACTATTATTTTGTGTCCACATCTAAGCCCATTCTAAGCGGTAAGATAAACCCACTTAAAAGAGTATGCTTAGGTTACTACATTAAATTTGGAAAGGTTTTCCCAATGATCTACACCATTTATGTATTCCAGAAGCCGATAAAAATATCTCCAAATACAATTTATAAATTTGCAAAAGTAATTTGCAAGCCCATTGTGAGCCGAGCCTATACACTCCCTACCCCTATCGTGTCAACATTACTAGCTACAAATCAGGGTTAGTACTTTAAAAATCCGGCAGATAGCAGTCGCGACGCAATCCAGGTGATATTGATTTCCCAGAGCTCGCTTAATGTTATGCAGGTTATGAACCCACTCATATCATCCCCCAACCCTCAGCTCTTGCACAGATATTTTATTTACACTGTGTGTTTCTTTATGTACTCACTGGCTAGGGGTGGTTTAGCAGCAGTGAGGGGGTGGGTTGTCTAAAGTCTGAGGTGAAGCTGGCCAGTGGTGAACGGTGAGTTATTGAGGAACGTGTTATGCGGAGAGTTATTGAAGAGATTTTGTATATTGATAAGTACCTGTTTACTTAAATGGCATGGAAAACCGCAATGATTTTCCTAAAACTTTTATGTGGCGTATACAGTCTTAATTGTTACTATTGTTACAGTTTACGAAACAATAAATGGAACGTAGCATTCAAAGATATTTTGTTTTTAATTTTTAGATATTTGTAAACCTTAATTCACACGTTTAAAAATATGTATAGTTAGTCATTAAAAAAAGGTTATTTAACAGCAGCTTCCTCTGATGTTTAGTGGCATAGCTAATTCCAAAACAAAAATTAGTTTAAACAATTTTAAATCAAACCTAAGTAGTAGTTTTTGTTCTATATAAACATTAGATACACAAAAATATCACACATAAAATGAGCGTACATGAATAGCTTCTTCTGTAACTATAAACGTCCTGAAAAGTGAAGATGTGAAGTAAGCTTAACGAGTTGCAATAAAAGAAATTAAAAAAAATTAAAACAAGCTACATTTTAAAAGCGTGTTACCTATATCTCGAATAAAAATGAACTAATTTGATTAAAAAGTATATAAAACTATTAAACTTGTCTTTTTCTGATGTAAATTTTTGCAACATTAATGTCTTCGCAAGATAATAAGACAAAAATTTTAAATAATAAAAATAAACAACTTTATTTCATTTTTGAATTACTTTCATAGCTCTTTCCTTCTAAAAGTGGTAACAATGTATAAAAATGTACATCAAGATAAATTAATTTAATCACTATTTTGTATTTGCTATGTTTTTTTCATTTTGTTTTTGGCTTTGGAAAGTTACTTTGTTTAACTCTAGGCCACGGTGGCCTAGTTGATAGCGTATCGGGCTTTCACCCCGAGGACCTGCGTTCGATTCTCGGCCAGGACTTGGCATTTTCATACGCTATAAATCATTCCATCGTCTGCATTAGCCCAAGTGTGCACAATAGTCGGACGTTAAAAAAAAAAATAACTAAAAAATATTAAAATACAATAAGTATATGATATTTTAAAATAATTATTTTTGCCGATCATACTTAATGCCAGTTAGACTGATGACGACGAGAGACCAGCGTTAACGGTAAAGGTAAAACAACAGCAGTAATTGCTTCTCGAAACCACAACCTAATGCAGCTGAGCTGGGCAGTGAGAACTCGAAAAAAGAAGGACCTGGGATTGTACTCATTAATATATAATCCACCAGTGGTAAACCACAGCATACATTGGGGATGCTGGATGGAGCCAATCTAAACCTGCGATAAAAAAAGTGAGAGATGAGCTCAAACAGATAAAAATCAGTAAAACCGCCTTGAAGAGTGGGCAGCAGAGGAACGTTCAGTGAAATCTTGAAGGAAGATGTCTATCAGGAATCAATCTAGTGGTTTACCTTGTCATCAAACCAAAAAATTTGAGATCCGATGTGAGCATTCCAGAGGTTGAAGGTGCTGATAGGAAACAGTACTACATGAGAGCATAGAGTTGGATGTGGTGTTGGCTGGAGTTGTGTTTCATATGGCGAAAGTCTGAATCCCGAAATTCTCGGGTGAGTTTTCACCAGATGAAGAATCTGCGCTAAGGGTAACTCAGAACACTGTAGGACTCACTATAGGACACTGTGGATGCACCTAAATAGGAATGTACCAAGGAAAAATCATTTGTAGGCTAGATAGGACATAAGTGGAAACTGCAGAGCACATAATCTACGATTGTGAGGTTTTTCCCGGCAGGAGGCAAATGGAGCTTGGCTTCTAGGACTTTGAGGACCCCAGTTGGTAAACTGCTGAAACTCATTAAGGACACCAGTCTGCTGAACTAGTAACCATGAAACTTAGTAGCACAATTAGTGTTTTGATCTCGAAACCTGGGGTTGAATAAATGAATGGCTTTCTAGGGTTACAATTGCACTGCGTAGTATCATCAATAAATTAGATTGATTAGGACCAGAAACAGATCGAAGCTTCTTCCAAACAATAGATGGAGGCGTTTTCCTAGATATTGTTGAGATATATTGGATCCACGATTCTTGATAGCGGGATCCAATAGATTCTATTGTGCCCCTTCTAATTTGTGACTTCCCAATTTTTCAATATAGTTTTTTCATATGCTTGCTCTACTAAGTCCATTTCAATTTTCCCCTTACTCTTGACCCTTGTCACAGAGGTTATGCTCCATTTGGCCAGTTTTTGTTTGGCCTGCTAAATCTATTTACATTCTTATTCAAGTTGATCCTATATGTACCTAGGGAAATTGTCACCCTGCACAGAGTGTGAATATATGTATGTGTGTGTCTTGAGTAGATGAATGAGAATAGTTTGAATTAGAGGTACAGTGGGGTTACTAAAACCATCAGCTCCTCCACTTCAGCTGCCTCCACCGGAAAAGTCTGGGGTTTATTATCCCTTTATCTAATCTAATGTAGTCAAATTGTCTACCGAGCCCTAAAATACTTTAAATATTAATTTTTGATTTCATAATGAATTTCCTCCTCGGGAAGTCTCCTCTTATCTTATTGCATTAAACGAAAGGAACAAAGAAACTATTTGATGAAATATTATGTTGAATTAAGATTATAAAACATGTATTTAAAAACTTATAGTCTATTTAATTTTTGTTATATTCCATAATTTGTTTTATACAAATATAAAAAGCTAGAAATAAACACATTGCAGTTTACGTATATAAGTCAAAATTTATACTTTATGAAATTTCTGTAAAGTTTCACGTCCAATGTGTTGCGCTAAGTAAGGGAAGGGGAGGGGAGGAGGTTGGTTTCAGCAGGTGCGGCTCTGTTAGAGTAGTTCCATCAGATTAAATATGCACAAGATATCTTCCAGAGAAGCGCAATGACGTCATTGTCTTGGGGGAAATTGTTTAGTGGATGCAAAATTTGTAAATACATTAAAAATTAACGGAAATATCCCTCTGCCTTCTTGTGTGGGACGCGTGTTAAGATGCTGCAGAATATTTTGAAACACTTGATAACGATGAATGTAACATCGAAGTGTTTCCAAAACGAGAGATTAAACAAAGGTTACTATTTCGTAATCAACGTCTCTAATTCAAATTTTAGTAACTTTAACATACGTTTCAAAGGATTATAGCGAGGATAGATTAATATACACAAGTTTTAATAACCAGTTATTATCGAAACGAAAAACAATAAAAGTAAATAACAAATCAAAACATATTTTTTATGCTGTATTTAATTATTGTTCTTCAAACATAAATGTGCAACCCATCTTTGCAAAACATCTAGCCTATTTGATTACGTCTCTTTATCTAATACGACTGTATAACTCTGTGAAAAAATGATCCTTTTTTAGAACTTTTATATTTTTCATTTAAAAGCGAAATACGAGTATTTTAGGGACGTAATTTCTAGACCTTACTAGCAAATTAACATTACAAAAGCTTTAGTTTTTTAAAAAATTATTGTGTGTGATAGGTGTTTATTCAAAAAACATCATTGTAAATGTTTCCGTAAAAAAAGAAATTTTGCGTAAAGAAAATTAGGATGTGATTCCCTTAAACAAAATGGCCGAAATAAGTATTTAATTGATCGGACATCTCTATTCCGCATTTGGTTTGTGTGTTTCTTTTTTACACAGTTTTCGCCGAAACCATTGATCGATTGTTTTTAAATATTCATAATGAGGTACCGTACATAATGCCACTGTAAGATTTTTTCTCATTTTCTAATTTTGACGTATGAAGCAAATGACGTATGTTTAAGTTTCCCCCCATTTACGTCTATTTCAAGATGGCGGCCTCGGATTTCACGATAATGAATGTACGCAATTTTGGTCAAACGAATTGACCGATTATTTTAAAATTTGCTAAGAAGGTGCTTTGTATAATGCCCATACGATGTATTTGTAAAATGTTTTATAATTAACTTTCGTTTCAAGATGATTGCTTCTGATTTGCGGGCGCAGTTTTGGCCAAACGCATTTCACAATTGTTTGTAAATTTGAAACAAAGGTATATTGTATAATGTTACGTTTCCTATTTACTTCTGTTTGAGGATAGTGGCTCTGACTTAACGATGACGAGCTTATGGAGTTCTATCAAATGAAATTGGCCGATTGTTTAGAAAATTTGTACGAAGGTATGAAAGTATAAAGCCCGAACGACATATGTGTAAGATTTGTCCCATTCACTTCCGTTTCAAGACACCGGGCTCTCATTCAACCTTGATAGTGTAGTTCTTTCCTGTAATATTGAGTAAATAGCAAAACCTGTCTTCCGTTTTATGAAGAAATTACATACAATGTACCAATAAAGTGGTTGCAGTAATATTTTTCTTAAATATTTTGGTTACAGGTTAAATTGGAGGAAAAGTTAAGAGCATTACCGTGGAGCGTACTGTGTATTTAGAATGTACTGCAAGGTCTACTGTTCCTTGAACTAGTCTTACAGTTTGGATTAACCAAACAACATTAACATGGACCGGCGAAATACCAAAATTTGTAGAATTTTAGTTACAGAATATAGTTACAAATTTAAGTGTTTCCTCTTTGGTTACACAAAACAATGTTACATCTAAGGGCAGCAAACACTCAACAGCAGATATTACTTTGGCAGCCGCTTTACGTTATCAGTATGCCTCCATTATAAACAGAAACACTCTAAACGACTCGGCGCTTTTGACGTGAGCTCTGTTGACGGAAGTAGGCTTGTAGAAGCACATCAAACGGAATAAAAAAATCTGGCGTTGATGTAATTTGAATAAATCAGCAACTGACTACATACTACGCTAATTTTGTTTGTAATCAAGGGCACAATGTCAAGTTCGTTGTACAGATTGAACTACGCCCCAGAGGGATTTTTTTTTTGTATACTCAAGTTGTTAATATCGTACAGGATTGAATGTATCAGTTTTTTAAACGGAATTTTTGATGTTTTGGATTACTCAACAACTACATACATTTCCTTGTGTCTTATTTTATAAATGTAGGTGTTTAATCGTAGAAGACGTTTTTTACCTAGAATTTGTTTTTTACATTTTATAAATCACAGTATTCACATTTCTGGAGGTTACTATTGTACAATACACAAGTTAGTTCCCGATAGACAAAGACAAAGTCGTTCTAGCAAAATAGTTAAAAACACTTATAAAGACAACTAATAAAAATAAATATTAAAATAAAAACTCAAGCAAAATATTGTAAGAAAAGAATGGTTTGATTAGCATTTATATTTTACAGTTTTAAATAATTTCCTTCGGAACATTAAATATTGATCTAGCCATTTATTAGGGCATCCGGAACCATGATCAAGAATTCTTTTTAACATGTATTTGTTTTAGAGCTGCTTGCACTGGATTTTGCGCGTAGCGTGATGCGAGTGCACAATTTTTTAAATTATAGTAAAAGATCAGATGTTTTATATTGATTCTTAATGATCAGCTGATTTCATCGACAGCTGATATTTTATAATAAGTTTTAAAGTATGTTGTTAAAGCTAGCTGTAGTAGATGTAGTAAAAGTTCAGTTGTCTTATATGAATTCAGCTGATTTCGTTGAACAGCTGATAGGCTATAATAACTTTTAGATTATGTTGTTAAAACTAGCTATGTTAATTTTGTGGTGTTTTCGAACACATTATAATATTTAAAATAAAAAGAAAGAGAAAACGTGATATACAATTTTTAGTTTTGATTCAATAACAGAATTCTTTCAGTTGATTAAAAATGGTATTGTGATTAAAAATGGTACTATCTAGATCTAACCTTTCTTCATCTATTTATTTTTGGGTCACATGCCTTATCACAAGCCAAGGTCGACGCCGAAGGCTACGTGGCTAAGAGAGACTCTTAAATATCTGAAATATCGGACTCTGGCTACCAAAAGACCTCCTGTTTTATATCATTGCATGCTGGGTTCTGTATAGATAGATTTATTACTCTCCTAGAGACATTCATTCATCTAGAGACATACCTTCAAAGTTCATGATACCCCGGGAAATCGGCAAAAATAAACATGGGAATTAAAAATAGCACAAAGAAACTGTGGTTGTATATCTAACATCATGGATTCCACAAGCAGACTGTAGACACGCTACGTACACCTACTCAACTTCCAGTGGAAGAAATAAGAAGATGATGTTGAACATTTTAAAGCAGTAAGGCAACAGCATATATGAAATCAGACAAACTTTTTTGCATATACAAAAGTGCAAACAGAGACGAGAATATAAGAAAAAAAACTTGTAATGGATTCTAGAAGTAAAAAACCTCCCAGGGATCAAACATTGGGATCGAACGTTGGGATCAAACATTGGGATTAAACATTGGGTGTGAGAAACACAACTGTAATAGAGCTGCGACTACAGGACTGATGGAATCAGTACTCTAAAACTGGAAGTATATCAGGAAATATAATATCCTGAGAAATACACGTGATTTCGTAAAGAGCACTGTGGATAGAGAACACAATAGGAGAAATCATGTTTAGATAATGCAAGCTACACAATCTACTATTGTAAGGCTTTTGGCATCAGGAGACAAAGAGTGTTTCGCTTCCAAGACCTTGAAAACGTCCAGAAGAATGTCAGTAGACTGCTAAAGGTAATTGAATCTAGTCTATTGAACTAGAATCTAAGAACCTTAGTTGTGCAGTTGGTTCTTTAATTGTGATAACCACCAAACTACATAACCTCAAAAACGAAATCTATAAAATCTGTGTGTATCTAAGCTCTGAAGAATTCGAAATTTTATCAGATTTGGTTCGAACTCGTTATTACAATTCATAGTAATAAAATCGATATACGTTCATAATGTTTTATTTTAAACGTTTTTTGAAAACGATTAATATTTCAACCACAGGGAGAGCTAAAGTCAGCGTTAATGATAATAGACCCAATTGATAATTTAAAAACAGATTTAACGTCAATTACTAATTATGAATTCTGATTTAAGAGAAAAAAGACACATTTTTATAAATTTCAAATTACACAGAAAAACCGGTTTTGCAGGTAACTAACATGTCAATGCATTATATTTTGTATTATCTATGAATAAATCATTACAGGTTATCTTTGAAGAGACAAACATTAAATTTAACTGTATTTGACAGCGTGTACACTTAAGGTTCACATTTTCCTCGTTTACATTTTAACCGCCATATTAGTAATTCTTTTAACTTATTCACAGTGCTTGATTTAATTGTTTAGCAAAATTTTAGACTGCTGATGTTTATATATCCTACGCCATGGTTTATTGTTAGCGGTACGATATTGACATTTTTATTTGTAAGTATAATTCAATAATTCATTTCAATAAATTTACATATGCAAATAAGTCTGCTAACTTGGTAATATAATTAACGGCAATAAACACATTACGACGTCAGACTGTTATATTCCATTTGTTTGAATTTCCACTCCAAAACCAAAGTTTGTTCTGTGCTCCTTAGTTTTTCACAATTGTTATGAGAAATGTGACAATTGTAATTGTAATTATACTACATGAATTTCAAGGCAATTTTCCAATGCGAATAATATTGGCAATAACAACAGAACTGCTTAATTTCGAAGAATAGGTTCATTAGATTTTGCTGAAAGTTTAATCATATATTACAATTAAATACGTTTGTACTAAGTTGAAATCAAATAATCTTTGTACAAACTAATTCTATTTAAGATATTCCTACTCTGATTTACGTTTTGAAACTTGAAACACGAAATAAAATTTGCGAGATCTGATAAATACTTTTTGAAAAATTAAACAGAATTTTCAACTATTTTCCGACAGTTCTTGAAATAACGTTTTCTGAATCAGTAGTAACCATTTCCTTCGGGTATTTCACGTTTGATTTCGAAATTCGATCAAAACGTTACCGATTTTACAAAAAAGTCGTTATTTTCTTGAGCCTATTAGTATACATTTTAGACTGAAAAGCGTTTAAGACCATATTACATTTCTGAAAAAAATAATCCAAGGCTTAAGTACGTACAAACTACAGCTAAATGTTAAATTTATTTGAAATATATTCGTGTAATTACACAAAGATAAAGCCGAATTTTAAGCGAATTTTAATTGGAAAATGAGCTATCGGGCCGTCATCATAACAAGAACCGGGATCATGGTAAAAATAGTTAATCCCTGACATCTAAATTACTTTTTGAAGGATTGTTAACAGTTTACTTACTTTTAACAGTTTCAAAATGACAGTCATTAAGTATTCATAACTTTTTCGTCTTAAATATTTACGAAAATCTTACAAGACTATCTTCTGAATTTTCAAAAATCTTAAATTTGACAGAGTTCAGGATTCGTTTTTGTATTTTTAATGCAATTTTAAAAATTAAAAAGATGGTATATGTTGGTTTTAATGTTGTGCAGAGATCCTTAAGAATCTCAAAAATAGGAAAAAAAAAAATAACCCATGTATATGTTTGCCATCACGTCAACGAGACAGCTGCGCGTCACGATTCCTTAATATTTTAGATATCACTACTTTTTTCTTTTTGGGGGATCAACAGCGGCTCTGTGGCCTCCGGCATGTCGGCTTAAGAGCTTTTTGTGTACCCCTATCACTTCACCTTAAACCGACTCCAGTGCCCTTAACGAGCTCCAGAATCATCACGACTTAATATACAGTGTGTCCCACGAAGAGATTTACGCATTTGATCTTCCATGATTTTTTTCATTCCTCCATTGATGTTTCGAAATTACCCATACTTTTTAAAGAAGGTACCAGAAGTAGTATGTGAGAACTGTATATGGTTGATGTTTGTAGAAACAAAATGGAGGCCAAAATAAGTTATAGAACTGATTTTGTTATTTTTTCAAACAAAATCATATTTTTTAATTTCTTATTTTTTAATTTTAAAATTATATTAATTTCTTAAAAATTTAATTAGATACAAACTAATTAAAGGAAAACTAAATATCAATGAACCTTTCATGAAACCTTTCCAAAGAATTAACGACTGTTCAACAATCTGATTTTTCTGATACTTCTGTAAAGTGAGATTTTGAAGAAGGATAGAATTTATTTATTTTGGCCACCATTTGTTTCTACAAACATCAGCCAGATAGTATATATATATATATATATATATATATATATATATATATATATATAACTATCATACATCATACTACTTTCGATTTTAGCTTGCAACAAAGTTAAATACATAAACATTAAGAATTTCCGTTCTTAAGCATTTGTTAAACTGTTTTTCTTTTCCGATAGCTTCCGAATCAATTATTTGGAGATATAAAAACCCATAAGTTTAATGAAATCATTTGTGGATAATATTTGGACAAACGTTAAACAAAACTGTTAGAACGAATAATTTTGAGGAAGTCTCATAAAAAAAAATATTGAAAAAAATAACTATAGCCTATATATTTTTTTGTACAATTATAATGGTTTCGAGACTCTGACAAACCAGTCCTACTTTACCACATTTATTGGAAATCGGTCAAAATCTCCAGCACAGTCAAAAATGAAATTGATTAAATAACATCGCAGGATCAATCATTATACTTTTTAAAAAGAGCAAGAATGATTTAAGAAATGAATGTTTAATTTATTTTGATCTGTTTGGATGATAGCAGAGCCATTCAGTATTATGATAATGTTAGTAATTCTTGAAAATATGAGAAAGCATATTAAAATAGAAAAAATGATTGTTTAATGTCCTAAAACCTAACCTAACCTAACCTAAAACCTTTTACGTTTGGGATAACGTTATTACGCTTACTACAGAAAGAAAGTAGGTCACTTCTAATTTTAAAAGTTAATAAATATTTTTTCTCATTTTCACAGATTTTCTTCTCTCTTTGCTCTGTTTCCAGTCGATTTCCCTCTTTCAATAAATTGTTTTATTGATATAAATGTAATAAAAGTTAGGTACCGATTAAGATATGAGATAGGGCAAGACTTTATTAAATTTTTAGATTTATTTCGGTCTGGGAAGTTCTTAATGCCAAAGAACACATCGGGTGAAGCGGTTCTTGCTCCTGCGTTTACCTGCTCACTATAGAAAGTAGTGAAATAATAGCGACTTACAGATTTTGACGGTTGCGGCCAAGTTTAACTTCTCGAGTCAGAAACTGTTATTTATCGTTTTAGTGATTCAAAGAGTGAAAAATAATAACAGTTATATCAAACTACTTAAAATATCTGTTTAAAACATTCTAATGGGTTCAGTTCATAAAAAAATTGTTTTATAAATGATAAATTTAATTATTTTAATATTCTATAATAATAAATAAGAAGATCAAAAGCACCCGTCCCCCAATTCTCTTTCTGTTATCACAAAGCAGCACACCTGCAGCAATTTATCAACAGGAAAGATTAACGTATTACTGCGACATATTACGTAATATATTTATACCTTGACATTTTTATTGGATTATTTATTTTGTATTTCTATCCAACACTCCGAACTGCGGCCAAACACATGAAGATGGCGTTATTTTTGTTGGAAATATTTTATCACGTCTGTATACGTTTAACAGTGGTCGTATACGTTTAATATTTAATCAACACAACCTCAATAATTCACCCTGTGTGTACGAAGTATGCAACAAACTGTCTAAACTAGTAGTTCAAAGAACAGTTGCTTTCGCTTTAATAGGCTTTAATTCATTAATAGGCTATATAGATTTCTTCACGGCAGTGGTCGTATACGTTTAATATTTAATCAACACAACCTCAATAATTCACCCTGTGTGTACGAAATATGCAACAAACTGTCTAAACTAGTAGTTCAAAGAACAGTTGCTTTCGCTTTAATAGGCTTTAATTCATTAATAGGCTATATAGATTTCTTCACGGCAGTGGTCGTATACGTTTAATATTTAATCAACACAACCTCAATAATTCACCCTGTGTGTACGAAGTATGCAACAAACTGTCTAAACTAGTAGTTCAAAGAACAGTTGCTTTCGCTTTAATAGGCTTTAATTCATTAATAGGCTATATAGATTTCTTCACGGCAGTGGTCGTATACGTTTAATATTTAATCAACACAACCTCAATAATTCACCCTGTGTGTACGAAGTATGCAACAAACTGTCTAAACTAGTAGTTCAAAGAACAGTTGCTTTCGCTTTAATAGGCTTTAATTCATTAATAGGCTATATAGATTTCTTCACGGCAGTGGTCGTATACGTTTAATATTTAATCAACACAACCTCAATAATTCACCCTGTGTGTACGAAATATGCACAAACTGTCTAAACTAGTAGTTCAAAGAACAGTTGCTTTCGCTTTAATAGGCTTTAATTCATTAATAGGCTATATAGATTTCTTCACGGCAGTGGTCGTATACGTTTAATATTTAATCAACACAACCTCAATAATTCACCCTGTGTGTACGAAATATGCACAAACTGTCTAAACTAGTAGTTCAAAGAACAGTTGCTTTCGCTTTAATAGGCTTTAATTCATTAATAGGCTATATAGATTTCTTCACGGCAGTGGTCGTATACGTTTCAGCCAATTTAACCGGTAATCTTAATATTTAGGAAAAAAATTATTGGAACAATTTTATTAGAAATTTTTATTATTTATGTTCTTGCTCTACGGAGTGGTGAAAATTATGATATGTTTTGCTGATCAGCCAATATTACAGGAAATATCCAGGAACTATACTCTCAACTTTAAATCAGAGCCTTTCATTTTGAAACAGAAGTAACTTGGAAAAAATGTTACACATACATCATTTGGACTTTGTACAAGACATCTTCGTACCAAATTTCAAAACAATCGGTCAATGCGTTTGGTTAAAACTGCTGACATTCCTTATTGTAAGTCAGAGTCCGCCATCTTGAAACGGAAGTGAAAAGGAAAAAATACACATTCGTATTCTAGGCTTTATACAAGGTATCTTCGCACCAAATTTCAAAACAAGCGGTCGATGCATTTTATTAAAACTGCGTAACAAACAAACACACAGAACAAATGACGAACAGTCGAGTTGAAACAGAGATTTCACTTCGCTCGTTCAAAAAGAATCTACATTTTTTTATTAAACTTATCTAGACATAAAACATGCAGCATGGTAAATAGGCAATAGATTAGTCAAACATACACGCCTGACATTGACACCTTGACACTAAAGCCATCGGGAAAATGAAAAGTTCTTCAAATATTCAGTAAAATATTGCTATCATAAGTGAATTATGCATGAAGTAAGTATACTAAATTAAAAATATACTATATATAGTATAAATATTATATTGTAAGTGGTTCATAAGTATTTACGTAGCAAATTTAAATTTTGCAGCATGACGTATCGCTTAGTGTATTTGTAAGAGATAACTAAGATTGTAAAACAACTCTTGCTGATGTATCGGTATTGGAGACCTCTTTTCGAAAGTGATTTTCATGAAATGTTACCACACCTGTTGAAAAAGGTTGACAGATCATATCGTGTCAACTGTGTTGACAGAGACGAATGGTCTCAAGGTGAACCGAAATTTATAAGGAATACACTGAACTGATACACAGATAGATTAAAAACACCTGAAGGTCAGGTGTATATGCAGTCAGACCCAATGAGAGCATTAGCATAAGCCTTTGAATGCTGATAATAGTTTTTCAGGCGGAGGTCATTGGCTTCACAGTGAACGTCAGAAGAATTTTAGGCAGAGGATACCAAGAGGAAGGACAATCTCTATAAGCTCTGATAGTAGAGTTTCACTACTTGCTCTGATGAATCACTATAATTATAAGATAGTGTAGGACTGTTATCTTGTCATAAAAAGAACCTGGAAAAAACCAACAAAGTTCAGTTGGTGTGGGTTCAAAGACATCAAGACATCAAAGACTTTAATGGAAAATAAAGAGGCAAATCGGTGTGCCAGAATTGAAGTTGACAGCCTTTTCATTGGCCCGAAACCTGCATGTGGAGTATCTTAAACTCTAGTACGCAGGCATGTCTTCCAATGGTTTCTAGGAAACACTAAAGGTGTTGAGAGAGAATAAACGGTCTTGTACAAGCAAAGAGGATCCAATTAGATCCTTTTTAGGCGAAAACCATAGGCGAAACAGGACCATCTGCGAAGAGTGACGGAGTTTCTGACGGGTCAATGGACATTCCGCAGTTATTTACACAAAATGGATTTTCGTATTACCAATCTTTTGTATATACAATGTGGTGTAGCTGAGAAAACAGCTAAGCATATAATTTTTGACTGTCTATCTTTGATCAGACGAAAATTTGACTCCCTAGGCACTCTATGGAGTTAGAGGCACACGATGAAAAAAGGGAACAGCATCCGAATCATCTAACATTTCTCTAAAGACCTGATATTGGACTGGGAATGTTGAGCCTGTGGATGAGGGTGCGAAATAAGCTTTGTAGCTTTGGTAAAACTATGATCATAAGTCCTGGCTTCTCTCGTGGAAAAAACCGTGCTAATGGAGAGAATGACGCAGGTCTAATGGCGTAGCAAACGATGCTCTGGAATATTCGGTGACCTCTTAGTGTAATTTAACCAATGCGTTCAGAGCTCTGTATGAGTAATCTTCATTTTCCTAGCTATATGTAGGCGTTTTCATGAATAAGACTGTAAAATAGAACGAAAATGATCTCAATATACAACGAAAATCTAGCAACATGAGCGAGATCTTCGTCATAAGAGAGAAAGGGAAATTGAAAAGGAATTAGAAGAGCGAACATATTTTTGCAGGTCAACAATGAATTAGAAGGTCAAAAATTAGAAGTAGAGGAGTAATCCACCTTGGATCTTCCCCTTTGTGAAGTGACTGTGGCTGAAGAGATGGTAGTAACTGATCATCTCAGGAATATAGAAAGTGCTTCACAAAGGCCACAGTGAAATTGCGTGCGAAATTCATTAATTCATTCATGATAAAAAGACGTAAAAAATACGTAAAATCATTTCATTTGAAATTTTTAAAATATGAATTAAGTTACAACTTTATATACAACTTGAGAAAAATATCATAAATCTGGTCAACTTTCTATTTTAAATAGCTCCTTGGAATTTATTAGTTAATTCTGATTAAAGTCTTTCAGGTTTGGAAAAATCAAACTACCAATCATTATTTTATGAAAAAGGCTTGATTTTTTGTTAATTGCCCTCACTACTGTAACCCACTCGAGTGATGTGAACATACAAACATACAAGAAAGTTGTTTATTTTTAACTTAAGGATTGTGAATTTTTTTTTAGAGCCTTAACGTTTATTAGAAATGGAGAGTGTATCCCGTTTGAACGATATAAAATGAATCTTGAACGCGGTCAAATTTATTTTTAGTGTTCTTAATGAATTTTAAAAATTGAAAATATTAATTCTACAGATTTTAAAGCAGATTAAATTGTTGAAATTTTGTCTTCAAAAAATGTACGATAACAACAAATTGAAATGACTGCTATGGTAAAAATCCATTTTTGTTCAAATTAGAATTAAATCGGACAGACTTTGCCAGCCTTACGCCTTCTGCTCCTAAACTCGTAAATATTTTTAATAACAATTGAAATACAAATTAACTATGAGTTATATTTCACGCAGGCCACGTTATCAATGGCAGTAAACATAGCGTAAGTTCCAATATTTTGTTTTATCAAAGAAACCGCTATGTTTGGAAAACAGCTATATAGAAATGAGCTAGAAACAATATCGACAATATATTTAGTTATTTACGCAATATTTAAATGTGTAGCTGATATGGTAATGGAAGGCCTAATTCATAAAAAAATTATTCTTTTTCTTATTTTATTGTTGCTCAGATTCGTGGCCAACTAAATAAAATCGTTTGTTGTACGTTTGGTTTTCGTGCAACCAGCGTTTCCTTCGCGTGCTTCTTAATACTTATTGTACGTTTTTATTTATAATTCTGTGATTTGTGAAATCGTTCCGGTGAAATATTACGTTATATAAAGGTGTAATGGATGTGTTAATTCTGTTGTAAAACAGAAAGCAAAACAGTTTATTTTACAATCATAAAATATATACAAATAAAAGGCTAACCTATTTTAGTTAATTAACCAAGTTTTTCTTATCTTTTGTGTTCCCCCTTCAATATTAATTATTAGTATGTGATTCTTTTAAGTTATTTCCTACTCATTTAGGAAATCATCATTAAACGTTATTAACTAACCCACATGCTTATGAGTCTAATTCTAGACTATTTATGTATACGTAAAGAAAGCTTTAATGGGTTTAACTTTGTGTATGAATTCAAATTTAATTTTTTTTATAGTTAGGATTCAAATTATATAATTTAGCCTATGATATGCTGTTAGTAACTTTAATAATTTTCTAATTTTAGGTCTACTCTTTGATTAACGTGTATCATGTTTTAGGGTTGGTTGTGATGTTGGATTTTGTATGATGCGAGTGCACAAATTTATTTTGATATATAGTAGTATATTTTCGCTTTGTACGTTTCATATTAAATTAATTATAATTAATGTTGCTTGTGTTTCCACTCGGTATCGAACCGGGGAACTTATGTATGTAAGGCTCACGTGATAATCAATACACAACGGAAACTACGAAGACGTTTGACCGATGTGAATATATGAAAATGAATAGTTAATTTAATTTTGACAAATATGTAGTAGTAAAAGATCAGTAGTTTTATATTAATTCGAATCGAAAGTTGTTTTATATTCATTTAATTTTATATAAATTGAGAACACAATGCCGTCATGAATCACTAAAGAGCCTATTTTTAAAATTTACTATAGACATGCTTTAATACAGTGTTTAGTGACGATTACGTTTTAAATGTCCCCACTCTAATTATTCTTAGCCTAATTTGCTTGCGAAAATTACTTCTGAACCATTGTTGAATAATTATAAACATTGTAAATAAAATATTTTAAAGAAGATTTTACATTGTCGTGTTGAGTTGGAATTAATGGTTTAACTTAAAATCAGATATCACGATAAACTATTTCCGACTACAGTATTGGTTTACGCTGAACAAAATTTCGTAATTTATTTTCAAAAATATTTTACTCGTTCTCAGGGTTTTAGGTTAAACATTATCTTCTTACAGAACAGTAATAAAGGTTTAGAACTACTCAGCATGGAGCTTAAACATGGTACAAAAAAACTTTTAATTATGGCTTGGATAAGTTCGTTAGCCTCTTAAAAACCACTCGTTAGTCTTAAAGTGCCAATATTAGAAAATCTTAAATAGTTCATACATTAAAAACAGAACAGAACTGAAAAATACACAGTTATAAAGACACAAAATTAGTGATTATTTTATCCCCATCGTCTAGGCGTTGCGTGCCGCTTGCTTACTATTGCATACAAAAATTCATAATTAAATTAGACTGTTTGAAAACTTGCTTATTTCGGAGAATGAATATTTACTTTGTTGAACAGAAGGCGCGGCTCGCAAGGCATGCAATTAATTACAAACTTTATTATTACTGCGGTACGGTCGGTACTTGGCTCGCTAAGTGTTCAAAACTTTATTACTTCATCACATTACCTTACCTGTCGTGCTATAATCTATACTATACACTAATTACTGTATATGTTATGACCAATTAAACTTCTAAATGTAACGGTTATGGAAGAATTTTGCAATCGATTGAAAACGATTGCAAACGATGATATTACAAAAAGAAAACTTTGTTATATAGGCTTTATAATTTTTCGTGTCATCATACAAATTTTGTTCCAGATAATCGAAAAAAGTGATATTTGACCCGTTTTTTTCTTGAAAATATAACATTTCCTCAATGCAATTCTCAAAAAAACTTTATCTTAATTATCTAAAAGTGAATATTTTCAGTTCTGATAACATTATTACGAGGTGTAAAATTTGTCCCTATAAATAACCAAACATTTACGTTTACTATGTTCTATTGAAAAAAATGTTGATTATATTTCGTAATTTATTAACCACTTCACACATTCATTAAATTCATGCATTTCACTTTTACCAGAAGTAATTATTTTAAAAATAAATTTTTAACCATCTTATAACCAAGGTAGTAAAGTCATATAGAATCCATGAAAAATGACTATATGCAGACAATTTATTAAAAACGTAAAGTTTGTCATCTATCGTAAATCAGATGGTCAATCAATTAAAGTACAAAAAAACCGAAATTGTTTTAGCAGTTTAATTACAATGTTATAATTGTAAACATACTTATTTTTAGAATTTTTATATAAAAGGCAAATGCTGCAACCAGCACAAACAAAATTAGTGATCATTGATGAAAATCGGTTTAGTATTTTAGGATTGAATTGTAAAAGTTTTCAATTTTAATAATTTTTAATCATTAAGCAAAACCTAAAATTCATTTGTACGCGAGTTTCGCTACTTCTCCGACAACTTAAAAATGCGCGAACAATTATATAGTAATTAGAAATATGTGTAGTTTAGTTTCACAAGTTAAACTACAGTTATCTTCATTTATTTCTTAATGAAGTAACCGCATTTATCAATTAATTAAAATTATAAATCCCCAAAATTTAACAATGATATAAGTTACACTTGTAAGTTCCTTATGAAGTTCAAAATACACTTCACAACAAATCGTTATGATTTATTAACACTCGTGAATTTACAATTTTGCTTTCATTCCAATAATTGACTTACGGTTTATTAACTTAACTTATTAATTTATTTAATAATATATCCATAACGGGTAAAAGAAGTCATCGTTGATCAAAATTTGTGGAGTAGCCTAGACTGTTGGCGAATAGCCTAAATATATTAAATTTTTTCAACTGTTTGTAGTTAGATGCAATTTCACAAGGACGTAAAATTTTTCGGAGACGTACTTATTTTTCTATTTTTATGCAAAAAACATTCTACAAAAATAACGGATTAAAACGAGTTGTTCAAATCTCTTAAGGAAACCTGTAAACGCCCATTTTTTAATATTATTTTTTTAATTCTTACCACTTCCTTATTCCCTTTAAGACGCTTGTACAGCCAACTTTAAGTTTTTTTTTTATGTTATAAATACATGTAAAATTGCTAGTGGCCGCCTCCCGTGCGATATACACTACGGCAGCTTTGTTTGATTTGGCGTTACGGAACGCTGCTGCTTTTCTCGATATATTAAAACATAAGGTTGTAATTCCTAGTTTAATAGATATTAAATTTTTTAATATTATCAAATTTGAATTTTACTTGGTCTCTTGTCTCGCTGAACTGCCTAATGGTAGATCTGTAATAAATATCATTTAAGAAGTAGTCGAGGAAAGCTTCCCTCATGAGACTAGGGACAAAGTCTCCAGTAGTGGTAATTATTCATTCCCTAACGTAAAGAGCACTCCAGCTTCTCACGTCTTGCATCCCTTTATTAGACGTAGTTTACTTCTAGGTAAGGAAACACATGCACGGTTTTAAATATTTCAATTTAGCTTTACCCTTCAATGTTTAGTTTTTAACTAAAGTTACTTTAGTGTTTATATTTTTTAAACTCCAATATTTTAAGGCACGAACAAATTAATGCCATTGTAATTAATAACCCATAATTATATTTAAGATTTATAAGTTATTTAGAGATTACTTATAGTCAATACGTCTTTTATAACGTACTTTAAATTGAAAATAGTTCATAATGTAGTAATTACAATATTATGAATCCCTAATCGTTTATCATGAATTAATTAGAATTATAAATTTTTAATCGTTCATTATGAAGTTATTATAATGATAAAGTTCATTATGAATTTACAATTATGATTTCCTAGTCATTCATTCGTAAGTAATTAAGAATTATAAAATTTCATTAGTTCCTTATGAAATAAATACAGTTACAAAATTCCCAGTTGTCCATAATATAATTAATTAGAATTAATAGTATAACTATAATAGAATATAGTTAATTAGAATTGTAAATTCCTAATCATTCATTATGAAGTATTAATAATTATAATTCTTGGCCGTTTCTAATTAACTATACTTATGAATTTCCGATTATTTATTATGAAATAATTAAAATTATGAATTACCAATTGTTCATAAATTGTAAATTCTCCAAAATGTAACAATGATGTAATTACACTTATGAGTTCCCAATCGTTCATTTATAACTTAATACAATTATACATTAATAACAGTTCATTATTAACACTTATGAATTCCTAATCTTCCATTAGCAAGATGAAATACAATCATAAATATTCAAATATTCTTTACGAAGCAATTAAAATGATCAGTTACGTATACTAACACCGAAACGATACTTATAAGTCACTATATCTGCAACATTCCTGTTTTCTATTAAATTCGAATCACCTAAATACAGCACGCACTAGTCTCGTTAACTTAAAGGATGTGAATTTTTCAAACATTAATTAAATTAAATAAGATTTTTTGAAAATATTCGTTAACGATCGAAGTTAGTTTATGCGTTTGAATTGACTGACAACAATTTAAAAGTCATATTTTTTATCTACATTTCTTTTGAAAATCATATTATATTTCATTATCATTATCAAAGTTTAAATCTACAAAAAAGAATAGATCATAATCCTAATCACTACAAAAAAGAATCAAAATTTTTAAAATTTAATCGAAAATAAACCACGACAATCGTTCGGCTCAATTTCAATTACTTTTTAAAAAATATATCGTATTAACGTACATTCAACGATTTTTAGTGGTACTATCGGTGCTAAAAACATAGTTGTAAATTACTAGAATAAAATTTTATGTCAAGTTTATTGGAATACCAAGGATATTATCAAGTAATGTTAAATGGTGCTTATTTCTTAGGTGTGGATCTTTCACGATGGCCAGTCCAATAACGGTAATTCAAAAATATATTCTTTTGGTATTTAAGATTTACAAATTTTCCAAATTGTAATCAAATATTATTCTTAAATGACAGGTTTTTCGAATAGTTTTAAATGTTCAACGTTGTGAATTTCAAAATAAAAATGTACTTTTTATTAATTGAAAACAAATTACAACCTAATCTACATTCTGTGCATTCAAAATACACTGAGAAAGAATGAAACACAAAAAATTATGTGAAAAATATGCCCAGAAACCTATTTGTTGTACGCCAACAAATCCACAGACTTATTCACTAAAACCACTTTTATAACATCAAACGTTTTTGGGATCAAACGACGCTATCAAATGTTGTTTTCATCGTTAATGAAAAAGTTCAAACTGAAAATAATGTGTTTTTGTTTTCCACACAAAAAAAGTTTTTAGGTTCTACAGTGATCGTCATTTCTCATTGTGATTACGTTGTGAAAATTTCTAAATTTTAATTCAATTAGGCTACCAAATTTTAAATTAAATAAAAACTTTTGAATGTAAATAAAAAAAATCTTTATAATGATTTACAATGATGATATATTTTCTGTTCTTTTATTTACTGCTGATCACAGAGTGTATATGTTTTTCAAACTATTTACGGATTCAAGAACAAAATTATTTTGACGTAGTATATAGGACCATTCTAAATTATAATAAAAAATCGGATAAAAATTGAAAATTATTTCAATGGAAAATAGTTTTCTTGGTCTCGTATGAATTTTTTAACCAATTTTCTTTAGAAAGTGTTATAGTGTTATAAAATGATTCTCAGTATATATATATATATATATATATATATATATATATATATATAACTGTTTAAAACTGCAGAAGCTTGGTAAATCCGGATAACCACGTTTGATTAGAATACTTGAAAATTGTCGCCTTGCGGAATATTTTTCTGCACTCACTGTTTTAACAGTGTTTTACACACACACACACACACACACACACACACACACACACACACACACACACACACACACACACACACACACACACACACACACACACACACACAATGTTATGTATCTGTTTTCCTATTTTAGCAAAATGTTTTTTTTTGTAATAGCTTAAAAAAACTCATTAATCAGGAAAATTCCTTAAAATTTTTCAAAATGGAGGGAAATTCAGATCTTTTAAAAAAATCATAACTTTTGGTAAAAAAAAAATAGTTTTTAAAACATAATTCAACCATCGTAATCAGCTTTAGTAAGTGCATTAATTAGAATGTTGAACGTTCAAAATCCGTTGCAATCAAGAAATTTCATTTGATAGTGATCAGGTTTCATTTTCGTATTTTAAATGCAATTCGAAAGTTCAAAATATTAATGTAATTTACGTAGATTTTAATATTGTATATTATTTTAAACTACAGTTTAAAAAAAAATAAAGATTACAAATTACTTTTGGAAATTCCTTTCAATTTAGCGAAATTTGACATTGAAAATAATAGTGCTACGTAAGTTTTGTTTGTTGTTTTCGTGCAATTTTCCTTTTAATGAATCAAAGAATTATGGACACTGCAACACATTATTTTCTGAAAAGTTTTGTTTTAAATTTGTAAAATTTATAATTATTTTTATTAAAAAAATCTGCACTTTTGCATAATAGAAGTTACAATAACAAAAATGAAAAATTTTAATTGCTTTTAAATGTCATTATTATATATTCAGATCGTACGTAGAAAAACTAATAAAAAACTACTTCCGTTGTCAACACAACACGATGCTAAAAGGATTATTGTGTATTATTTGTTTATTTATGTGTTTTTTATATTCTGAAGCATAAAATGTTAGTATAATTTAGAATTACCGAAGCAAGAACAGAAGCAGAACTACCCTGCATTAAGGTGTTGCACTGAAGTGTTGAATTATAAATGTAAAGTATTTTTACTATTCTTCAAGAATAGAATAATATTGAATATTACACTTTTGCTAATTGGTCTGCTTAAAAGCAAAATGATCAGGTGACAGTTTTATTATGCGTCCTTTTCCGTAAAACAAAGACGAATTCCTTAAAATATTGTGTTCAAACGAAAATACTTAGTCAATGTATCCAGGAAAATAATTTGGTGAGAATTTTGCTATATAAATGAAAAAATTCTGCTTCATTTTCTACAGCGGATATAAGTGTTTATTTGAAATATCAGCAAAAGAAATTTCAGTCATGTAAAAATCATATTTTTAATACTGAATTAAAAATTTTAAATAACTTTTTCCTAACCAGCGACGTTTATATACAATAAAAATACCACTCATTCGCTCGTTACGGTTTCTTCAAAATCATCCAAAGGATAACAATGAAATTTGACTCAAAACTTCCTTCAAGTTCCTAGACGTACCTCTAAAGGGTTCAAATGTGGTTCAAAGGTTCTTTATGATTTTCTCTGTATTTTGTAATTAAAAAATCTTGAAAAGCTAAATTTCTTACAAAAGTGTATGTTAAGCTTTAGAGATGAAAAAAAAGTTTTTCAAAATTCCACCCTAAAAGATTAAACTGGAATAAAAACGAACTGTAAATTTTATTCCTTTGTCTTCACATACAAAAACATAGAAGGTGGAAATTTGGTACACAGATTATCTTAAGTTTTGGAAGTGAAAAATCAATTTCTAAAGGGTTGAAACTGGGGTAAATACTAATTTTACATTTTATTTCTCTATATCAAGATCTAAAAGATGTAATTTGACAGAGATGTATTTGAGCGTTGAAGGTGCACAAAAAAGGTTTCAGAAATTTCTTTCCAAAAATTTTAAAATTTGGTAAAATCCGATAAATACCTTTACACCTAGATAATCCTAAACTTATCTCCGAGCTTTGTCTAAGGTTCTAGACTCTTTTGAAAAATTCAAACCTTTAAATAGGAATGAAATCGAACTTGACAGTTCATCTTTCTTATCTAAAAATCCAAAAAGCGTAGAGAGCAGAAAGTTCTTGAACAGAATTATCATAACCTTTAGAGATGTAAGGTTTTTCCAAATTCCATCCTAACAGAGTTAAAAAAAAAGATAAAAATTAACTGTATATTTTTATCTGTGGATCGTCAAGTAAAAAAGACAAGCTGAGATTTGACCTTATATTTTGAAGGCAAAACAAGATATTTCCAAAATTCCCCCTTAATGGTTTAAAAGAGGGTAAAGATGAACTTTTATATATAATTATCTCTTTATTTCCAGATCCAAAAATTGTAGAGAGCTCGAATTTCGAACGCAGTTTATTATTAAGCTTTAGAGATACACAAAGGAAGTGTTTTCTAAAATTCCCTCTTTTAAAGAATTAAAATTAGGTAAACACGAACTTTATACAGTCAGTTATCTGATTATATCTTAATGTGAGAGATGGGTGTTTAAGGCTTTATCCTAACAATCTAACTGTAATTTGCCAGTAATTTCGTAAAATAACTATAATCTACCAAAAACGTCTTTTTAAAAACAAAAATGTCTCTCTAGGACATACTATAGTGTACGCTAAAACAAAATAATTTTTCAGTCAACATTAAAATTTATCAACTGTAATTTTTATTCCATGATAAATACAATAGCGAAGCACTGGTATATTTATATATGTGTATAAATACGGTATATATAAAGTTTAATGATGTTCTGCAAGTATTGATTGGTTGTGGGTTTGGGTTTTGTAATGATAGCCATAGATAAAATGAAAATTATATAAAAAGTTACTATGGCAATTACATTAACTTAGATCTAAGTTTCAGGAGCTAATAATAGATAAGTTAATCTTTAAATGTTACAAAATGAAAATAACAGCCGCTTTAAGAAATTTAACGAAAAATGCTTGCGCTTAATGTGAATCACTTTGTATTTAGAAACGTAAACAATGTTGCTGTTATCACTTACACAGAGTGTTTTAGTCGGCGATGAAAATGGATTCCTTTTGTTTCTTAACGGCGTTACTTCCGGTTCTATTGTTTGTTTCTTGTCTAAGCGTCTTTGATATGCTTCCGTCCATGTCAGTTTGCGAACAAAAGACTTTTAAAATGATCAAGTAGGAAAATATTTTTCTATAAAGTTTTCATCAAGGACGAAAAATGGAATTGTTTCTGTAGATATTGTCTTTGTGTGGAATTTGATCTGAAAGACAATGGTGGTAATAATGAATGAAGGACAAACAAAACTTTTATTTTTACTTATAACGTAAATGCAGATGGTAACTAATTTGCGTTACTCAGAATTTATTATTAAACTAAATCATATATATTATTTCTCGAGTCAATATCCCTTTTTCTCAGCACATACTATTCGCACAGGCATAAATGAGGTATCTTTAGACAGATAACCGGCTTCTGACATTGCAAAACGTTTTAGCGCTAAAACGTACTGTTTGAGGACAATTTTAACAATGGTTTTAACTTAAAAAGACATTTTTTTACTGCCATTGGCAAAAGGTATCATGGATGCGCATGCGTAGCATCACAAATCAGACAATATTTTGTATATATTACGAAGATAACTTATTAATCACGTATAGACAATCATATTTACAAATATCACTTTTTTGCATAACGTGATTAGAACAATTTCAATATTTACTTAAAAGTCTATTAAACTTATAATAATTACTACTAATAAGTGCTACTAATAACTACTACTACTAATAATAACCACTAATAAGTAGTTTCTTAATTTTTTTAACAGTTTCAAAAGATGCAGCTCAGTTACTTGGCTCCCGTCTTAAAAACAAAAATTTATTAAATGGTATCGACACCGTAAATGAATGAATGAGAGTATAGGGTTACTAATTGCAGTGCAAGAATTGTAAATCTGTTGTGCCCCCTCCTATATTCCTGAGATTCTCAGTCATAGCGCCATCTCCAGGCCTAACGTCTCGGATTTGGAGGTGATTCAAGGGTGGGTAGCTACCTCACTTCTAATAATCTACTTTCGAATTCCTTATTGAAAGTATTTAGTTGTTCGCAGATGTTTTCTTTAAATGTTTCATTCTCTTGACCCTCATTACGGATGTTCTGCTTCATCTGGCCAAACTTCTTGTTGTACGATGAGGTCGCGTTCATTCCATTTCACATTCTTATTTATGGGAACACTCACAATTACGTCTGCCAATACAGAGCTAAGATAATGAGGTCACCAAATCTCCTAGGGCTCCGTTTGATACCATTAAGCCAATGCCTCTCCATCAGCATGAGTCGCTTTACACATTAGAGTTAGCCAATCTATGTAGAATAGTTACTGTGAGTGTGTCTCATGTAGTACGAGCTAGAGGTAAAGTGGGATTGCTAATTTGCTCAACATTATGTTCATAAGTTTTACTTAAACTTTGATCAGACATAAACCTCCGTATTTGAACAATATTTCAAACAAAATCAAATGTGACTTTACAGTTTTTTCTGTTTGATTTTTTACAGGTTGTTGAAAAAACAACAAAATTTAACACATTTTGTTTATTTTTCTTGTAACCTTTTATTTATTCGAATTGTTTTCAAATTTTTGTTTTTTTAAAAATGTCTTACATTAACTTTCGTAATGAATAAATCAATAATGAAAGCATTGACATTAGGATTTAATACTTGACATTATGCGAAATTTCAAAACAAGAAGTGGTAAATTTTACATATTATGACATAGGGGTTGATTATATACCGTGTACATATACGTCTAGAACCAAAATTTTGTCAAAATATATATATGAATATGAAATGAATGAAATGTCAAAATGAGTTTTAAATGTTAGTAAAATTTTGTGATTACATTGACTTTTCCTGAGATAGATTTTTTTAAACAGACACAGGTTTCTTTTAAACAGCTCTAAACTCAATTTTGTTGTTATTAAGTTCTTCTTAATGTCCGAATTGAATAAATAAATAGAGTTACTAAATTTGTAGGGCATACTTTAGACCAGTTACTAAATATGTATATTCTACTTGTGTTATAGAGTAGAGTAACTACAAAGAAAATTAAATCATCAAATATGAATAATTATAATTTATCGTAATGTATATTGAAAGAAGTATTGCGATCATGAAAAATCACTTTCTTGGTTTTGACATACGCCAAAGTAGTTACATACATTTTGTCCATCTTCGTGCGTGCATATTGTTGAAAATCAAACGAATTTCGATAAAATTATTCATTTTGTTCGCTCCATTTAAAATCATTTACTATTTTTTTTAAAACATACTATATATTTTTGCATCTTTTATCCAAAATCTTTAGCAAATAACAAAACTGTATAGCGTTTATAATAATAGTTTTAACAATAAAAAAATTTCAATTTACTTTTTTAATTTTCGAAACAAATTCGATATATATATATATATATATATATATATATATATATATATATATATATATTGTAAATATCGATAAATATTTGTATGTGTTGGTATTTTACTGAAAATATTCACAATAGAATTTTTTAAAAAGTTTAATTTCTATTATCGGATATAACCGATTATAGGATTTACTCAAATTTTAGAATTTTTACATTAGTTTGCAATGTTAGTGTAGCAAATTGAAATATAAACAAATATGGCTCGTTAGTGAATAAAAAACGAAAATAATCCTTATAAGATTTTTTTTTCTTTTATGATACAGCCTAATATCGAAAAAATCTTTTATTTAAAATATCCTAGTCAGGTTAGAATTTATGTAATGTTTTTGCTTCATTTATTATAATCTGTGTAATAATTTTATCTTGATAAGTGGTTTCAGAAATTTTTTATTACTTATCGACATTTATAATTCTTTGACATAACTTTACGATCCATGATAGCGTGGTATTGTATGACCCATGCCATTAAGCACAAATACCGCCATAACTTGCCACGTATAGGGCAGCACTTTGCGCGGCAGTTGCGGGTAATCGAGTCGTAAATTTGCCATGTTGACAACGCCGCTATTTTAAGCAGATCAGCGGCAAAACTTGTTAAACATGGTTTTCTTATAACCTTGTTAAAATTTCGTATTAATACAATTATAAATTAAGTAAATATACTGTCTAATTTGTAAAAGTATCTGTAGGTACATTTTATATATTCTAGTGATATTTTTACTAGATCAACGTTGTTTATTTCTTGTTTAGAAAAAATTTAGACGTCTACTAGTGCCTGGAAATGTTTACATTTGAATTTCTTGGATAAACACTGCAACTCGGAAACATTTAAAAAGATTTTGAGTTTAAGTATGTTTTTCTTTTTTAATTTTTTATTTTCCCTTATCATTAACACTGATCCCTCGTCCTCATTATTCAAACTGACATAAAGTAAGGATATTAAGCGCAAAATAAATAAAAAATAATCTAAGTTCTTGCAATTACAGTATTTACTGTTAAATGCTAGAGAGGAGTAACCTGTTAACTAAGTATGTACGGACTTAATCATAATTGAACTAGAAAAAAACTCACACAAACTGAAGCCCGTTAACAAGTAAAATAGTAAAATTCGTTTATAATTTTGTGAAGCCATAATTCAGAACGTGTTGACAGTTTAGTCGTTGTACAAGGATCAATGGGCTTGATTAATTCCAGCCGCTGAACCTGAAACCAGGTAATGGCGTGTCTGCGCTGACTAATTTGTTGGTTTTGGTATTAATAACGCTTTTATTACGTATTATCCACCCGACTGTTCGATCTGTGTTGGAACAAATACGTTCTAGTTGAATTTATAGTGTAGACAAAAATTTATGTTTTTTAAAATACGTGTTTATAAAAGTGAATAGTTATGTTTTTTTGCACGAACCTCTTTTTGTTGGTTAAGCGCATTTAGTGTTAAAAAATTAGTAAAATTGTGCAAAGTGTCTGTTTATTTAAGTGCTCTAAACCAAAATTAGGAAGATGTATCTGTTATAGGTAAAGTTTACTTTCACAGGAAATAGCGAAAGATTAGATGTGAAAATAAATGTTGAAGTGCACGGTCAAACAGTGCTGTCTAAAGCATCGCGTTTTTTTAAATATTGATATGGAACAATAAAACTTCACGTATGTTGTATCAGCCTTCAGTTATGTTAAGTTTAGGGAGTTTTTTGCAATGTTCCCGTAAACCATTCCTTACTTAGTACATATATTCATCAAAATGACTAAGCTTTACAATAGTTTAGACTAGACTTCACAAATAGTCACCTATTTCACTGATATCTTGAATCGATTACCGATGGATTAACCTTTGTTGTACATTGCTTACAAAACACATTGTTCATTTAACAGTTTGGTAAAATACGAGTGTACTAACTTTGTTTTAATACTGTGAAAGTATGTATATTGTGTGTTAATTAATCTTCATAATTATTTATATAGTATATTTTTATTATTTAGTCTTAAAATTATACAAATATTTTATAATTAAATGTAAATACAAAATATATAGAGTAATAATGAAACAAGGTTACATCCATTCATAGTTTTATACGGTACAATTCATTTTGTTTTGAAATGATAGTGTAACAATTTAATGAATTCCAAAGAAGTGATATTGAACGTTATAACTAACACAAGAGTAGACATAAATAGGATCAGTACATACCAGTTTTTAATTTTCAATTTTTAAAACTCAATTTATTTCTTATAATCAGCTGAAAAACCAGAGTTATTGGAAATTTTATGTTCTTTCTTCACGAAGAGGTCAACATTATGATGCGTCTTACTATTCAGCCATTATTACAGAAAATAGCTAGTAACTACACTCTCATCGTTATATCAGAAACCGCCATCTTTAAAGGAAATGGGAAGAAATCTTAAACTTTATTCGTTTTGGGGTTGTCTAAGGTCACATTAAAGTTCAAAATAAGTCAATATGTTAGGCAAAAACTGCGTACATTCGCAATCGTTAAATCAAAGGCTGTTATCTTGAAACGGAAGTGGATGGAGAAATCTTCCACATATGTCATTCGGGCTGTATACAAGGTACATTCATACCGAATTTCAAAACAATTGGTCAATGAACTTGACCAAACATGCATACATTTTTCTTCGTTAAATCAGAGGTCGTTTATCTCAGAACGAAAGTGGATGAACAAATCTTACACAACCGTCTTTCGGGCTTTATACAAGCTAATTTCATATCAAATTTCAAAACCATCGATCAATACGTTTGGCAAAAACTGCATAAAAGCAAACACACAAACCAAATGCCGAACAGTCGAACTGAAACGATTCGTTCCCTCGGTTTAACGTAAATTGTTGTACACCTCTTTCCAACTACATTTTGACATTGCAAAGCAAAATGGGTTAAGAAGAGATTTATAAATTTATGAACAAAAACAATTATAGATTTTCTTAATAAACAAACCAGCCAAAGTGGCAAAATAATTGGAAAACGCGTTAAAACAAAATCGTTTGTTCTTCCGCCCCGACAAACAGAACTTGCCTCGATCATTACAGTCGCTATTGTTTCCCAAGTACTAACAAATGTGGCACTGGTTTTATGAAACAAAACTGAGTTTCAATATGATGACATAAATATTTACTTTGTTGTAGCAAATATTTACGGTTTTTAAAGGCCGAAAATTGGTGAGTGTAGAAGTGTTAAAACGGCTAGATAAATAATTGCCCAGTTCTACTATAATTAAGTACCTAGAAAGCTTCAAGTGATAACAATTGTCATAGAGTTAGGTTTAAACGATTCTGCTATGGTTCAAAGCTGTTACATGCGAGGGGACATGCACAACATCAATTACTGATAACGTACTCTGTGTGCTACTGCTATTACATTGATCCTTACTTTTGATTAGCCTATAATAATAAAGTATAATAATAAGGTAGAAACGTAGAAATTAATTTAAAAAAAATTGAACTCGTGTTAATGTTCAGTAGGTTTTATGTAAATATAGTCCAAACATGCTTTTACTTCTCAAGCTGTTTTGAATCAGCTGAAGTCGTTAAACACGTGTATTAATGAAAACTTTGAACATAAAGCCATAAAAAAATGTTTGAACAGTATAAATTCAGATTTTTCATAAATTTATTTATTTTTCAATTTTGTGCGAAAATTAATAAATTAATTTTTCACTATAAAGTGTATAAAATAGTAGGAGATAGCGAATGGTTTTTCTATTATCTGTGGTCGTCGTACTGGCTTTCATGAAACTAAAAGAGATAATCTAGATTTTCTTCCTTACATAGCGTTAAACGACTTATTTCACTTCTTTTTATTTTTATTGATTTACATTGAAATTTGAAAAGTAGGTATCCCATTTCATAATTAGAAAATACAATTTGGCATTTTTATAAACTTCATAATTAAATTTTACCAAATTCGTTTTACTTTTCACGTATACTTTATTGTTAAGACATTAAAATATTTGGATTTTGCAGAAGGTGGAAGGGACGGTTAGTCCGGTATCGACAACGACGCTGATTTTACAAAATTTGTATTACTTTTCACATATACTTAATTGTTGGGAGATTAAAATATTTGGATTTTGCGGAAGGTGGAAGGGTTGGCCTATCCGGTATCGACAATAATGCTGTAGAGTCTCTGTCATGTTCACAATAGCCTACAGTTAGATGCTTAACAACTATGTATTTGTATTATAGAAACAAATCCTTTTATATTATTTTTAATACTTTTTTTAACTATGTGTGTTTGTTTGTCACTATTTATAATTTTTCAGTGTTAACAAAACGTTTTATGCAACTGTACTCTTTGTTTCTACTTTACTCAAAATGTAATTTTAGTTGTTACTGTTTTATGTTCAAACTAATTTATAAAAGTTACCCTGTGTTTTATAAATACTCAGTTAATATTTAGTTAAGACTCTTTATTCGCTCGTCCTCACAACATATTACAGCACCAAACACCGAGGTCAGTGAACGAACACAGAAAGCTGGATTAGAATCGCCCTTAAGGGTTTATTTAAAACATTAACTAGTAATGGAACCAGTCACTACAATACCAATGTGGGCGTACATACAGAGCATGTCCAACAATCTTATATGAAAACCTCTGAGCACTACCCCTTCGCGTAATTCAGCTTTAAATAACTTTCACCCCCGGTTAAACCACCCCCGCCATATTTCATATTAATAGTCGCTGTCTCTAGAGGGTTTGGGACCGCATTATTACAAAAGGTTAATTTTAGGCCTTACATGTTATTAATGACAGTTTTCCTAATTTTGCAAAAACTGTTATTAGTACGCAGCTTGTTAAATAAACTTTTCAAAGTCATGTAAAACTGCACAAACTTTCTTACATACTTCAGCAGCTTCAAACATATGTTTTGATAGTACGCTACAGAAAGTAAATCAATTATGTTCGTTTAGCGGTTTTAAATTTTAAAATTGGTTTTATCAGGTTTTTAAAATATTGGTTGTTAACGAATGTATAAATGTTGAGTGTCAAAATTATATTTAAAAACAATTGAATATTTAAATCTTATAAATGATAAAATTTAAGAAAATAAATGTTCAGATACAGCGTTTTGATCTTTGCAAGATCCATAAGTTTTCATAGGTGGGGTTGATAAAATTAATTTAGTTTAAATATGGTAATGTGTTTTGGCAAATTTACTTAGCATGAAATAATTGTTTTCCTGTTAAATTGTCATTTTTGCCGATATTTATTTTATGAAATTCTCCGAACCAAAAATTGTGGGATTGGTTGTGGATTTGCAAAACGTTTCAGTTGTTTTTCGTGCCGTTCAGTAAAGGTTATATGCAAGTTAACTTCTATTAATAAGCAGTACTAAATTGAGTATGGCCGTTCTTTGGTCACCTGATTTTTCTTAAGGAACTAATTAACAGTAATTTTCAAATTCAAGTAGGTGTTGAGAAGTAATCAACTTTTGTAGGTCTATAATGACTATGAACGACAGCACTGAGAAGTCAACAACAGTTTAGTTGCACAATAGTTCCTCTTATAAACCCTTCTTCTAGTTTTCTAATGTAATCTAAAACTAGTTCTGAAAAATAATTGTTTTTACAGGTATTTTACTTTGTTTAACTTACAATAATCTCAAGATTTATGACTGTGACTGGACTAATCCAAGCTTTTCTTTTTAATACTGAGATATTGTTTTCATTAAACTAATTGACATAAAATATGGACGTGAAAAAGCTAGAAAGTAAATAAAAATAATTATTATTAAAAACTGAACAACGTGGAGTCATTACGAAACTAATTATATAAGTGGGAAACGTGACATAATTATGTAAGTGTAATAATTAACACTTAGTAAATCGTTTAATATTACTTTAAATGCGAATTATGTATTTTGAAAAGAAGAAATTTTTTGTGCTATTTACATTTACAATTTTAAAAATCTCTTAGGAATAGATTACTAACTATTATTAAAAACAGGATGTATTGGTAAACTAAAAACACAATTTGCTAACAACAAAATTATACTGTTAAATACAAATTTAAATGTACCAATAAGACATGTCTGTTGAAATTTATAGTATATATGAAAATGTTTAAATAAAAAGGATGTCTTGTATTTGAATTTGATTTATTATATTAAATGGTAGGGGGAGACAGGATTAGGCGCCAACTGAGATAAGGGTAGGAACGGGGGACTGCAAAACAAGCTGTACAGTAACTTGAAATCGTGGAATTAGTTTGTCAGAACAACTTCAGTCGCTTTGTTTTTGGCACGTGTAATAAATTTTTTACAAAAGCAATAAATTGTTTTTCCAGTTTATTTGAAATTCTTGAATTTTATTTAGTCTTAACACAAGTTATTCCGTGTATATAAACGATGTGTGATTTTTTAAATTTACGTGTAAATCAATAAGTTTCTCTTTCCTGTTTTTCTGTTTTGTTCCTTCAACCCCTCACGTCCATCTCTCAGATCCCAATTCTTTCAAGCATCATTAATTGTCCTTTCTCAGATTAAAGGACGTAAAGTTTATAATGCTTTTCAACATAGCCTAGGAAACGGAGGTAAGAAAAATTGCAAACAATACGAGTAAGGTAAAATTACTTTACTTACTTGTACTGTTTTAAATAATACACTTGAAACTTTTGAGTCCCTGGGCAACCGGTAACTCTTCACTGGGTTCCGGGGCATAGGGGAATTGAGGATGATGAGGAGGATAACTGGCTGGACTTGGATCTGTATCTGAGTTCATCGGACCTGAGCCTGCTTTAGGTCTGCTATTAATAGGTGGATTATTAATGAACACCAGGTATGATGGGATAAACTTCATGGACATTTCCATAGTAAAACATCTCCTAAGCAAAGTTCCTTTTGGAGGACTCAAAGGAGCAGCAGATCTTCTGGGTAGAGCACAACTCAGGAGAATCACGAAGCTCATTTCAGAGCACTGTGGTCTGAGGGTGCACATGAACAGGATAGGTATGTACCATGGAGAAACCCTGTGTAGATTGTGCAGGAAGGAAGAGGAAATTGCAATAACATAATTCATGATTGTGAAGCTCTTGCTAGTAGGAAGCTAAGGTTTTTTGTTTCCAAAACCCCAGCGATCTTCAGCAAAGTGAGCTAGTCACTGGGTGGGTGGCTGGAACCTATTTAGCGCACCAATCTGCTGAACGAAGTGTTTTTAAGAGGTTTACTTGCAAAATAGGTCAGTCGATCACAGTGCTTGGGATTGTATTAGCCCTTCTTCTGGTCACTAATCCAATCTAAGGTAAAATTGTTGTAACAGGTTTGTACAGGCTTATGCTGATTATGAGGTAGAGGTTGTAAGAAATACGACTGCTGCAAATAAATGTGCAAGGAAATGAGCTGATTATTGATTATTTTCTAATGCAAATGTTCACAGCTCATAAAGAGTTCGTAGAGTATCTTCAGCAGTTTAGGTTAAGAGACTATTCTAATGAGGTAGATACTCCGTTTGACTGACATGGGTAGCTACATCAGGAGAGACGCAAGACGGAAATATCGGAGGAAAAAACAGCTGTATGAGATTGGTGGAAAATATAAGGAACTGGGAAGTAGGTGCAGAAACATCATTAGTCAGAAATAAGAAAGAGAAGATCGTCTTGAAAAATATCAGGGAAAAGGATAGTATCGATAGAACAATCAGAATATTACCAGTTTATAAATGGTCTGTGGACATTCTTCGGTAGATAAGTAAAAACCAGGCACCTACTCTGAAGAGATGTAACGGTCACGAGGATTTATTGAGACTCTTAGACGTAGACCCAGAGCACGTCGGGAGTTGTCCCACATATCGTGCGTAAAGCACCTAACTCACATAAGAGAATTTAGATTAACGAAGACGAGTAACTGATTAAAAAATTACTGATTGACATAACGAAAATTAACGACAAATTTAAATAAAATATACAATAATTTATGAACATTTACAGTATTTTTTCGTTATACCTTTAATTATTTTACTTAAGTTTTATAGTGTAAGGGAAATGCATTACTAAGTTTTTATTTGATTGGAATAATCTATGAATTTATCGTCTCTAGTGGAATTATATGACTGCCAACATTGACGTCACTTATCTCAGTTTTAATTACTACAGATGACAGTTAAACACAATGTAACTACTTGTATCAAGAGAGCTGACACAGTGTGTTACTATCAGTAATCCTTTGATAATAATCTCAAACGTGCAAACACGGAACTATTTGTGAAAGAGCAAATTTTATTACACAATGTGTTACAGGAAATCATTGATCTCACTGAGCACATACAAAATGTTTCTATCAAAACAGACAAAATGATATTTAATAATATTTCCTATATTATGTAATCTAACAAATGAAATATGAAAAAATCATTAAATATATGGGATATTATAATGAGACACCGGTTTTTTGTGTAAAATCGTCAAACGTTTTATCTTTTAGTTTAACTTCATGACCCCAATATTTAGACAGACTTATAAGATGTCAACATGTAAAATAACTTGTACCACGCATTTTAGTTGTTCCGTGAAAAATCATAGTGCCGCCTAGTCCTCTGCACGCCTAAGATATGTTAAAAGTTAAAGCACATAGAGATCGGGGTAGAGCTGCGCCCGGCTTTTCCTTTAATACCTTATTTTATTTGGAGTCCATCCAAAGTCAAACTGGATCGTCAGTTTTCTCTGTCCGAATATGTAGGCCTAATCTTATAGTATTAATTACTAGATGAAAAGTAATGACGAGAATGAAGTTTGTTTCATGAAGTATGGTAAGACTTCATATGGCGATACCATCATCTCTTTCCAGAGATTATAAATACACCATGTCAGATTCATTCAATATACTAGAATGTCAATGTCAATAGGGACGTTTAAATATATTCTTCAAAATATTAAATGTATTAGTGAGAAACAAATTACAAATGGGACATTATGTACTGTTAATTAAATAATAACACATTTGTTTATTCCCACAACTTTTTTATTTGAGTCTTGCCAACCAAGGTTTCACTCGTTACAACAAACTCAGATGGAGTATGTTAGTGACGTTGACAATGCAATAACGAGTGAAACCTTGGTTGGCAAGACTTAAATAAAAAGGTTGTGAAATATAACAAACGTGTTATTACTTCATTAATCAATTACAGCCATGCCAGATTCAATCAATAACTAGAATGTGAATAGGGACGTTTAGATACATTCTTCGAAATATCAAATGTGTTACTGAGAAACAAATTACAAATTTGGCATTATGTACTCTTAATTGAATAATAACATGTTTGTACATTTTTACAACTTTTTATTTGAGTCTTTCCAACCAAGGTTTCACTCATTACAATAGAGTCGGATCCAGTCTGTTACGACAATGCTCTAACGAGTGAAACCTTGGTTGGCAAAACTCAAATAAAAAAGTTGTGAAATGTAACAAACGTGTTATTACTTCAATAATATAATGGATTTCCACCAAATACAATTTTCTGGCGTGTATTTTTGCAATACGTTGCCAAATATCCATCAGCTGCTCTGCTCTTAACGCTTCTGAAAATCAAACGAATTTGTTTCTTTAACTGCCTCCCTCAGTCGCTGCGCTCAGCAACGCTGTTTGTTTTGACTAATGCTTGCTAATTGAACACTTTGTTTTAGACCGCCAGCCGCGCCGCTCTCTGTGTTTCTTGCTTTAAACGTATATGCTAGAGTTTGCGTTACTTGCTTGGCAGTTTTTGATTTCTAGTGTAATTTGATTCTTATATCCGACGCCTTGCAATACAGATTTGCAGTGAGTATTTTTCTCATTTTCTAAAGGATATAAACTTTTTGTCCAGTCACGTTCGGCACCATAGTACTGGCGAAAAGTAAAACGAAGTTTCGTTCGAATATCACTGAGCCTTTAATTTTAGTGCTAGACCTCTTTTTAACATACATCGTGTTTTAGGGCTGGTTGTGATGTTGGATTTTGCGCGACGCATGATGCGAGGAACATGTTTATATTGACGTAACAGTATATTTGGCGCGTTTCAAATCTCATATGAAATTAATTGTAATTATAAATTCCTGCGTTTCTGCCGGGATCGAACCGGGTACTTTGAGCGTGTTAGGCACACGCGATAACCACTACACTATGAAAACAACGAAAACGTTTGGTCGATTTAAGTATACGAAAAGAATCATTGATTTAATTTTGGTAGTTATATTAAAAGATCAGTAGTGTTATATCAATTTGTAAAGATCACTGATTTCATTGAATAACTGATAAGCTAATAAGTTTCACGTTATTTTGTTAAAAAGTATCTGTTTCGTTTTCCGGATTCTATTCTCTTACACTTACATAACGAATATTTGGGGAGTGTATAAAAGTCTATGCAGAGGCCTTCGTTGTTATTTTTGACACATAACAAATAAATGGTTAACCATTTGGAAATTATTTTTTTCCTTTGCCTTTTAAATTTAACTGCAGTGCTTTTAATTCTTTAAAGTTCAAGAAGCAGTCGACTGGATCACTTGTTATTAGAGCCTTCAACTAAAACTCTAATTTTAAATCCTTAAAATACTTTAAAACGTTGGCTCCTTCCATCGCTGAACAGCTTATTAAAGCTGCATTGAAAGGGAGCAGCTAGGCATCCGTGTTTGCCGAGAATAATAATTTCCCCAGTGTTCTCATTGTGTAAAGTAGTCCACACTTGTGAATCTACGAAACTGGTAAAAACGTCCGTACTTAAAAGAAAATGAAAACCAGATTTCTAAAGAAGGTTCACTATAAAAGTACCTCGAATACAAAACGCCGTTTCGGATCATCCTGTATTGTTTAGTTACAACTACAACTGTAATATTGAGAGGGATGCAGAACAAATGTTAACTTCTTTTTAAATTCTAAACAAGACTTTGTAACAAATCCAAGTTATGTTTACAGCTTATTTTGCGCTACCCCTCCCCCCCCGTCGGCGCCTGTTGTAGTTGTGTTCCCCTCCATTCCGTATGTTGTGCAATAAATCAAATACAATTTACATTTTACATTCTGTCGTGTACGTTGTTCTATTTGTTTGTTGTTGTCCAACATGAAGAGCAATTATATGAGTGTAATGTACTTACTTAGGCCCCACAAGCTTTATAAGGTCTCAATAGTAAACCAAATATTACTTTTAAAACTTCATTGATCTGCCCTGTCCTTTGAACGTTCTCAAAAGTTACTGGTACAGAACGTGTTTTCAAATATTTACGTCTGCATTTTGCATTTAATTTTTTCTACAGAGGGGCACAAAATGATCAGCTGCTTAGTAGTATTCTATACATGTCATTTTTTTTTTTTTTTTTTTTTTTTTTTGTAACCATATCTTTCACACTACTGCGATAGTCGTTCTCATAATCGCTTGCTGTAAGAATTTATTTTAAGCTTTAAGCGACTGATAAGATAATGCTTCTTTCTTTGTAAACACATTTTTCTTCTTACTTCTTTGCGTCCATTCTTTCTTTACTTTCGAAACACTTCCTGTTGGCCACCGTATGATAATTTTTTATAGAAAATTTATACGATTACCTTCGTTCTTTAAATACACAAATTGTTTCGTCTAGCCTACGTAGTTTCCAAGTAAGTTGGTTTTTCTTTAGTATATCGATCACACACACGAACTGAATATTAACACCACTAATCTCTGTTTTTCTTCTTCTTATTCTTCATTATGCTGTTTAGCAAGTAGAGTTAAAACATAGTTGACTTTCTACAGTATATCAATGGCATTGCAAATATTTTTTAAATACAGTCCATGAATTTATAAACTTTCAGACTTTTTGCGTATCCAAATAATGTAGTCTATATGAGCAACAAAATCTGGCAAAGGCAGCTGAAATGAGCAACTGATGGGTTTAGCGATCCCACCGTACCTCTAGCTCATACTATTCTCATTCATTTATTATACACACACACACACACACACACACACACACACACACACACACACACACACACACACACACACACACACACACACACACACACACACACACACACACACACACATATATATATATATATATATATATATATATATATATATATATATATATATCACAATGTTTAATTTTATAGCGATATAATTCCTTACAGAAATACGTGGAATTTTTCTATTTTATTTTTTATTTTTTCTATTTAGAAAAAACAAATATTGATTATAAAATCAGCTTAGCAAACCGCTAACTAATTCTGTTACTGAATTAAAAATAAAAATCATGCATCATGTTTTCTTTTTTTTATTTTAATTGCGATAATTAGTTCGAAAACACCACAAATTAACATAGCTAATATTTAACAACATAACTTAAAACTTACTATAGCCTATCACCTGCTCAATGAAATCAGCTGATCTTTACGAATTAATATGAAGTAACCGATCTTTTCATAACTACCAAAATTAAATGAACAATTCTTTTCATATACTCAAATCGGTTAACTTTCTTCGTTTTTTCCGTAGTGTAGTGGTTATCGCGTGTGCCTCAAACGCGCATAGTCCCCGGATCGATCCTGGGAAGAAACACAGAAAATTGTAATTATAATTAATTTAATATTAGATTTGTGACTCGCAAAATATACTGTTATATATCAACGTAAAAATATTCGTCTCATCACGCATCCCGCAAAATTTAACATCAAACCATGCCTAAACGTGCTAAAACTGTTCGTTAAAGCCTGAACTGACACTGGGAAACAAATTCACATTGAAATAAGTTAAATAAACAAAATGGCAAACTCCTTGAGTGTACACATTATTGAATTACAGCTATTGAAGTGAAATATTTTTGTAAATTTTGTCACCAAAGTTTTCATTTTGTATATTATTGTTTTGCCTTTATTGTATTAAAAATTATTTCTTGTATGTTTGTATATTTTAGTGCAGGAACTCAGTGACTATATTTAACTCAGTGACTATCTAGTCCAAAATATTCCACTAAATTTATAAGTATTATTCCTGTTCAGTCTCTGTACTGAAGGACACCTCCAAATAAAATGAGCAGGCAGATTTTCAATAGGTAAAAGTGGCCTATTTTTTGGTGGCCTAAAAACGAATTCAACAATTTTTTTAAAGATACTTTATTTTGAACATTTTACCGTATAAACGTTTTTGCCAATCTACTATATGTTATTATCCGTTAAACTGTTCACCTAACCTCGTTTCCTCATTACAAATAGAGTTGTATTTGTAAATAAGGTGTTATTGATCGACAAACATTACTTTTAATCAAAAAACAAATCTTTACAAAGTTATACAAAATATATTGCTGTTGCCAAATTCAATCCTAACAGACAAACTAATTCCGGGACCCAGATTTATCGCTTGTTTTGCACACCCCCTGCCACCCCTTATCTCAGCCGGCGCCTGTTTTGGCTGGCTCCCCTCCCCCTTATTTTGTTATAAATCTAATTCAGATACAATACGCATTACGTATTCCCTTGTGTTATTTTACATTGGATAAAATTGTTTTATTTTTAAACAGGCAAGCGATGTACGGATACATTGCGCGAAGACTTGAAGGGCTTTGTTCCGCCTATTGTGAAGGATTTTCCGGAGGATAATATTATGTCGGTATTTGCTACATTTTGACTGCCACCGCTTGTTGAAAAACAGCACGAACAAACCTAGAGCAATATCCTAAAACCACTTATGACAATCATGTAGGCGTATTATTCCAGCAGTGCACTATAAACGGACCTGCATACTTACACACAAATTATGCAGAAACATTGCACTTCAGTATTCACACTTAAATGATTTATTTGAATCAGTGTTCTTGAAACTATTTTGTGGCGCGGAACACCTTAACGGATGTATATTTTTCAACGGAACCCTTAAGAAAAAATAATATCATATTACTACTTATGTTAATTTTTGAATGCTATAAAGGAAAATTAGTGTAAAAGAAATGTTAAATAATCATAATAAATGTTAATTTATTATGAAAATACAAAAATAAAATACAAATTCAATGTTAAACGAAAACTAGATAATATTCCATAAAACGAAATTAGACTAAATGCTAATGGCTGGAATGAGCCTGTGTGCCTTTGGATAATATTTTGAAATCCTTGAAATGTTTGTTACTTGTTACTTGTTAATTGAGACGAATCTCAATTTCTGTATCGAGCCTGTTTCTATATTTTGTTTTTGTTGCTACGAATACTGAATAAGAATGTTCACATAAATAGGTCGAAACGAAAGGCGTTAATGTGTTTATTGCTTTTGTCGATATTTCTTGATATTCTGCGTTTAAACCTATCAAAATTTTAGGCATTCTTTTTGAATTCTCTTCTGGAGGGCCATTCCAGAAGTTGCGAGCTCGATAATCGCTGAAATTTGCAAACGTGAGGCACCGATCAGATGATTGCAGCTTTTGCGACGTAGCACAAAATTTACAAATTATTATAATCACGGCTTTATTTTATAACTATCACTCTTTTTTGTTATTTTAAGACAAAAAGCACATTTAGGCTATTATCACCTCCCTAAGTGTAAGTATGAGTGTAAAGTGTGAAAATCGTAAGTGTAGTGTTGTAAGTGTAAGTGTGTGTTAGACCGCGAAGGACGTTTAAATCCTTTAAAGAGGTACAGCTAATCTGCAACCCCCTGCGGGGCACTATTCCTCTTTATGAAGACTGTTGATTTTTAAACATAATATATTTATTGATTACATAGAGGTTGACATAAAGAAATACTTGGGCAGGCCCCACGGAACCCTTGGATATGACCCGTGGAACTCAGTTTAAATACCGCTCAATGACAGTTGAATGACCGCTTAAATGAATGACAAGTGAAACACTTATGCACGTAAACAAAATGTAATTTCTCCAATAACAGCGAGCACTGTTTGAATTCTGTTGGCAAAATTAAAGCGAAGTCGAATGAACTAATTTTCTCAAATTAAATTTTATTCATTATTAATTATCGATTTTCCGAACCGGTATTTTTTGGAAGGTAGCGACATGTTCTGCTTGGCTACGTAACAACTATATTAGACTAAAATTTTAATGAAATTATTACAGCTGGTTTTGAAAAAAACTTTGTTCAATTAGAAGTAATTGTTTAATCTGTTGGCACTATAAACGAAACACGAAAACTCACATCAGATGGAAAGAGAGATTGAAATAACACTCTTTATATTGGACACAAAGGAAAATGTTATATAAGTTAAAATTTTATAAAATATATTTCACAATAATTTTATTTACAATATAAATAGTATTGTGGAAAAATCGACTGTTTTAAAGTCTGATTTTCCTGCTAATGTTCTTGTAACCGTCATTACAACCTATTAGATTAGCCTTGCTTTTGTACTGAAAGATTTGTTATGAAAATTATGGAAATTATCTTTTTATTTTTTGTGATTTGATTTGTTAGTAATAATACTACAAGTTTAATACTTGAGATTATATAAGATGAGTGTAAGTTAAAAAATATTAGATTTTTCTTAAACAATAGTTGTAAACCAGAATTGTATTTTTTAAACAGTCATTTTAAGAACATTTAAGAGTTTTATACGGAATGGGCCAAATATTCTGAATATTAAACAACATACAGACATAAAAATAAAACTTTATGATTTTAAACGAAAACTAAATGTGACATGTCGACCATTTTTTGTTTTAAACAAATCATTTTACACCGGCAAAGTAAAAGCTATAGAAAATTATGACTGTTTAATTTAAACATCTATCTGTAAAATAACTATAAACCGAAATCAAATCACTTCTGTGGGATTGAATACATAAATAACCCATTTGCGATTAATCGAAATAATAGCTATTCGATGATATCAAATAACTGAACTGTTGATTAAAAATCGTAGCAAATTCATTTCATAACTGATGAATATAATCTTTTACAGAGATCTTTTATGTCGCTTTCAATCGAAATTGAAGATAAAATCGTCGAATAAACTGTATAGAAAGTTTAATCACGATATTAAAGTAGCTTTTTTTTAGTTTGTTTGGGTTTTGTAATTTGGAAAATTATGTTAGAAATGCTAATAATCGGGCATGTAACTTATAATAATGATGTTTGCTATATTGAAATAAAAAAATACTCTAACATGTAAAAAAGCGATGCACTTGCATTATAAACATTATTAATATTATTTAAATGAATTTAATCTACCAGTGAGCTAATTATTTGTAACGCATTCGTAGCTCAGCTGTAATTTCTTCCTATTGGTCTGAGAAACATGAGTTTAAAATCAGTTGCTAATCTTAAGTTTTTTACAATAATAATCATTTACTTGTTTAAAATTATGTATATAAATAGGTTGAATAACATGGTAAATATTTAAATTATAATTAACTCCCTTGTACTGCATATCCGTCCTGTTTCGCACAAAATTGTTTATAGCGTTTACATTTAAACATTTCCTTTTATTTATTTTATTTTTCTTTCATTGTAATACAAAGAAAACAACACAGAATGTATGCACAAAAGAAACCAGTTTTATAAAAGAAAGCAATATATGTTAACCTAAATGAATCAAATAGAAAATAAACAAAGTTTGTATATCTTAATTTCTAAAGATGACAAACAAAAAACAATAAACGAGTGGAAAAAATAAAGAAATAATACAATTCAGCGTCCTTAAATTCTATTTTGAGGCTGCACACAGTAAATATATACGTACTAGTGAGCTGTTGCAACATTTTGTACACTGTGTATAAATAATTCCATTAATAAATATTTAAATGAATTACTACATGCCCAGTTTAGCATCAAATTTATTAAATCACTTTTTGAAAATAATTTGCAAAATTTGTATATGATATGGATGTGTCTATTTTCATTAATACGCATTATGAATAATTTAAATTCATCACTACGATCAGTAATATAATTGGACAAATAAAAAACAGCAATAAATAATAATTATTTTTTTTAATTTTCCCTTTTATCGGGCAGTTGTCAAACGGGCAGTTTTTCCTTTTGACTGCTACATTGTTTTAACAAGACTTGATAATATGGTTAAAAAATCTGAACAAGTTTTAGCATTCAAGCAAAAAGTACAGATCTCAAAATGTTTTTAAAGAACAAATCAGTTAAAAAGCCGCAATAAAATTTTATTTTTGTTTTTCCAATTTACTGTCTAACCGTTTTTGGAACCGTTCTAGTTACGGAAACTTAGAGCACATGATTATTCAAAAATTGTTTAAAAAAATGTTACAGTCATTGGGACTGTCGGCAGAAGGGTTATATATATAACGTTTAGAGAATATAGAAAATTTAAATAACAGATATTTAACTTCTGGAGCAATAAGAAAAATAAAATCAGACGCACGTGTTGTTACTGAATATAAACCGTATACAATTGAACTGTTGCTGCTGGCAATATACACAATGTACACAACATCATTACATGCGCGCGCGACGAGAACACGAGAAGAAGAAAAGTGGAGAGAGAGAGAGAGAGAGAGAGAGAGAGAGAGAGAGAGAGAGAGAGAGAGAGAGAGAGAGAGAGAGAGAGAGGGAGAGAGAGAAGCATGCACGTTGTATGTACATACATACGCGCTCGACCAACTCAGTCGAAATCGGCAGACGAAAGAAAGGAGAAAAGCTGAGAACAGGAGGGGGCCTCTGTAATACTTCTCCTACTCGCGTTACTTACGCTTCGTAAGTCTACTCGATGAAACCGATTCACTCTATGGTGACAAATACAAAGTGCACAACGCAGTATAAGAAGCTAACAGTATAAGAAGCTAAAAAAAAAAAACAAATTGTGCTAAATAAAACCTGATGTTCACAAATGTATCTGTTTAGCATCTTTTAAACTGATGTAAATGTATCAGTTTACATTCATAGTTACTGTTTTATATTCAAAACAACATTTTTGGCGAGAAAACGACCTGTAAAATTTGTTTTTTTATTTAATCGCCATATTAGAAATATATAATTTTATGAAAATATTTAAAACCGATTATAAAAGAAACCTCTTTTTAACAATGTAAAAGAATTCTAGAAAACTTGGTTGAATATTAAAGTATTGAAAACTAATGGACTAACACAAGACTGACATAAAGACTATTTTCACCAAATTTTATGAATCGGTCACATTGTTATCGAGTAAAAGTATCATTACCAACACGCATGCGAATCGTACTTGCATTCTGTTACGGATCCTAAAATTGTTCGTGCAAATTTATCGCGTTACCTACAAAGTTTGATTTTAGTTCTGACTAAAAAGGGCACTGAAAGTTTATTGCAACTTAAATATCTAACTGCAAATTTATCGCGTTACCTACAAAGTTTGATTTTAGTTCTGACTAAAAAAAAGGGCACTGAAAGTTTATTGCAACTTAAATATCTAACTGCAAATTTATCGCGTTACCTACAAAGTTTGATTTTAGTTCTGACTAAAAAGGGCACTGAAAGTTTATTGCAACTTAAATATCTAACTGCAAATTTATCGCGTTACCTACAAAGTTTGATTTTAGTTCTGACTAAAAAGGGCACTGAAAGTTTATTGCAACTTAAATATCTAACTGCAAATTTATCGCGTTACCTACAAAGTTTGATTTTAGTTCTGACTAAAAGGGCACTGAAAGTTTATTGCAACTTAAATATCTAACTGCAAATTTATCGCGTTACCTACAAAGTTTGATTTTAGTTCTGACTAAAAGGGCACTGAAAGTTTATTGCAACTTAAATATCTAACTGCAAATTTATCGCGTTACCTACAAAGTTTGATTTTAGTTCTGACTAAAAAGGGCACTGAAAGTTTATTGCAACTTAAATATCTAACTGCAAATTTATCGCGTTACCTACAAAGTTTGATTTTAGTTCTGACTAAAAGGGCACTGAAAGTTTATTGCAACTTAAATATCTAACTGCAAATTTATCGCGTTACCTACAAAGTTTGATTTTAGTTCTGACTAAAAAGGGCACTGAAAGTTTATTGCAACTTAAATATCTAACTGCAAATTTATCGTGTTACCTACAAAGTTTGATTTTAGTTCTGACTAAAAGGGCACTGAAAGTTTATTGCAACTTAAAAAAGGGTTACCTACACTAAAAGCACTGAAAGTTTATTGCAACTTAAATATCTAACTGCAAATTTATCGCGTTACCTACAAAGTTTGATTTTAGTTCTGACTAAAAGGGCAAAAAGGGCACTGAAAGTTTATTGCAACTTAAATATCTAACTGCAAATTTATCGCGTTACCTACAAAGTTTGATTTTAGTTCTGACTAAAAGGGCACTGAAAGTTTATTGCAACTTAAATATCTAACTGCAAATTTATCGCGTTACCTACAAAGTTTGATTTTAGTTCTTACTAAAAAGGGCACTGAAAGTTTATTGCAACTTAAATATCTAACTGCAAATTTATCGCGTTACCTACAAAGTTTGATTTTAGTTCTGACTAAAAAGGGCACTGAAAGTTTATTGCAACTTAAATATCTAACTGCAAATTTATCGCGTTACCTACAAAGTTTGATTTTAGTTCTTACTAAAAAGGGCACTAAAAGTTTATTGCAACTTAAATATCTAACTGCAAATTTATCGCGTTACCTACAAAGTTTGATTTTAGTTCTGACTAAAAGGGCACTGAAAGTTTATTGCAACTTAAATATCTAACTGCAAATTTATCGCGTTACCTACAAAGTTTGATTTTAGTTCTGACTAAAAAGGGCACTGAAAGTTTATTGCAACTTAAATATCTAACTGCAAATTTATCGCGTTACCTACAAAGTTTGATTTTAGTTCTTACTAAAAAGGGCACTGAAAGTTTATTGCAACTTAAATATCTAACTGCAAATTTATCGCGTTACCTACAAAGTTTGATTTTAGTTCTTACTAAAAAGGGCACTGAAAGTTTATTGCAACTTAAATATCTAACTGCAAATTTATCGCGTTACCTACAAAGTTTGATTTTAGTTCTTACTAAAAAGGGCACTGAAAGTTTATTGCAACTTAAATATCTAACTGCAAATTTATCGCGTTACCTACAAAGTTTGATTTTAGTTCTGACTAAAAAGGGCACTGAAAGTTTATTGCAACTTAAATATCTAACTGCAAATTTATCGCGTTACCTACAAAGTTTGATTTTAGTTCTGACTAAAAAGGGCACTGAAAGTTTATTGAAACTTAAATATCTAACTGCAAATTTATCGTGTTACCTACAAAGTTTGATTTTAGTTCTGACTAAAAAGGGCACTGAAAGTTTATTGAAACTTAAATATCTAACTGCAAATTTATAAACCTCCTACGGGTTTATTGTAAGGCAAAGTTTATTTTAGCGCAAACTATAAGAATCGACACAGCTACTGTGGTTACTATAATTATATTTGAAACGCTAAAATATCTGCCTTGATTTGATTATTTATACACGGCTACCCTCTCGGACACAACAAAGCCCAGAACGCTCAAGGGCTTTTGTCAGTGAAAATGGAAATTGTATCTGTTACAGCCACTGAATGCACGTACTCAGTCATTTAGCGTAATTTGCAAGTGGGAATCAACGTAATACAAATTTCCATCAACCGAAATTTTAAAGTACAAATTTACATTACGTATACAGAATGTTTTTTTTGAAATATAATGGTTAGTCGGTTTACTAAATAAAACGCTATTAAAAAGAACAAATAAATAACACAAAATAGGGGCACAAAGCTGTGTGGTCCGATTTCATTCAAATTAGGCTCATCTACCCAAAACTTTAAACGTCTTGAACGTTGTTGTAGTTACTTTTAGAACAGTTTAAAATGACAATTTACGTTCATTTTAACTTTGATTTATAATTGTATGAACGTTATATTATTATATGAACGTTATTAAGGCGTTATTTTTTTTCAATAACCTTAAACCAAGTTATTAGTCGGGAAGTGATTTGGATTAAACGTGAAACGGCTGTGCTCAAACTGAAAGCTAATTATTAACTTCGGTTCAGTCTGCGCACAATAATTAATCCTAAAGCCGTGAATATTTGCGCCTATTTATCTGACTAGCAAAAAAAGCCTCTCTCTCTCTCTCTCTCTCTCTCTCTCTCTCTCTCTCTCTCTCTCTCTCTCTCTCTCTCTCTCTCTCTCTCTCTATATATATATATATATATATATATATATATATATATATATATATATATATATATATATATATATATATATATATATATATATATATATATATATATATATATATATATATATATATGTCTAAACAAATTGAATCATGTTGAGATTAAACGCTTCAAAATAGTGATAAAAAGTAGTCTACTTGATTTAGCGAGCTGTATTGTCGCCTAATGTCACTTGTGACACTAGGCAATAACTTTTAATTGAGTTACAAAACAAATATAATTAAACAAAACACGCACACGCATAGGCGCGCGCGCGAACGGTTTACAGCTGTACTAACCTCGGATGTTTGTCCGCCAACATTATTAAACATGCTCAAGTGAAGGGCAAACATGCTGCGAGGTACCGTACGCGCTTTGAGTGGCTGCTGCGCATAGTACATATAAAAATCACATAATTTGTAAACAATTTCTGGAACATTATTATAGTTCCAGAACTGATGGAATGAAAGAACATCGAAGCGAAAGAAGTTCTCGCTGAAGTGATGGAAGCAAAGTGTGTGTGTGTGTGTGTGTGTGTGTGTGTGTGTGGTGTGTGTGTGTGTGTGTGTGTGTGTGTGTGTGTGTGTGTGTGTGTGTGTGTGTGTTTTAACTCTCTTACATTAGAAACTATAGTACGATTTCATTCTTGGCACAAAAATCGATGGCTTGGACAAATTTTCTTGCCTTATAATTTCATTATAACGACCATTTTAAATAACTAAAAGTCAATTCTCTTTTTCTTTTTTCTTCACTTTAGTTAAAAGCTACTTAAACTAGCGTATTAAATTTTAAAATACCGTTGAAAATACAGAAACACGTTTTACTGACTTTAGGATTTTAAGTGTAATTTGGTGTGCTGATATAAATTAATCCTAAATTACTTAAGCGATAACTTATGCTGATTTATTCAAAATTTAACCCAAAAGTCGATTTTAGTTATAGTTTTGATAAATTCGATTTCTATTGAAATTTGTTTAAAACTTTAAAATGGCGGCTTTTTCAATTTTTTATAAAAACAAAAAACAAAAGTTATTGTACTCATTTTTGAAAATCTGAGTACAATTTAATTTAATTTTTAAAGTAACATTGAAAAATATTAAAATTAAACCAGACAGTCGCTTTTTTAAAAATTGAACTTGTAAAAGCAATTACCAAAATAAAAAAAGTTACCGTTGTCAGATTAATTTTCGTATTTTAAGCGTTATTTTAAAATTTTAATGCTTGTTTAATTAGTTCATGATAATGAAATCAAATTATTAAGACTTGCGAGATAAACATGTTATCTTTTAAACTGTTTTAAACTGTTAAACATATCTTCAAAAATTCTGAAATCAGTTTTTCGAAAAAAATTGCCTCCATTATATCAGCTTAAACGCTGAGTGGGACTATTTTTTTTATTTTGCACAAGTCATTGAAAACGAACTTGTAAAATGAATACACTCTTTCCACGTAACACGCACCGTATAAACGTTAATCTATAAAGCCAGAGACATCGCTTTAGATTCAGATAAGGGCGGGAAAACGCTGACAATAGCGGGTCGTGCTTGTTTTGCTGTATGTTTTTATCTAAGGCGCCGTCTGCATTTTACGGAAAGCATAATAACTGAATAAATAATGTAAAAAAATCAGTTCCGAAAATCATTAGTTATATTGTGAATGAAAAGTACATCGACTTCTACCAGAATTTAATACAACAGAGCAATAAGCGTTCTGAATAATTCGACAATGGGTAAACATTTGTTAATGCATAAACATTTCACTTCTATTTTATATTGAAATAAGTTATTAAATAAAATAAAGAAAACACTAAAACACTAGATTAAACGTAATTGTTGCTTAAAAAGATCATAACATATATAATATAATAAGATAGAGCTCCCATGCAATGTTAAAAATCAGGATTTCAGAATGAATGGTAAAATACACGCAATACCAAAACCCGACACCAGAGCGCTCTGAACCCATTCTACTACTTGCCCATCCTTGAGTCTATAAATTACTATAGTGGCTGAATTTATCTTACACTTGATTAAGATTACTAATTAATATCATTAGTGAGTCATACATTAACAAATAACCTAATTGTAGTCTCAAAAGCTAAACTAAAATTACATGCTTCATTTCACTTCTGACAGATAGCGTTCTCCTTTGTTTAGCCACACAATGTCCTATGCAATGAGATCACTACGTAGGCTTATCGTAGACTCGAGGATCATATGAAAGGTTCGTTACTTAAGGGAGTTATGTAATTTTACAATAAAATGAATTTATATTTTGAGATTAAATAAAGAACAACATAAACCTGAAGGCGTTTAGAATTTGAATCAAGTTTAAAAAATATTTATTAATCGATATAATATTTTTTTGTAGACAGCTACCTAACTGTATTTCGTCGAGACGTGTGTGCGTGCGCGCGCGCGCATTTGTGTGTTTAAAACGTGCAACAATATTTTCCGATGTTTTTCAATTTTGCCTCTCGTGTACCATCATTCGTGCCTTTTCTAATTGCTTCTATTCATTTTTTCGGTCTTCCTCTTTTATCTTTTTATTTTTGTTGTATTTTGTTATCAACTTCTTTGTTTGTTCTGGCAGTCCTGTTTTTTTCTAATCGTTGACTGTGGCAGTACCAAATTAATTGTTTCCTTTTTATATCTTTCATAAAAGTGTCGGTTATTCCCATTTTTCAACGATTTTTCTCATTGCTTATCCCCTGAAAATGCTAAAACAAATCTTTGTCGTAACTTCAGTAGCTTCTATCTTCTCTTCTTTCTTTATCATCCTTTATCTTCAAGTTCTAGTTCCGTATATTAAGTTGCTCTTGTTCATTTTGTTTTAGATGTTGAATTTTCGTCTTAGTGTCAGTCACGGAAAGATAAATAATGGAAAGCATTAAATATGAAAATTCAATGTTGAAATAATTAGTTGTACGTATAACAGAAAATTATATCAGACAAATAACACCTGGGACAACAATTTATTAATTACTATAAACTGTATTTAAAAACAGTTAACCAAATGCATTTAAAGGTTAATATTTAAGTCCTTTTTAATTTCACTTTTTAAGGATTGTTTGATCAAAAAGTTCTTCAAATGTAAAGTGTTGAAAAATTCTAGATATACTCCGTTACATGTGCAAACTACATCAACACTAAAATTCTTTGACTGCAGCGATGTGTTCACATTACTGCGCATACATCTAAACACGCGCGTACGCACGTACACACACACACACACACAAACGTTCAAACAAAATCAATGTTTTGGACTCAAGTGGCTCGAAATCAAATATTTTTTTTGTTATTTTAAGGCGAAAAGTACATTAAGGCTATTATCACCTCTCTAAATGTAAGTGTGAGTGTAAAGTGTTAAAGTCGCAAGTGTAGTGTTGTAAGTGTAAGTGTGTGTTAGACTCGGGGACGTCTAAATCCTCTCAGTAGTAAGTAAGCCTATCAACCAAACTAGATTTTTCGACAATCACCAGACTTTATTAAACGCACATCTAGTGTACCGGCAAACCGGACAATTTTTAAACTTTGCAGTTGAATTAAAACCAAAACGTACACAATTTTATTACAATAACTCAGGCAGGAAAGGATAAAGTTTGCTCAAAGTTCTTGCAGGCTTTACATCCGATGAAATGAATTTCGAGAACAAGGTTAGTTGCAAATTAACGTATTTTACAGCGCGGGATCGAAACCCTTGGAGAGAACCGCCATTAATATGAAATACTGTAAGGGTGGTTTTGTAGGGGTGAAAGTTATTATAGCTGACTTATAAGTAAGGGTAGTACCGGGCACGTATTGTCCAGCATTCGTGGAATCTCTATGGTTATTAAAAGTGTATTTAATCAGTAAATTTGTAAAAAATATTTTTTCGAAAAAAAGTTTTTATAATACATTAATAAAGAAATTCTCTTATACACTAATTTATAAGCCCTTATATAGGGCTTCCCTTATACTCTAATTTAAATCATTCTTTTCTAAAAAAAAATGTTTTACAATTTAATCCAAAATGAAAAAAATAGGAAAAAGTAATAATATCTCGTCTTAATCACAAAATCACAACATAGAACTATTTTTGTTTCTAATTAACTAATAGTAAATCAATAAATTTTTCTAAATGTCTGTGTTTTTCTTTAAAGAACAATTCTAATATTACCTTTAGCATAAATCGTTTTTCATTTACATAACATTGCCTAAACATTTAGATATAGGTAAAGTAATATCTTTCATATATTATTACACGCAGCATTTCGTTCGGTTTTGTACCAAAAATAAGTCCTGCGTCATTTGAAACTACATATATGGAGTACCTGCAGATTTGTCGAAATACCAGGGAACTCTCACGTCCCATACGTTTCCATCTTAAATTTTTACAATCAAATAAAAACCGACTTAAAACCGATAAAAGTTTTGTAAACGAAATTTCAGGAGCAGTGTAAACTGTTTCCGTGAGAGTGCAGCACAATGCAGGCATAGGTGACATAAATAATCTTTGTGTACAAAAACAGCTGACTGCTAAAAAACCGTTATTGAAAGTAATATATCAATTATTACTGTATCTAACAATGAAATAATTATTGACCGAATCAGTTTTGAAAGTATAATCGGTAAGACAACCTAGTTTGTTCTATATGTAAATGTTATTAAATAGAAGACTCTGCTTTTAATAAACAGTAAATACTGTAGCCTAATTTAGATACGTAACGTAAAATGCAGTTATAGTAAGTTTCATTTGTAAATATATCTTAAATATAATGTTACAATTCAATCGTTAATTTTATAGGTTATAGTTTTAAATACTGAAGCAGAACAAAATAAGACCTAATGTATTAAATAACCTAAATATAACGCGTCGCATTACTTAGAATATCTAAGAACTACTTTCTGTACATTGTTTTATATTATTCGTGTTTTTCTATGAACTGTTAAAGGTTGCATTTGCCCACTAGTTTAATATAATCGTACCTATATTTCCCTTTTATACTCTAAACTGCAATTACTACTTTTATAACAATTAGAAGAGGATATTAATTGTAGAAATATTTACAAACAGTCATACATGAATCAAATATGTATTCTGAGTTGTAAAACATTAAGAAAATTGTTTCTTTAATGTTCACTTATATTTTTAGGCTCATAGATAAAGCGATTAACATGTGAATAGAATAAGAATTTGCGAAAAATTCATCATGGTAAAACCGACAACCGGGATCATGAATAATAAAAGTGCGATCATTACCTATAAACTAGATTTGAATGGTTGTTAAAATGTTATATTTGTATTTAAAACTACTTAGAAGATATATACCACCTTATTGGCTTATTGGTAACTCAAGAACAATAAAGGTGACGTGACAAATTATTTCACTTATTACTCAGCTAGGTGAGCAATATAAATGTCGTTAAAAAAGTATGAGTGCAGTAGTATTTTTCAATTTCAACGATAGTGAAATTCAATTTTTTTTAAAATGTGTGATTGTTATGAAAAAAGTATGACGGCAAGGTTTAATTATATTTTTTTATTCTAAAATACCATTATATTCGCGTATCAAAATTTTCGTAAACATCGTTGTAAGTTTTAGAAAATCGTTTTCACCGAGCTATAATCCAGTGTTCCGTAATTAAGTTTATATTGGCAACAACTACAATAGTTGCAATTCATTTTTATATATATTTTTATAAGTTCGCAAGTAAACAAATTATTCGAAAGTGTAAATATCAAAAAGTTGTTTGATGGCTTATTTTATTTGCTTTTGTTTTCGATTTCAAGGAAATTGTCTTATTTTAGGCCTAAAGAAAGGAATAAGGCGCAAACGTTTTCATAAGAAATGATTAGTAATAATCAGCTGTATTTTGAATAACAGCTGTTTTATATTTTGTTAATAGTGTTTTGTTTATTGTATGTTTTTATGTACAAATTTTCTCAGCTTCGAATTGGCAAATGATTTTTATTTTGTAATTTTTTCCGAAACGTTCAAGAAATTTTAATTGATTTTGTAATTGTTAAAAAGTCCAATATTATGAGTTTATAAATAGAATCATTCAATGTAAACATAATTAGACAACGGGACATTGAAATTAGCACCGCTCGTGATCTCTACATTCAAGAGGGTTAAAATCTTATTGAGAGGTTAAAATTAGATTTCGTTTTACAATTTATTGAATCAGTAAATTTAGTTCCAAAGTTTCAAAATGGCGGTCATTTCAAATTTTTGAAATTTCTCACCATTGTAATCAGCTTTACAAACTAGCATTTTCAATTTTTTAATTTTCAAAGTCATTTGTTTGTGTTTTTGACAAATAATATATAAAGATTTTAAAGAAGATTATAATGGTGAAATCATAATTTCAAAAAGGTAAGGTAAAGAAAAGTATTTATGGATTTTTTTGTCTCCAGTCAGCGAGAGGGTCAGCTTGATAAGTTTTTTTCTGTTATTATTAACAAATAGAGCTATTGCCCTTTCAAGCCACTAGTGGAAATATAAAATCCTCAACATTACTTATCGCAATTACTTTCATTCCACCTGAGGACTCTAGGAGTGTTGCTCACTTGTTAGAAGTAAATATTAATTAACATAATATCGGGCATGAGTTCCGAAGTATCTTAGACCTCACGGGAACCAGTTTGGAGAAATGTCATTAAACTTTGTGTACGCAGTGTTCCCTGAGGTTCCTTTGTTTATTAATGAACCCGGATATATAACTTACCGTTAATTCTGGTGCATATACCGTTACTATCTGCTCCCATCTTGAGAAATTACCACAATATTCAGTTTAAATTAAACGAGGAAGTCCCTAATGTAACGAATGGAACTGATTTACTTATCTGAATGAATCAACTTAGACGAAAAATACCGTATATCATTTTGAAAACAAGACTTTTGACAAATATTTTAAAATTCAAGATTTTAGGGTTTGTTAATATACACTAAATACTGTTTAGTTTTGTGTTGCTAACTGCCATTTCTTTTGAAATTTCTTAAAACTAATTTAGCAACCAAAAGGACCGATGACGATGACTAACTACGTATTCCTTTTTCCAAAAGATTGGCGTCTCTGACTTGTGTAGTTCAAGAATGTAAGTTCGAGACTACAGTTAATATCATAACTTTACCATCTCCGTTAACGCTGACATTAAAAAAATGCTTCTTTGCAATAAACTATATAAATTAGGTTAAAAGATTTTATTCATTCTGGAGAAAACCTAATGATAAATGCAAATATTATGTTGTATTTAGACGTGTAACCAAACAAGAAAAATGTACATGCCTTTTTGAATAACGTACTTTTTATTTATACATTTTTGACAGTTCTTATCAAAATGTTAATTATAAATGGTGTAAATTTCTAGTGTTGATATTGCACTGCGACTTTTGTGCCTCTTTCTATATTTTTCAGTTGCTCCAGAACTGTTCTCTTCATAAAGTCTAGGAATTAAAGAGGATCCAGGGTAACGCCACTAGTTCTGATTGGAATTTCCAGTTCGTTATGAGACGCTGCAGATGTTTGCTCTGCTAGTTCCCCTTCAGTGTTCCTCCTCATAATCTTTATCACCAGATTCAGTTTTATTTGACCAGCTTTGTGGTGTGTTTAAACTCATTTTATTTACACCCATACGCGTGTTTCCCCACGAATAGCTAGAAAAACAAGGCTCGCTCATACAGAGCCCCGAATGCATTCTTATTCGTGGGAACACGAGTAGCTAGGGAAATTTTGTCCACACCTACAGAGTCCCGCGTGCATGGGTAAGGCTAAGGAACGTTGAGAGGTTGCCAGTTCTCCAAGGGCTCCGCTTTATAGACCATTATCATACATTCCATCTGCACGGGTCACTTTAAACTTCAGAGTTAGCCAGGCTATGTAAAGCAGTGAATGTGTGTTTGAGTACATGAATGTGAGTAGTATGAAATAGAGGTACTGTGTGATCGCTACACTCATCAGCTGGTCTCTGCAGCTGCCTCCGCCGACTGTTTAAGTTTTAATTTTAATTTAAACATTGACAATTGTAAGCAAATATATATTATTGCAAATGCATATATTATTATAAACGTTCAAGTTCAGACTTAAACGAAACCGGATATTGAACATGAAATCTATTTCAAATCTGGTTTCAATTGATAAGTTTTATTTTGTAGTATCTAAGAAAATACTATTAATCTTCGATGCAGGGTTTCATAAATTTCTTACGTATCAAGTATAAAATGTTACGTATTGATTGTATTAATTACTTTCGTCAATGGAAAAAACAAAATTTAATATTTGAGAAACGGTTGTGAAAACACTGTTTTTAATGTTCATCCGACGTAATTGGGACCAGTGCCTGGGATCATACTGAGTTTGTTTGTAACTGACAAGAAATTGAGAAAAATTAGTTCACTGTTAAACATCAAGTTATACACCAACAACTACACATAATTTAGTAAGAAGCTTGGTTCAAAATCAAAATCTGTACATTATTTTATCTAAAATTAAATTATTTTCTGAAAAAGTTTTTGATAGTTTTCTGGGTTAACTCCTTGCCTGACTTGGACGCGGCAATATCGCGCCCAACAGAAGATCGTGAAGTAAGGATTCCTGTTTCCGTTCAGTGCAGGCATGAGCTGATTCATTTGCTTCTAAGCCATCAGTGAAATATTTTCTCATTTATCTCGTCAGCATCGTCCTCTTTGTCACAAGAGTTGTTTACCATATCGGCAATTACGTCGTCAATAAGCTCCATTTGCATCTTGATTACACCAGTCATGAATATGTGCATTGTCAAATTACAGGTCAACAGGTAGTGAATTAGCTAGTTCAACTAGTCTACTGACAAGAGTTTTCATTGCCCACTTCTGACACGTTTTTTTCGAAACAGTTGTCTCCAATAATTTTGTATGGTCGAACATTATACTATATTTTTAAAAATTTGACAAACAAGAAAAATAAACCTCTGTTTGAATCCTAGAATCGGTGTTCGCACAGAAACTTGGGATGGGAAAGTGCCAGAACAATATTTCACATGCAATTCTTACATTATGGTTGATTAAAAAATTAGCGGTCCATTTCTCCACCGCTAATAACATTTTAACCAACCAAATAGAAATAACACATTCTAGCAAGGTATTAGAACAAATGCTGAAGAATATTTTCCGAGTATTTTGTTAATAAATTATGAATTTGCATTTTAAGTTCATCTCAATATATTTGCACTAACCAGCCCCCGACTGCATTTTTTGTATGAACTTAACATGCAAATTCATAATTTATTAACTAAATACTCGGAAAATATTCTTCAGCATTTATTCTAATATCTTGTTTTCATCTTTTTAAATCAATTTATTTTATATTTATTTTAATTATGAAATATATAATTTTTGTGTTTTGTGTTTTAGCAGTCGTGTTTCCTATTTTGTTAAGTGATTATTTTTATTTTGAAAGACTAAGCCACTAAAAAAACCTTTTTACCCATTTTGCCATTTATTGCGATTTTCAAAAAGAACAAAACTGTAAAATAGGCACTGCGAAGTCCTGGCGCTGGTATGTGTTCCCTCTTATGGTCCTGTCCCCATGTATGGCATACGCCGACTGGAATTAGCATGTATGGGATTGAAAATTTTTATTTCAGTTTAAATCAGTTATTTGTGATTTTTAATTTTCGAATTATTTCATTTTTGTCTCGCCAACGATTGAACGTTGTTCGCTATTTACTTTGTAGCGGTATCATTTGAAAAGCCGGTGTCATACCCGAGCCTGACCTTTGGGCAAAGCCTATTGCTAGATTGTCTACCATTCGTTCCGATTTTCATAAAACCGATTTGGCTCGGCCGATTTTTGGGTTCAGGGTGTCATTTTTCCCAGGTCAGCACCCTGAATCAGCTGAAACTTGAGTGGTAATTCTAGACCATTGGTTCCGAAGTGAATGTTTTTCTATTGCTTTTCGTAGTTGAATCTGAGTGATTCCTATTGTATAGTCTCTAGTAATTATGTTTTACACTTGTACATTAGTTATTTAAGAATTTATGATGTCATCCTAGCAACTTATGTATCCTATATAAAATTAGTTAAAGTTCATCCTATCTATTTCACCCCAATTTTACCCCGTTGGGGGTGGCTTGAACGAAAGTTATGTAGCCTCCTGGTGAAATGAGGAATCCACGATCTAAGGTAGATCAAAATCGGACTAGCCGTTAAGAAGTTATAATGGAACAAATATACATAAATGCATGCATACATACATACATACATACATACATACATACATACTTACACAGGTACTGAAAACATAACACTTCTTTTTTTGGCAGTCGTGTAAAAATAGCACAAGCTATGTATCCTTTCCTAATTCTGATGTAGGTCTTTTAAATGATACTGCCTGGGTTAATTCGGGGCCTCGGTTGAACGGGATTCGGATAATCGGGAGTCTACTGCTGTACTACATATATAAAAATGAGGAAATAGGAATATTGGTATGTAATATTTTAGCTTTTTTGACGTTTCTGTTTTACATATGACTAAATTTTATTGCGAACACTACTAATAAAGTACGATATTTGTAGCAATATATTTGTCAATATTTCAGCTGAGTTCTATTGTGACGTACTTTCATTTCGATCATTCTAACGATACACACATGCAGAGAAAAGCTACATCAGAACGTTTTGCAATGAAACGAACAGATCTTTTGTTCCTGAACCTGTCATTTCCTGTTCCGTTACGCCATTGTTACATTTCCTTCCTTAAATATCTTCAAGTGCTTCCTTTTCCTCTCAATGTATTACAGAACGTGTTCCATATATTTTATAATTTCACAAATAAATAAAATAAGGTAATTAATGAATTATTCATTACTGAGAAAAATATAAAAACAGCTATTCGGTCGTACATTACCAGAGTACTAAATATTTTTAAAAATAAATGTATGATCATTTTAAAATTTTAAGTAACGGGTGACTGAGCTCTGTTGGTAAAAGTACAATATGTATAACTAAAATTGTACTATTTTATTACACTAAACGCATATGCAATACAAAACACATGTTTTATAACAGCTGATATTCTCTAAGAAAAATTATTAAAAATTTAATAGCACCATCGATAATTTTACGCATGTTTGTTTGTTTGTGACTAAATATTGTCTCCTTTTGTTGCGTGTTTACTTATCGGTATTATCAGAGTAATAATAATGACATTTTATTAAAAATTGAGCTTTGTAGCTGTCATTATTTCTTGAATTTTGCACGGGAGTTTGAAACCGGAACTACCTGGATATATGACAAATGTGTTTTCCTGTTGTTGAGGTTTTCGCCAGTGAATGTTTGTGGTCCAGAAGCCAATCTCTCAATGTTTAAGCGAAATCTTCCCGTCGGATGCCGAGGTCCATTTTACAAACAGACGTTGCTCGTACTACAGTTTAGGATTTGGAAAAATAATGCATTGTTAACAAAGGAAAATCTTTAATATCTTGTACAAATAAAGTAGCTATAGTTTTACCTAAACAAAGTCATTTCTTTTTTGTACGATCTTTCCTAAATTTTGCCGTTTATTGCAAAAATTTTGAATGTTATTCTAATAAAACAAAATTATAGTACTCTAACACTACATATCCGTTACTAAATAAATAGTTTCAGCTTCAGTAACCTTGACTCCAAATTTCGTCAGTAACAGCATGCTTTATATAAAGTGTAATAGCTTGAACAATTAGATTTACTCTAATTCTTTAAGACGAAAACCCAGAAATAGGGGTATAATAAAATTATTTCAAAAATGACTATAATGGTTATAGCTCAAATGTACTCCGCAAGACGTTTGTTACCACTTTACACAAAAACGTATCGGTCTCTTGTTTCGAAAAAATTTGGTCGAGTGTTAACGATTAAAAAAAAATCGAAAAAACATTTCAATTTATAAATTCGGTTCATCTGATATGGTTCTAAACTTTGGTTCTACATGAAGATTAATAGCGCAATAAATTTTATAATAGAAATTTACAGTTTGCGAGTAAATAAGAAAATAAATAATTAAGAGCTAGAATGTAAAAGACATTGTCGATTATTTTGTTTATTTACTGATGACGTCAGCTCTCTTTTAAAGGAAACAAAAACATTTCAGAAAACTGGTACTGTATTTTGGAACTATTTATTTAAACATTTTTACTCTAGAAATAATTGAAGTAAAATTTCATTTACTTTTGTAAGTGCTGTAATATGTCGTGGAATAGAACAGCCCAACTTACATTCTTCAGCGTCTATCGTTCAGCCTGGACACTTCTATTATTTTTTGTATGGTACGCTGCAATCCGACCATAACAATGTTTTATTTTGAGTGTATTTGTTTCAAAACCGCGCACGATTATTACAGAAACGTAACAAATATACTTTCAACACATTTTCACTGAACGAAACCATATGACTGTTTTAGTATTGGCAAAGAAATGATTACGTAATAATTGTCATAAACATGTGATTTCCTTTGTTAGGTAAAAGTCATTAGATAAACGTATATTATACTGGTCATGATATGATAAATAATTACGACACACAGCTGTCTCTTTGACGAATTTCCAACACGTATTTTCTAATTATCTTATCCTTTTTGAAATTCTGATTTCGCCATCATAACCAACCATAAAATCTGCACATGTTAGCACTATACATTTTCAAAGTTCGTTAAAAAATATGAAATAGTCGTCAAATAATTTCTTAATTTCAACGGATGTTAAAAATTCAAAGTGCTAATTTTTTTCAAGATTTCAAATTACCGACAACTTGTCCAACCTATTACTATAATTGCTTTTTGTGTTCTTTGAATCGAATCGGAATATATTTGCGAACGTGAGCGTGCTAAATATATACAAATTTTAACGACCTTACAAAAAGTGCTCTAGAGTTCATGATCGTTGCTCATTTCAGATTCCCGAGTCTGAGACCTTACCATAATGGCCACTCTAATAGCACATTTTCCCGTTGGAATTCCATAATAAAATGTTTTTCTAAATACAACTGAAGCAAGGATTGCGTGTACTCTAACAGCAATGAATTCATATTCTAGCGGCCGCAATTTTAAGCAGCAAGGCGTGATCGTGATACGTCATTACAGCAATTTGTTATTAATCTGTCTGATAATTTATTGACTGACCGTTAGGCTATTTCATAATCTAAAAATAGCAAAGTGACGCAGTATATTGATTTCTCCGTGAATAACAAATATTTCAAATCGTAATCAGCGGAATTAGTTGATGCAGTGAAACTAAGCAACGTTATTATACAAAAATAAAATAGCAAACTAATTTAGCGAAAGAAAAGACACTATACTCACATTTATTTATTTAAAAAAGGCTTACCGTTACTTAAAATGCACGATTTAGTAGCAACTGTTCGAAAAATCAGTCTTTAAAAATTATTAAAGTATATTTTAAAACACTAATTCAATCGAGTTGAGATTAAAAGTAATCGTGGTACGCAGCTCTCTCGCTGACGTGATGGAAGCGAATTTCCAAAAGTATTTTGTTTATTTTGTACCTTCTCGAAATTCTCACTTCACCATCATAATCAGCATTGAAATAGGCTAATGTATTAGTATTTAAATCAACTCAAATTAAATTTCCTATATCCAAAGAAATTTTTAAAATTCAAAATGCTAATTTTTGCAGTTATCAACGATGTTTGCAATGTCGAAATTGAGTTTTCAGAAACATTTATAACAAGAAAGATATTTTTTTAATTTGAAATGCCCGCCATTTTGAAACTGTTAAAATTATTTTTTTTGTTATTATCAAACTTCTTTAAGATATTAATGTAAACGATTTTTGTGCTAAGTTTTAATCAGAACGGACATAAATCACAAACTTGAGCGTATTAAAACTAAACCGAACAAAAACAAACAAACACAACAAACACACACACACACACACACACACACAAATAATACAAGTTTCAAAGACCCCCCCCCTAAAAAAATGTCATCTAAGTGTCACTATCTGTGTTCATTTCGAGATCCTAGGTCGTTACCTTACCATGATGGCCGCTGCAATAGCTTAATTTCCCAATGTAATTTCGCTAGTATAGGAATTATACTGGTATGATACAAACTGTTCAACTACTGTTAAATAGACAATAAACGTCTCCACCCCTTTCCTTTCAGATTGCAGCGTTCTCAGCGGAAGATAGTCAAATTATTTGTACTTTAGCCGTTAATATGGAGCATACTTTTTTATAATCGTGGCTGTATTTCCAGTCAGTTTATATTCAATACCGTTCCTGTTATTCTGAAAATAGTTAGTTGTTTGCAGCTTCCACTAAGTGTTAAGTCACGAAAACTATACTTACATCAAAGCCGAATGAACGAAACAAACTACGCGTATATTGTAAACACACATATAATGTAAACCTATTTTTCGCATTGTAAACACTAAAGCGTTAAAAATACGTTGCCATCGGTTTCTATCTAAACACAACAATCTTGTTTTACTAAGAAAGTTACTGCCTCCGAAACAATATAAAATTACAGAACAGACATAAATAATACGCGGTGTACAATATCCGTTAATAATTTATGATTAGAGACCCTTAGAGACAACGATAATTAATACGAAAAACGATAAGGGTGGTTTTGTCGGGGGTGAAAATCATTAAAGCTTGGTTACAATTAACTTCCCTTTCGTTGAATTACCCGCACAGATTGTATCCCAAGATAGAGTATTGCAATAAAGAAAGTTGCCTTCCAAACATCTGTGGTGGTTTTGTGTCTTGTTTGTCCATGGAATTCTCGAGATTCAATCACGTAAATGGACAACATTATTAAAAGTTCCAATTGTTGTCAGAATTTGCAGTTATTCCTACGCAATTCCCTCGAAACGTGGGTGTTTTCATTTTTCTGTCTACATTTCATTAATGTTTTTGTTTTGAGACATAGACATTCTCTTAACTTTTACATGACGTAGTGTAATCTACAAGATGACAAGTTGAATTAAAAATTGTGTTTTTGTTGAACTTAAATGTTGATGGCAAAATAAACTGCGAATTATTTAGAATATTGTTTACTAAGTTTGTTTTAGTTATTAAGGGGATTTTTTCTAATTTTTAACTTATTTCAATTAGAAAATGAGCTTTCACTATAATAATTTCATTTTCAATAAAATTTGGTAATGTATAATGAAAATTTGATGCACATTGTTTGCTGAATCTTACGGTGAGACTATTTTCTTATAAAAGACAGATAACAATTTGTTTACATATATATTTTTCAGTTATTTGATTTTTAAAAATATTTCCGTCAACACTGCAAAAAAAACAATGAACTGTTAATTTTTTTTATTCACAAAATATGAGAGTTACTAAATTATAATCACTGCGCTCTGTATCGCTGAAGTAATAGAAGCAAATTTATAAAATATTTTTCTTTATCTTAACCTTATCAAAATCCTTATTCCACCATCATAATCAGCATTTAATTTTCAATATAAATTAATACTGTAAACTCAAATCAGATTGAAAATACAAAAAAACTCTGGTCACCGTTAAATAGTATTTAAAAAATAAACAAAAATAACAAACAAACAAAATAACAAACAAACAAAAATAACCTCTGGCCTAATTTCAAAGTATTTGAAAAATTCGAATGCTAATTTATGGAGTTTTTTTAACGCTGATTACGAAAGTAATTATGAAAGTTTCAAGCGCGCATACGGACATTTTTCTTTTTAAAAATTGCAGGTGGAAATATTTTTCAGGATTTTTTTAAAATTTGTATTACTAATTATTTTCATGATGAAAAATGAAATCTCCTTGCCGCTCTTATATATAATATTTATTTTTTATTCCGTATTTTGAAAGTAGTGGTAATTAATATGTTTAACCATAATATTTTTTTACATACTTTTTTAAGTTATCAGTAATTAATATGTTTAACCATAATACGTTTTTTTTTTTTAAGTTATCAGTAATTAATATGTTTAACCATAATATTTTTATACATACTTTTTTAAGTTATCAGTAATTAATATGTTTAACCATAATATTTTGTATACTTTTTAAGTTATCAGTAATTAATATGTTTAACCATAATACTTTTTTAAGTTATCAGTAATTAATACATTTAACCATAATATTTTTTATACATACTTTTTTAAGTTATCAGTAATTAATATGTTTAACTATAATACGTTTTTAAGATACCAGTAATTAATCTAGCAACCATAATCTAATTTAAAAATAATAATTAATATTAAGTGTTTAATCATAATATTCTTTTAAGTTTGGGTTCGAAAAATAAACTGACCTCCATTTTCTTAAATATTCAGGTCACATTTCTGACAATAAACAAGACAACAAAGAAACAAAGCGAAACGTAACCTATGTAGAAACGTAAGCTATGTAGAAACATAACCTATGTAGAAACGTAACCTACGTAGATACAACCAATGTATTTTAAAGCAACAAATAAATGATAGCGTTGTGTGTTGCACAGAGTGAAGGTTAATGATGCAACTTGCGTGTAATTTTATAGGCTATAAATTTGCACTGTGTTGACACAGCCGCAATTTTAAGCAGAGTTATGGTGTCGGAAAATTACCGCTTGCCGCAAGCTGTTATTATTTTCTCCTTAAAATGTTTAACTTATTGATTTCCTTGTTACAGTGTACATATACATGGCTGTAGATAAGAAAATGACCTATATAACAAAGTAACAATTTAACTACAGGGCGCAAGGAAACATTAAACACTGTTGAGAGTTTTGTTCGTTTTTCTTGATAGAGATGCTACCAAATATCAATTTAAGAAATATTTATTTTTACATACGTGGATGTACTTCTAATGGGAAAAATTATGCTTTGGGTGGAAAAAAAGGTACTTGATTAGATATATCCTTAGTTAAAAATAGTTTTGGAAATAGTCTGCAGTTTGGTTATGAAGAAATCATAATCTACGAATTTCTTATAAATTTGATAAACCAATATCAGCTTAACGTTTTGCAAAATTATGTATTTTTCGCTTTTTTAATTAAAAATTTAATTGTCTTTGCTTTATGTAATACTTATTAGCGAATTTCAATTGGAAAAATGAGTTATATTATTCAATTTATTAGATTAGGGGGATGATAAAATTTACACACACACACACACACACACATATATATATATATATATATATATATATATATATATATATATAAAATCATCATCATATCGGTCTATAGCGTCTTACTCCTTCCGATTCCCAAAAGCCATTCCTCCCTGTCATTCCAGAGACCTTCTTCTAGTCCTCTTCCTGTTAGTTCCACGTTAATACCACTTTGTCAGATCTTGCTACCAATTTTTTCCTGTAGGATTCCATTTTAAAATCTGTTATGCTATTCTGGCCTCTGGCATTCTTTCACCACGGCCGAACCATACCAGTTTTTTATCCATGATATTCTCTATTCTAGCGGTTAACACCCACGATTTCTTTAATCCTGATGTTTGTAATTCTTGACCTACTAGCTGACTTCCAAAGGCCCATTTCCGTAACTGTTAAAGCCTTTATAGCTTGCTATTTTATATGCCAGACTCCCAAACACTATATTATTATGTTTTTTTAAAGTGGCATGTTAAATTCGTTTTTTATTTTCTTTTGAAATACGTCTGTGCCATAGAATACTGTTAAGCATAGCAATAGTTTACCCAATGTATTGCGCTCCTCTATTGCCTCAAGTGTTCCGTTCCGTGAGATTTTAACTCCCAGATACTAACACCCATCACACTTCCTTATTTTTTGACTGTTGCCTTTTATTAAGACAACGTTATTGTGTAACAATAACGTATTAAAATTGTTTTACAGATAAGTTTGAGGTACACAGAATAGGGATATCAGAAATTAAAAAATCGTCTTTCAGCTGGTATGTCCAAATTACTTCAATGATGTATAATATATTTTACAAGACGAATAACTGTTCTTGCGCCATAGAAGGCTGTTCTTTGAAGTTACATTGAATTCACTTTATATTTTACATTTTTATTTAATTCCATAATTAATAATGTCAGTAAGGCCTGTATCACAAAGGCCTTGTGCAACAGTTTAAACTTAAGTACAAAGGCATCATGCTGGGCACAATACACATGAAAGTTAATTGCTTATGGTTAATACTCGATTAAAGGGTTTTTCGCGATATACAAAGCTGATTAGCAGCACTGAATTAGACGACTTATAAGGAAAATGTTTTACCTCAAAGTGTTTTTTCGTTAGATTTCAAAGCGATTAAAATTTAATTTTGTTTACGATTCTACTAACAAAAACTTTAATTATAAAGCGCAAAATTAGCTCGTATTCGTTAATTTGTTCTTAAGCTGTTATTATCGTTTTCTAATTTATTTATTATCTCGCGGTGGCAGCTGATGAGTTTAGCAAACCCCCATAACTCTAGCTCATACTACTCTCACTCATCTACTCTACTCAAAACACATATTCACTCTACATAGCTTGGCTAACTATAAAATGTAAAATCCGTGCTGATGGAGTAAATAACACCGGCCTAATCGAATCTAGTGATCTTCCAGTGCATCATTGCATGCAGGGCTCTAAATTTCTAACTACTTGTGGATTTCCCGTAAATAATAATGTAAAAGTAGAATGAGCGAAATCTTATCGCACAACTACAAGGTTGGCGAAATGGAGCGAAACCTCCATAACAGTGGCCAAGAGAAAGAAAAAATTGGAAGGGAATCAGCAGAGTACCTAAATAACGAATTGGAAAGTCTTCAATTAAAAGTATAGAAGCTATCCATCCCTAAATCCCTTCTAAACCTAGACGTTATGAAGAGACTAGGACTGGAGAAGGAGCATCTCAGAAATGTATAAAATAAGCACAATGGATCTATAATGGTCGCAAATAGTAGTAACTCTATAAATACATTCATTCATTGACTTTGCAATCTTTTTTTTACACCGTAGAACTATTTTTCCCCATTATTAGAAAATGAGTTATTGGAGTGGCCATGATGATAATAACCAGACTCGGGACCTTGAAATGAGACCTATCCTGTTCTCTAAATCACTTTTTGAGAGGTTGAAATATATATTTCAACGACCAATTAAAAAGTGATCTAAATGTCAGGATCGGTACACATTTCAAGGTCACGATTCTGGCCGTACCGTAATGACCATCTCCAATAACTCCTTTTCCAACGGACATTTGCTAAAAACAATTCTAAGATTGACTGCAATTTTATCTTTATTGTATAGTCACAACAGTAAAGTCTTGAAATATTAAAATATCCTGGCCGTCCTAATTACTAAAAAAAGTACTCAAATTCTAAGATGTGTCTAGAACAATCTTCTAAGGAGTTTTTTAAGTTAATTTCCAAAAGTATTGAATAGCTTTTAAAAAATCCTATTATCTAAATCTTCATTTAGATGACTTACATTGTAAATTAATTACAAGTTTTAGCAAAAAAAAACTCAGCAATAGTGAGTAAAAAGTTAAGAAACACAATGTTGGTAATTTTTTAAAAATTTAAAAATTTATTTTTTAGTGGTATAACTGTCGAACAATGAGTAAGCGTAACAATAAAAAAACATTCATTTGAGTATGTTGCTGAGAGCGGCGTATCAGTCATGTGATATCCACTGTTAACTAAATCGAGGATAAATAAGGTAAAGGGATTACATAGGCCGTGGCTGATAGCCTTCACACATTCAGAAACAATAATTCGAATCAACTTAAAGTACAAGTTTCCGTTTTAGAAATTTTAACATGCGTACAAATATACCGGCGGATATTCAAGTAAAACTTATCTTTTGACATTAATCTTGAAGGTTTGTTAAATTACTTAATTTTCTAAGTGAATTATTTTCTCTCCTTAGATTACATTTCGAGCGAGAAAGAAATATGAAGTATTGGTGAACATAAACTGTGTGCTTTCATCGCTAAATTAATAATGAGTACACGCGGCGTATTACCGGTGCAGACTGTGTTAGAATATTTGCCGGGCACTCAACTCCACTTGAACCCAAAGTTTTAATGATCTCCGCCCTTACAGAGCACTTAATGGGAAACCTACTCTATGGCGTCTGTGCTCGCTAAGGGTTGTTTTACACGTTCTGTAAAGTAGGGGGGGGGGAAATATGCGTGGAAATTTTCCTTTAAAAAAAGCATCATTGATTCGTTTATCTTAATATTATATTCACTCCATTTACGTGATGTTTTATTCTCTGCATTGTCTAGAAAGGAAGGCAATCGAGTGTCAATTTGAAAAAGAAGTAAGTTTGTCCAACGAAAAATAAATTTAGTTTTATTCATTATGCAATGTACGCAAATGTAACGAACAACAGCTGTTTCAGAAAATACATAAGTTGAAATTTTCATGCGTGACCTTAAAGAGATTTTCAATCTCACATCTGATATGTGGGCTCACAGAAACAAAGCAGCTAACGAATGAACTTAGTAAATAGAAATATATTTCTTTAAATATTTCTCCATATTTTATTTCAGTTTTGTGTATATATATTTATAATTAAAGTCAGTACATCCAATTTTAAGTTACAGACTTTTACTTGCATATTAATCTTTACATATTTAAAACAAATTTAGTTGGTATACTCACTTGTTTTAAAAATAATATTTTCAAACAATAAACATTTTTTGTTTGTTTGTTTAATTTTGTCCAATTTTCTCGTTTGGAAAATGTTCTAGCAAATTTAGTGCCGAACTGCTGATATTTCCACAAAAATCCATGCTCCAAATAACGGACAAAGTCTTCCTGAACAATACGTCTAAAATTAATAAAATAAAACATTTGACATATTGAAAGTCTGTATTTTTCACAAGTCAAGCAATTATTTAATGTGAAACCTTATAAACACTGCGAGTTGGACATAATTTATTACGCAGTAAATATCTTTCAGAGAAACAATGTTTCTGTTGCAATTGAAATCAGAAAGTCGATTAGCTTCATTGCGAGTGTCACACGATTTTCTAAGGAGAAAGAAAATTTTCAAATGATAACAGAATGTTTCCTTAGGTGTTGAGAAACAAGTTAATATGAACAAATAATACCACATTTGGTCACAGAAATAATAATTTTAAGGCATAATATTTAGTAATATTGCAGAAAATATTTTGAATTATATTTCACCATTGTGCAAAGTATTTAGAAAGTTTTGTGATCGTAAAAGAAATACGTTTTTAGATTAATTTGGATTAAGGGCCTAATCTTTTTTCACATCGTGCGAAAGCAAAAATCTTTTAAAGTTTGATGTTTTATAATTGATTTTTAAAAAAAAATTTAACTTCCCCAGTAATTTCATTATAATCATTTCGAACTATTTTTTGACAGTGGTTTATATATTTACCTGTGTACTTGTGTACATTTCTTGAGTATAAACGAAATTGTCACAACCAATTTTCATTTTGGGTATTCAACATATATTAATATTTATAACTCAAAAGCATTATGTCAAATTTGAAATGAAAATAATTTATGGTTTGGCATTGTGTGTGTGTGTGTGTGTGTGTGTTCACGTTTGCAATTTCCGTCCGATTTAATTCAAAATTGGCTCACATTTATAGTAATATAATAACTTGATAAATTTCGTTAACCAGCCATAACTCGTTCAACAGTTTCAAAAGGTTTGACATCTTACTCTTTTGCCTTTAATTATATTTTAAAATATAATTTCTTCATCGGAATCAACATTAAAAACTGAATTTAAGAAAATTTTTAATTTAAAATTCTACTATATGGAGATTTGAATGCTAATTATAATGAAGAATAAGAATTTCATAATGGTGAAATAAAGAAGAATATCTTTGGAAATTCACTTTCAACCAGCGAGACAGTTTGTGCAGTCATTGTTGATTGTTTCTGAACCGTATCTATTGGAAAACTTTCAATCTGTTGAAAATTATACTTGAGAAAGTTTGTGCAATATTTCTACACTATATATTTTTTATTTCCTTTTATTTCTTCTATTTCAATTTACAATACTGATTTAAATTATTTTCATTGGTTTTTGTAAGAAAGATATTGTTATTATTTAAGTAAGAGTCTTACGAAAATTTAACTAAGCATATCATAGGTTATGTGAAAACATATTTTTGTTTTGTTTTTAGAAGGAAACGCTAATTTTACAATTTCAGACCACATAGCTGGGAAAGCTATGTAACTAACTTTCGAATCCAAGTAACTTCGGGGGACAAAGTTGATCGTGTCTGCAGCATACCTTAACTTAAGCTTTACTTGTACCCTAAATGGAACTAAATGATCAATCAACAGCATTGATCAACAGTCAAAACACAACTGAAGATAGTGTGGATTAATTTCAAGGCCCTGGGAACAAAAACAACAACAACTTCCGAATAAAAAATATTCTATCTTCTACAAGTTACTGATATTTCGAATGTACATTTCAAAATCTTTAAACACCCAGGTAAGTTTTCGAATTTGAACAAAATAATTTCAAATATTTATGAAATCCCAAATTGTTATCATTCCAAAAACACTTACTTTTACTAACTAACGTTACCATAAACGATATTGAAGCTTAAATATTAATCACAAAACGTCTTCTGTGTGCTACATTAAATTAATCACTGCGCACACTATGTATTAATTAAATTCCCATAAAACTCTTTAAGTTTACCGATTTGATGAACCTAGAATTACGTTCAGTGAAATGAAAGGGATGAAGATAGGGTTGAGAGTATTTGCTGAGTTATAATGATCTCCGCCCTTACACAGCACTTCAAGCCCTGCCTAAGCGTTTACCTTTACACAGGGTGGTTTTACATTTACCGCTGAGTTTTAATTTAAATAAAATATGCATCACTTTATTAATAACAGAGTCGCGCGTCTGTCTTTCTGAAGTGATCAAACCGAATTCCGTGAAACTTATAACATTGACTGTACGAATAAATCTAATAACATTAACTATAAGAATAAAAATTATAACATTGACTGTGCCAATAAAACTAATAACAATAATAATAATAATAAAACTGATAATAATAACTATGAGAATAAAACATTAACTAAAAGTATAAAACTTACTACACTAACACTGACTGTGAGAATTAAACTGATAACATTAACTATAAGAATAAAATTAATAATACTAATTATGAGAATAAAACTAATAACATTAACTATAAGTATAAAACTTATTACACTAACACTGACTGTGAGAATTAAAACTGATAAAATTAACTATAAGAATAAAATTAATAATACTAATTATGAGAATAAAACTAATAACATTAACTAAAAGAATAAAACTAATAATACTAACTATGAGAATAAAACTAATAACATTAACTATAAGCATAAAACTTATTACACTAACACTGACTGTGAGAATAAAACTGATAACATTAACTATAAGAATAAAACTTATTACACTAACACTGACTGTAAGAATAAAACTAATAACATTAACTAAAAGAATAAAATTAATAATACTAATTATGAGAATAAAACTAATAACATTAACTATAAGCATAAAACTTATTACACTAACACTGACTGTGAGAATAAAACTGATAACATTAACTATAAGAATAAAACTTACGACACTAACTATAAGTATAAAACTTATTACACTAACACAGACTGTAAGAATAAAACTGGTAACATTAACTATAAGAATGAAACTAATAATACTAAGTATGAGGATAAAACTAATAACATTAACTAAAAGAATAAAACTAATAATTTTAACTGTAAGAATACAACTAATAACAATAATGTTTTTAAAAAAATCAAGAACATTACAATTATTTTTCTTAACATTAACTTTAATAATTCCGTTAATTAATAAAAGCATGCATCAGTTCCAGAATGGAAGCCATTTCAAAATGCATAACATTTTATATTACTTTTTTTTTGTGAAAAGCTGATTTTGCCACTGTAATTAACAATTACAATATTTAGTCATGATTCATTTCTGGATGTCCAATTAAAATTTCAATTTTAAAAATAAACGTATTGCAAATGTTAACGCTCATTTTAATGTTGAAATCAACAATTTTTCATATTTCGTAAATTTATGAATCACTGTTGTAATCAAATAGAGAATTTCTTTAGATAACGACCCTTTTCAATCTTTCACTTAAACCAAGAACTTTAGAACAGTAATAATGTTTAACGATTTTCATGACGTGTTATGAAAGCTAGATTAGGTAAGGTCGCTATTCAGTGTTTTGCTATGGAAGTTGTAATAAATGCTTCAACAAATGTTTGACAATTGAAATTTATTGTAAAAACGTTTTCAAATTGTTCTGGCTTTAAACGCAAATTGAACACAAACACAATGTATGACGGGACTCGAAATATTAACAAAATCTATTTAGTTGCTTTAAGAATTAAATGGAGTAAAACAAATGCAAGACATATTGAAATAATGTATTGTTATAGTCCTACACTATGCACGTACGTGATAGATTCCATACAAATGTTTTACTAAATTTAATTTATCTGAAAAACATTTCTTAAGTTAGACCCTAATGTGTGTAGGCTATAAGTCGTTTGGATGAATCTGTATGGATAAGATAAAGTTTCTATGCATAGCTCATTAGTCTAATTCATTCGAAACTATGTTATTGGAGGACCATAACGGTAATACTCACTTCCAGGACTTTGAAAGTTATACCGATCCTGATCCCGACAACATGTTCTATCGGATCATTAAAGTTAAATATAATGGCTGCATGTATATGTGTGTGTTTGCAGTTTTTGTCCAATTTATTAAAATATAGCAAAACATTTAATTCTGTGATAGCTTAGACAATATGGTGAATCTGACAAAGCAGCACAACAGTTTCAAATTAGCTGCCATACAATTTTTTTAAGAAAATTTATATTTTCTTACACATGTTTGAAAGTCTTATTTCAAAATAATCTCCGGAGTTAAAATCTCAATAAATTAGTGTATTAAATAACTTTGAAATTTCATTAAAAATAGAAAATTAAATATAAATACTGTGGTCATAAGCAATACTGATTTATAAAGAAGCTCAGGGAAAAGGTAAATTTTACTGATGTCAAGTTTTATTTGCGAATATGTTAATGATTGTAAAGCAAAAAAAGCTCGCGTATTAAAAATAAATCTGTGATGTTATTAGTTTACGTTATGTTTGAGGAATTGGAGTGACTTTATGTTTGTTTTTCAAAGCAAATTGTATTAGACCTCTATACGAACATCTAACCAATTTTCCTGTACATCCCCACTCAACACACAAACAGAACAGGTATGCCAGTGCATAACAGAAAAACCACAAGTGCAGATTTCCGGAAGAGGCTAAGAACCAATGTATCGTAGTTACGGAAAAATACGGTATGTAACTAAAAATATTTGTCTTCAATCGTTCCTGAACACGTAGATCGTCACAAAATAAAGCGGCCAACATGACCTGGTGTTCTGTTATAATTAAGTTACAAGTTCCAGATTTGTTTTACCTCACGACCAAACTCAATAAAATTGCCTACCTGACTTGTAACTGAATCAGAAAGAGATTTAAATAAAGGTAAGGTCAGTTCGTTACAATAATCTTTTCCTTTAAAGGTGATGTTCTGTTTCTAACCACTCTTACAAATATATTTCTAACACACACACACACACACACACACACACATACATATATATATATATAATTATTATTAAGTATAACAAGTAATACGAATTATTTACAGGTTTTTAAATTCTGGTAGGACCGGCGGTGGTGTTTAGGCACCTGTTACTTGAGCACTTGAATTTATTGCTCCAGTAGGTCCTAAACTGGATGTACTAACCGTTCAAAGAACATTATAACTCGCAGTATATTCTTAATTCATACACAGAGCGAAGTGTAAGTGTGTCTTAGACTTGGGTACCACGAGGGACGTCTAAATCCTCTCAATAGGTGCAGCTAGTCTATAGTCTAATAGGTTTTGCTATTAACTCAGTACAACAGGAAATAACCAGCAACTACACTATTAACGTCGAATCAACGCCCACTATCTTGAAACCGAAATAAATAGGGAAAAATCTTATACGTATGTCTTCTGAGCTTTATATTAGGAACCTTTGTACCAAATTAAAAAAAAAACAAATAAACAAAACAAATAAATATTAAACTTTTTTTTATTATATTATTTGTTTTTCACATTTGTATTCCGGTTAATCTTGGTTTGATAAGGTTTATATATTTTAATAATGTTGTCTAGTATTAGTGGCTATAGTGTTTAGTTTAAACCGTTTAGTGTTAGTATAGTATTTAGATTTAGTTTCCCATCCATCTAAGAGTTTTTGCTAGCCTTCATGTTTTTTTCGCCAAACCAGTAATTAATAATAATAATAATAATAATAATAATAATAATAATAATAATAATAATAATAATAATAATAATAATAATAATAATAATAATAATAATAATAATAATAATAATAATAATAATAATAATAATAATAATAATAATAATAATAATAATAATAATAATAATAAGTTTATTTGATTTAATCACACTTGTAATTAATGTTAAAATCTGCATAAATATTTATTTTATCAAAATCTTCCATAAAAGAAATTTAATAATATATTCCTCTTGTAAAATATAAATAATATTGTTAGTTTTGGAACTAACATTGAAAACACCAGGAAAACTTCAATATTATTAGGTGTTATTTTGGAACGTAATCAGCCTTCTTAAAATTATCAAAATAGCTCATACAGTGAGTCTGCCATAATTTTTAGTATTAGAATAAAACAAATTATCGTGTTTGCTAACATTCTTCCTTTGTTTTACATCCGGTTGCTGTGAAACAATCATTGTTAGGTTTGTAAAAAAAAGTTTTTTTTTCAAAATACTTTGTTAACTTCTTCACTTTTATGTTTTTGTTTAATTAAAAAATTTTCGATGGTTGGCATTTTGAAAGAATGAAATAATTGTTCAACGTTTTTTCACTAATACTGTCTTGCTAACATAAAAATATGTTTTAAAATGCATTTGTATAATGTAAACAGTTTTTGAGTAATAACTTTTTATATATATATATATATATATATATATATATATATATATATATATATATATATATATATATATATATATATATATATATATATATAAACAATTTTACTCCCGAAATGTGGTCAGGATTAGATTACGTAACTTTGGTCCTGGGTCTAGGACTTAAATTTAACTCCTGATTTTTGTAACTAATTCTATAAGAGTACCCTACGGAATGGGTACAAGCTGACCTAAAAGGCAGTTATTTGTAACTACATTGTTGTACAGCTTATTCTACAGTATGAAGCTTTTAATATGTATGTATGTATTTTACAAAATATTGTAATGGGTATTTTTTTAAAAATTCTGATTGATTAGCCTTTGGTTTCTAAAGTTACAGTTATTTGTAGTTGCATTCATGAAACACTTATTCTGCAGAATTTAACTTTTAATTTACTTAGTTTGCTTGTCTGCAGTAGAAGAGGGCCACCTTAACCAAACGGCTGGTTTGGGCATAAGCTGACAAGGACAGGTGAATTCTTTGAGTTGCTACATTTTTCTTACTATATATTGTTTGTGTCCTCTTCAAAAAAAATAATTTTCAATCAAATATATTAGCTTAAAATATATACAAAAATATTTTAAAAACTTCAGATTTTTGTTCATGTAAAAAGTCCGTGGAACTAAAAGTGTTACATCCGGATTGAGTTTAGGTTTTCAAAGTAAAAATTTTAAAAACGATTTATACTAAAAAGCTCCTTAAAAAAACTAAAAACTGTTTTCTTTAGAATTGATTGTAAAGATTTTGTCTATAGTTCCAAAAATCAATAACTACTAAATTACGGCGGTTTATTTAAGTTAGGTTAGGATATTAGGTTAGATTAATTAGGGTATGTTTATGTTAGGTTAGGTTATAGATAGGTTAGGTTATGATTATATTTAGGTTGTTTTTTTCGTAAATAAATCTTTATTTACCAACAAAAAAATCTTTAACTCTCCAAACAAATCCTGTTTGAGTGATATTAACAAAAAAATCAGTTTAATCTTGATCCGTAATTTTGTTCAAATGTTCCATACTTACTAAACTGACTTATAGCGATAGTTTTTCAATAATCCAATCTGCAATACCTGACGAAACGATTTTAATTTTTCCGGATTTTTGTCGACCGATTCTTAACAAAATTTGGGATTTGAATCGAGACGTGTGTTCTTAAATTTTTGAACCCTGTTTAATTACATTTGAGTGAATGTTTAAAAGTGTATGTAATGTTTTATTTATTGTAATTTTTGTGCTTGACTGATGTTGTTGAGTCAGTCACAACGTGCTAAGTAGAAACAAGTTTCGCCACTCTATCACTGAGAAAGCTTTCTGACCAGAAAATTGATGACTGCTTGCTCTTCTTCTGAGTTTGCATTTTAATTAAATAATCTACAATTCGGGTCCCGTTGGTGCAGCGCCTGTAACCTACTTTTAAAGTTTAAACAGTTTTGACATTAAAAAATAATTTATCAATGTCAGATATTGGAAACTACATTTAAAACTAATTTTTCAAATTTTCAATAACAATTTCAAAATTCAAAAATTAACATTACGGAGGAAGTACTTACAAAAACATTATAAGTACTAAACTTACAGATCCCGTTCTTTTGTGGTATGTACTCAAAATGAGTTTTTATTGCATTATGAAATCTTTAAATAATATTAAATGGATCAAATAATATCATTAAACCGTACATTTTAATTAAATTCTTTTTTTCAGAAAATAAAAAACTGAAAAATAATCATTAAAACTTTTTGATTTATCTTCTTACCAAATCCGTTGTGAAGTTATATTTTTCATTCTGTCATAATATTGAATAAACAGCTTATTCTTCAATGATTCCTTTCACGCTCATTTGGCCTAACTGTCTTTGGTTTTAATTACTCTTAAAACTAAATAAACTATATTACAACCAGTAATGTATAATTTATTTTTTATGAAAAAATAATTTTGCTGCTACTGAAGCCGTTAAAATCTTCTATGCTGGAAATTTTCTTTCCGTGCAAACTTTTTTAAAACAAAATATCCCTGCTTTTATATCGTCGCGAGATGTTGCGGTGCACACTGTGTAACGATAAAAAAAAAAACATTTCAATAAAAGTTTCACAAAAATACAAAAGTGCTTCTGAAAATAACTCGTAAAGAGCAAAGCGGATTGACCTTTTACATTGTTGAAAATATGAATGTTATGCTTGAATAAAGAAGAAAGGAGTAATGGGGCAGGCAAAAGCTATTACACAATGAACTGCAATGAAATTATTTATTTACAAGAAATTTTAATAAAAACATATAGTTCACAGAAAATAAAAGGAAGTACATACTTAACAATTAGTATTATAAATGTGAATAATTATAAATGTTTTTACTGATTACAAACAAAAAAGATCAAAGACAAACTCATGAAATTTCCTTTGTACAACAGAGCTAATACAGGTATTTTAATTTTTAATTTATTAATATACTAGTTCTGTGCTTTTACTTAGCTACAATATTTTTCTGGAATAAAAATTATAGTTTATCAATTAATTGTGAAGTTGACTTATTTTTTTTTGTATAAGCTACAGTAGGTTTATAAGTTTAGAAGAGAAGCATTTGTTTTTAAAAAAACAAGTAATTGTTTTTGGGTAAAATATAGTATTTTTCTGTAAAATGTTAGATTGTTAGACCAAAACCTAAATATCCACTACCAATCATGGCATTATTACAGCTAACATTTTACAATTAGGAAACAAGCAACAGTATTGTCGGTTGGTCAACCTATTTAGTTGGAAATACTCTTTTTTTAAATACATTAGATATTTTGAGTGCCCGCCATTTTGTTTCGAAAAGCGAAAGAAAGCTTGAGTTAGCGTAAAACCTATTAAGCATTATATTTTAACAAATAAAACTTCTATTGAAATCTGTTAAGTGTTTTCGTAGCTGACCAATGACAAAATTGATATTTTAATGTAACATGAGACATTGAATCACCAAAAATTTGTTTGTTAGATTAGTTTGTTCCAATGAACGAAATGAAGAAAAAATAAACCATACTAAAGACAATATTTTAAGTCGTGGAAGTACCTGTTTCAATATAAATAAAGTATTTTGTGTGACTGCCATTTTGTTTTGAATTAGTGTTTATAATTATGGCAAACAAAAATCGATGTTTTTGGAACATCGATAGATTCATGCCGATGTTTTTGGAACATCGATGGATTCATGCCGATGTTTTTGGAACAACGATGGATTCATGCCGATGTTTTTGGAACATCGATGGATTCATGTCGATACTTTTGAAACATCGATGGATTCATGCCGATGTTTTTGGAACATCGATGGATTCATGTCGATGTTTTTGGAACATCAATGGATTCGATGTTTTTTTCATCGATGTTTTGTCCCGATACATCGATATATCAATATTTTTAATAAAAAGGCTGGTATTGTTCCATCTCACTGATCTATTGGAGCATATTTTGCTTCTGTTATCAGCAGTTCAGCTTATCACTTCAGAAGGTGACAATGACAGTTGCACTCTGGCTATCTGGAGCTAGATTTCCGATGTCCAATTGTCAATGCTTTCATTTTTATTGTCTTCGACTGTTCTCTACACATGTACAGACTGTTTTGGCTGGTGGAATGTGTTGGATTTTGCTGTGGAGGAATTTTTCAAGTGATATTTTTGTTTATCTATACATGTTAATGTGTTTTTATATATGTTATACTTAATTCATTAATATTCGTAATCTACAAAAAAGAAACTCTCTCTCTCTCTCTCTCTCTCTCTCTCTCTCTCTCACATGATTGTCTTATTTTAAAAATCCTAAGAAGTATCGATGTCTCAAAAACATCGATATTTCTTAGGATTTCTAAATAATAAGGTATTTTAATAAAATAATAATAATATATAATATATAATAATATAATATAAATATAAAATAAATTATAATAAATATAAATAATAGGACATTTTAACGCATTGATGTTTTAAAAATGTTTGCAATCCTTAAGTGTATAGCAGTTCAAAGTAGTTTAAAAGCAGCTAATTGTATCTGGCCTTTTGGTGGCCTACTGTTTTATTGTTGTTGAATTAAATTTTATATTCTGAAGAAGTAGAATTTTTGTAGAGTAATTGATGTATATGTTGTTTTAATAAAATAGGTAAACCTGGCAAGATTATTTCAGTCTATTTATGTTGTTTATTTACTTGTGCAGACATGCTGGGTTCCTTGTACTGCAAAGTAAATGTAAGATTACATTGGTTTTTATCTACAATAAGTTTTAACTAAGCGTTCAGCTACTGTTACATAAAAGATAACAGCAAGATACAAAACTATACACACGATATAACTGAAATAGATTTCACGTTACAATTGGGTTTAGTTTACAAAATTATGTGTAATGGGGAGGAGGGACAGACGGGCGCCAACTGAGATAAAGTAAAGTGAAGAGGAAAGGAGGGAGTACAAAACAAGCTGTAACTCTAAATCTTGGAATTAGTTTGACTTGGGCGAGAGCGATGTATTTGTCTAACTTTATAGTTTTATTGAAGGAGTCGCGAACTGCAATCTTTATTATACTTTTAATAAATATCTTTGTTTAACTTTCAGCATAAATTACGCTTTTCTTTTATTCAATTTATTGCGAGCAGATGCAAACTGTAAAAGTATTGTTAAAGTAGTTAAATTTATTGCACAGTGGCAATTGATCAGAAAATTTATTAGTGTTTTACTTTCTGAAAATATTGCATTTTATATAAAACGTTTTGTAATCGTCTAACATTGTTTTAGGAAATTTTACTAAGTAAATCAGTGTTGGGTACTATTTGGAAATGAATAACGTTATATCAACCAAAAATCTGTACGAGCGGGGAACACTTGAAAGAAAACTGCGTACAGGGAAAACTTTCTTAAGAATACAGTACAATGTAGGAGCACTCCTCTCAACTCCCTCCAACAGTCCAGTGACAGAGAGTCTGCCAATCTGAGTGTACAAACTGCTACTACTCAGCGATAGTTAATAAGGAAAAGGAGGAGCACTTTTGAGATATTAGGGACTTGACCTCTCACTCGCACGTGTTTATCTCTGTCTCTAGGTCGTTTTCTAATCGGCTTACCTATAGGTCTAGGTTAATCCTGGAACATGCATACACCGTTTTTGAACGGTCTGTCGTCTATATTTCTTTAGTGATCCTTTTAAAAAACTTATGATCCTTACATACGGGCAAAGTATACTCAACGCCGGTTTGCTGCCGGTGGTTGTCACAACAGGTGTTCCCAAGAATAAAGTGGTGTACGTGACCTTAGGCATGCTATCACAAGGCACTCGCTCCAAGCTAATCTAGCTTAGTGTTCGTGTGTCTTCTTCTATACTTTTGTTGTAAAATGTTTGAAGATATTGACAATGACGTCTTTATTTCTGTAGTGAAGGCAAGACCTCTGTTATATTCAAAGACATATTAGCAACTAAAACTACTTGGCATGAAGCAATGACGGATTAATGCGATTTTGTGGGGGGGCGGTTGGATGATTCTACTTATAAGAGAGTCTCCTTGGGGGATGAAAATGTTTGAAATAATACCTTCAAAACTAGCACTGTTAAAATGTTAAGACTTAAATTAGGTATACAAATAAGTGTACAAATTTACTTGATTTCAGATAAAAAAATCACTTAATTTTTTTAGATTCCTATTTCACAATTCCAAAATGTTTTTCTTCTTTCTCCTCTTCTCAATATTTGTATACGTAATTTTTCAAGTATAACTGCAATTATTCCCGTTGCTTTACTCTTACCGTTAACACTGATCCTTCGTCCTCATTAATTCTGATCAATTTTAAGAGTCGAGAAATATCATTAAGTTATTGCAGTTAACGCAGGAGGAAAAGAGAGAACCAAAATTAAATATCTTATTGACGAACCCCGTTCTCATCCTCAGTATAAGCGTTACAAAGTGCAGAAATTTAATTGTATTTATACGGAAAATTTCATGTACATACAAAGTTGAGATCGGGATAATGTGACCAGTTTCCATTTTTATGGAAGTAAAATAGGATCTTTTACATTTTTAATTTTATTTATTTTTTCTCAGGAGTGGCGAAGGCTCCTTAGTCACCCCTTTAATACGTCCTAGGTGTGAGGTTTTATTTAGATCTAAATCCTAGTTTTGAAGAGTTTAAGAATAAAATAAAATTCTATTTCAGCGTTGAATAACCTCCTCGAGTCGGTTACACAGAAGTGTAGCTCATCAAATAAAGTAACGGACATGCGAATATAGTTGAGAAATTTATTTTCATCATGTCCCATATTTATAAATACCATGTACAATCTTGACTGCTCTCTCTTTTTAATAAATGGGATGAACCCAACGAAGGCGATCAAGTCTTCTTTTTTTACGGTGGTAGTGCAACTACGGTAACTGCAATTTATGCGCAACCAAGTATCAAGATGTCAACAAGAGAACTAATAAGTACTACAGGAAAAATCGGATTGCATGAAAAATTAGTTACTCCTACTGGCACAAAAATATCGGCCGACATTTTACCAGCCGTTCAAAAACGGTGTGTGCGAGAGGCCTTAGGGTTACACTCGCTGGTTTTGTCAATGCAACTAGTCATGAGGCGTATAAATCGGAACATGTATTTCTACTAGGTATTTTTCAATCCTAGTAAGTACCTAGTATCTACTGAATACTAGGTGCTACGTGCATGCGTCCTGATGCATGCTGATGCTTTGCTTGTATTTTCGCTACGTAGTGTGTTGTTGAAAGTACTAAATAATATATATATATATATATATAAGTTATATAGACAATTATTGTAAACTTTGCTAGATTTAGTGTTAGACTTAGCTATATTTAATGCTGACAATTTAGCTTTTAACACAGTAAGCATTTTCATGTACCTAGAGAAGAAAGAGCAGAAGCTCAGTGTGAATCGAGGTTTCACTCAGTTCGCATCTCAATGCATATGAGACGAACTTAAATAGTTATAATAAGTTTTAAGTGAATATTAAAGTCTTATTTTAATTATTAAAAAAGTTGTTTTTAAAAAGCGACGTCCCCGAAATCATACCATAACTGGCGCAGTCGGTAGGACACTTCGGGAAAATTAGTGCATATAATTTTTCTTCAGTTTCAACTGTTAACCGAAGTGTCGAACAAAAGACCAACCGTTTAATTTAATAAGTGTATATTACTAAATTGAACACAACCAACCGGCAAAGTGAATATTTGCAACCGTAGAGTGAACATCTACATCCGAACCGAAGTGAAGTGAAATAATTGTGTAAAAGTTCAGTGCATCACGCAATGAGCATAGAGTTTTGGATTTTGTAAGTAATACAAAGAAAAATAACCTTTGTGAATCTGTATACATTATCCTTAGTTATTTATAACATTTTAACTTTAAATAATAATTAAATTAAATTTTTTACAATGGCAACTCCTGTTTTAAAGAAGGAATATCTAGATATGATTCCGGAATATTCTGGAGAACCTACAATGTAAGTAGATTCATATCAATTTGTGACAAAATAGTTGCTAAATTTTATGTAGCTAGTAATCCCGAAGACTTTCAAAATGAATATTTGATGTCAACGATTTTAGCTAAATTAAAAGGATCTGCTTTAGAATTAGTTGTAAGTTCTAATAGCTATGCTTGGTTAGATGTAAGGAAAACACTTTTATCTTGTTATTCAGACAAAAGAGATTGCTTTACATTAAATCTCGAAATGGCTGAACTAAAACAAGAAGTCAATGAATCACCATTTAAATTCTATGACCGAATACAAAAATTGTTAAACCTGCAAATAGCATATTTTGTAAATAAAGAAGTAGGCAACCATTTGGTACTATGCGAGTATGTCCAAAAATTAACTTTACGAGTTTTATTAAGAGGGCTACAGGAACCATTAGGTTCTCTTATGAAAACGAAAAATCTCACAACTTTGGGTGAGGCACTTAACATGCTTACAAACGATTTCCAGTTTAAAAAAAACGGATTATTCCAAACAAACCGTTCCAACATTCCACCAAAAAAACCAATATATGCCAATCCGTAAACCAATACCTAACCATCAGTCTCAACAAAACCCTTACAAACAATTGCATCAACCACCACAACCCAATTCTAACTATGGACACAGACAACCTTACAATCAGACACAAAAACATTTCGTAACTAATTATACTCCAAAAACAGATCAAAGTTATCAACCCACGCCAATGAGCATTTCGACTAGACAAACGGGCACCGCGATTAGACAAAATAAGTTATACCAGATGACCGGCAAGCAGGTTGACCAAGAAAGCGATGACCACGCGATGTACGAACTGACGAGGCAAATACCTAATATTTCCTTATCAGACCAGGATGTAACAGACGAGAATTCGGAAGAACAATGTTTTGACTACAACCACACTGACGAAGACTGTGAAGATAACCAATTAATCTTACAATCCGAAGAGAATAATTTTTTAGAGATGACCAACTCAGGAACCGATTTTCGATAATGAATCTGAGGAGTGATAACAATCACTTACCTTTTATATACGACCCGAATACTAACTTTAAAATATTAATCGACACAGGTAGTACACGATCTTTTATAAGAAAATCATTAGGCCTAGAATGTTTTAAAACAAGAATAATTAAAGAACCTTTGAAGTAACCACTGCACATGGCGTTTCAAGAGAAAACTTTAGTTGTAAACTACCTTTGTTATTTAAAAAGGAAATGAAATTTTACCTTTTTGACTTCCATAAACAATTTGATCTATTGTTAGGTTTGGATAACATTAAAGATTTGGGAATAAATTTAGATTTTATAAATAATAAGCTAACCTTGTGTGGTAAGAAGATTCCTATTCACTATTTTAACACGGAAGAAGACGTATCACAAAAAAGAACAGACTCTGTTAAACAACAAATTTCAAGTTACATAGTACAAGCAAGAACCAGTCAAATTATGAAAATTTCAGTAAATAATATAAATAACGGTGAAGGAGTGTTAGCATATAAACAAATAAATGGGTTAGAAATTCCTCAATGTTTAGTAACAGTACGTAACGGCGAAGCTCTTTGTCCCATTACTAACAACACAACAAGAAATATTAAAATGACTATAAATGAAAGATTTAAATTAGAACCCTAAGTGATTACAATATTTATGAACCAAAAACATTGGACAATAGAATTAATTTTAATATGACTGATTACAAAAGTCGAAAAATATTTTTGATTTGTCAAAAATTAGAGTAGAACACATGAATTCGGAAGAAAAAATTGCCATTACTAAATTAGTACAAGAGTACGCAGATATTTTTCATGTTGACGGAAATAACTTGACCTTCACTAATCAAATAAAACATATAATTCGAACCACAGACGAAATTCCCGTATATTCTAAAAACTACAGATATCCAGAAATTTATAAAACGAAGTTAACAAACAAATTGATGATATGCTGAATCAGGAATTATTCAACCTTCTCAATCCCCGTGGAACTCTCCAGTTTGGATTGTACCCAAAAAGCAGGACGCCTCCGGTAAACAAAAATTTCGACTAGTAATAGACTTCAGAGGCCTAAACTCAAAAACAATTGATGACCGATTTCCTTTACCAAATATAACAGATATTTTAGACAAATTAGGACGATCTCAATATTTCTCGACATTGGACTTAGCTTCAGGATTTCACCAAGTGGAAATGGACCCAGACAGTGTAGAAAAACAGCATTTTCAACAGAAACCGGACATTACGAATTCTTAAGAATGCCTTTTGGTCTAAAAAACAGTCCTCCCACATTTCAGAGAATTATGAACAATGTTTTAAGGGGAATTCAAAATGAAACATGCCTAGTATATTTAGATGACGTCATAATTTATTCGACTAGTCTCCAAGAACACATACAAAGACTTAGGAAAGTTTTTGACAGATTAAGGAAAGCAAATTTTAAAATTCAGTTAGACAAAACCGAATTTCTTAGAAAAGAAGTAGCGTATTTAGGTCACTTAGTAACGGCAGAAGGTGTCAAACCAAATCCAGATAAAGTGAAAGCAATTAAAAACTACCCAATTCCAAAAACCACCAAACAAATTAAGGGATTTTTAGGTCTATTGGGATACTATAGAAAATTTATTAAAAATTTTGCTGGAATTACTAAACCTTTTACAAACTGTTTGAAAAAAGGTGCAACAATTAAAATAGACGATCCAAATTATATGAACTGTTTTGAAACTTGCAAGAATATATTATCTAATGAACCTTTGTTACAATATCCAGATTTTGAAAAAGAATTTAAATTAACTACGGATGCTAGTAATTTTGCGATCGGAGCAGTGCTTAGCCAAAATAAAAACGGAGCTGATTTACCTATAGCCTATGCGAGTCGAACGTTAAGTGATAGCGAAGTCAATTACTCGGCGATAGAAAAGGAATTACTTGCTATAGTATGGGCAACTAAATATTTTCGGCCCTATATCTACGGAAGAAAATTCAAAATTTATTCGGACCACAAACCTTTACAATGGCTTTTTTCAGTCAAAGAACCAAATTCTAAACTTCTTCGGTGGAGACTTAAATTAGAAGAATACGATTACCAAATAGTGTATAAAAAGGGCAAGTTAAATCAAAACGCTGACGCACTTTCTAGAATACAACTAAACGTTAGCGATACCAGTCCAGTGAACTCAGGATCAACGACCGATCAAGACATTCAGCAAACAGTAGCAGAATCAGTAAACTTATATTTTCCAGAAGTAGACGACGCTCAATCGATGTTAGCCAACATAGATGAAACGGAAGATATCTTAGTCGACTTGGCAGCAGCAGAAGATAACGCTGAAGATAACGACCAGACGTTACATTAAAATTTTGAAGGTAAAACAATGATTGAAATGCCAATTTTGGATGAACCTGTTAATTTTGGAAAAAACCAGATAATAATATCTCTTGTAAACTATAACCCCAAAAAAGTAAAAATACAAAAATTATTTAACAACAGTAAAACAAGATTCATTGTAGAGATATCTAAAAATAATTTCGATAATGATGCCGTAAATTTTGTAAAACAATATTTAATACCAAATATAAAATATAGTATATACTTTGAAAACGATATTTATGAAAAATTTGCAACTTGCATAGCCAGACATTTTAAAAATTCGCAACTATGGTTAATTAAAAGCACCACAAAATTAGTGGACATAACCGACGAAGAAGAGGTTCAGGAAATCATAAAAAATTATCACGTAGGGAAAACCAACCATCGTGGAATTCAGGAAACATACGAACAAATAAAAAGGAGATATTATTGGCCAAATATAAAAAATCATATTCAAAATTTCGTAAACAACTGTGACATTTGCTTAAAAACAAAGTACGAGAGGATACCCTTAAAGCTAGAAATGAATTTAACACCAACAGCTACGAGACCACTACAGATAATGCACGTGGACAGTATTACGCTTGATAAGCAAAAGTTTCTAAGCATTGTTGATAGCTTCTCTAGATATGCGCAGATGTATTGTATTGCAGGTGCACAGGCTGTCGAAATAGTCAGCAAATTCTTGGAGTTCTTTTCTCATCATGGCATACCAGAAGTTATAGTAGCAGATAACGGCGTGGAATTTAATAACAGGTTAGTAAAAGAAATGATGGATTTACACAAAATAAAAATTCATTTCATAAGCACACAACATCCACCATCGAATGGGATGGGAGAAAGATTACATTCTACACTAATAGAACATTTAAGATTATTAAACAACCAATCTGAATTTAAAAATGAAACAATAAAAATAAAGTAAAATATGCAATAATCGCCTACAACAACAGTATACATTCTGTAACGAAATTAACTCCGTTTGAAATTTTAAATGGACACATAAATTCCAATTCACTTTTAGATATTGACGTTGAGAGACAAGTTATGAATGATTACGTTGCCACCCACAAAGAAAGGACACAAAGATTGTATGAGATTATTAGAGAAACAAACCAAAATACAAAGGAAAATATTTTAACTAAAAGGAATGTCAATAGAGAATTAGTACCCGAAATTCCATCTGATGTTTATGTCAAAACTGTACAGAAACAAAGTAAAACTAAAAACAAATATAATAAAGAAGAAGTTACTTCAGTAAACGCAGAATTAAAAACGGCAAAATTAAAGGGAGACACCTAACACCAAACAAAAATCCATCTATCAAAAATTAAAAGACCAAGGAAAATCAGTAAAATTCCAAAATCTAATGATCCGTCTATATATCCTGTTCCAGGTCCCTCCTCTTCCTTCAGGGAGTAATTAAAGATAAGCTAGTGATAATTTATGTAGAAAATAAAGTTAATATTAAGAAAATTAGGTATACTTCAACCAAGTATAATTTCCACAAAATAATTGTTCAGTGAAATATAAAAAAAATCATCAGTTCTATAATAATAAATTACCATTAGAGCCATAAATAGAAAATATGTGGGCATTTGAAAGTGTAATAGACGTAAGTTGTAAAATTAGAGCTAAAGAAATAGTATATTTGCTGAAATTGCTTATTGTAAATGAAATAGACTATAATATTTATAAGTTGTTATTTGTACCAACCAAATATGAATCAGGATATATAACTGTAATTCCTAGAGTAAAATATATGTTAATGTCTAAATCTAAGTTAGGTAAGGTTAAACCCTTAGGTTTAAACAGTGATTGTAAGAACAAAATTCATTCAAAATCTCTATGCTCATTGGAACAAATAACTAATCATAATCTTGATTGTGAAACATCTATAATACAATCCGGCAAGACGGACAGCTACAAATATTCTGCATTGGAGATTCCTGAAAATTTAATAATATGGATTCCTGAAATGAACCAATATTTGGCAATTTTACCTCAAAAGGAAACTACAGCAACTACACTTTGAGGGATCTACTTAATCAGTCCCAACAATGATTCAATTCTTTATCAAGATAAACAATTGTATCATTTAATTTAGACGCTATATCAAAAATTCATCAACATTCAGTTACTACAAGAAAAATCAGCATCATATTCGGAAGTCTTCTCCTGGTGATTATTTATATTGTGTTTAAAAGATTTTCGGGAAAGGACCAACGTCAACCCAGCACTCAACCACCCCCGGAAGTTTTGTTTAGGGATGGAGGAGTTATATAGACAATTATTGTAAACTTTGCTAGATTTAGTGTTAGACTTAGCTATATTTAATGCTGACAATTTAGCTTTTATCACAGTAAGCATTTTCATGTACCTAGAGAAGAAAGAGCAGAAGCTCAGTGTGAATCGAGGTTTCACTCAGTTCGCATCTCAATGCATATGAGACGAACTTAAATAGTTATAATAAGTTTTAAGTGAATATTAAAGTCTTATTTTAATTATTAAAAAAGTTGTTTTTTTAAAAAGCGACGTCCCCGAAATCATACCATAACTTATATATATATATATATATATATATATATATATATATATATATATATATATATATATATATATATATATTATTTACTTCTTGTTGTCATCCGTTTAATGTTTCATTAAATAGCTCAGCTGTTTAGGAAACGGCCTGCAAGAACACCAGTGGAACAAAATGTGCGAGTGAGAGGTCAAGAATCCCCACTCTTTCACCACAGCTCCTTACTTTTCCTTAATATCGCTGACTAGTGACAGTTTGTAAACTCAGACTGTAATGATCCACTTGACTGTTGCAGAGAGGTGGAGGGGAAATTCTCTCGCAGGCGTTTACTGAATGGCTGGACTATAGTGTGTGTGGAACTGGCCTTATCTCAGACGTATAGTATTTATTTAATGTACTACAAAATTTGTTTTCTACAGTTTCAAATATGACGTTACAGAAATAGCTAGAAGCATGTAAATATAAAATAATAAAATATAAATGATAATGCTTTCTGCCTAGTATTCTGAAAAAAATCAGGTGCGATATCCTGCCATCGTTTTTGATTAGCGCTAATGTTGGTAAAAATAATAGTGTACGTGACAGTATATTCATTCAGACTGGATATATTTTTTCCGTTTTATATAATTATTTTATACATAATAATATGATGTCATCTAAGGCTATTATTATATTGAAAAATAATAAAAAGGTGAACATATTTTATCTCTTTTTATTATTGAACTGTCCGTAAACCCTAAACTATATTATTGAAGTGTAATTAGAAATTCAAATAATAATAATATCTTACCGAAAACTTATTTTAAAGTATTAAAATCGAACAAGCCGTGTATATTTAATTTATTTTTTCATTGTAATACTAAATCACTGGAAATCAAACCATTATTCAAAACGAAATGTGTAGTTTAGATTTTTCAGTGTTAGATTAGTACTGGGTTAGATCTATATTTTATTTAGTACTTTCAACAACACACTACGTAGCGTAAATACTAGACAGCGTTTGTGGAACAGGTATTTGGAATAGGTATGTCTACGTACTTGGAATAGTTGTCCTAGTGTCGGAAACACCTAGTGCGACCCATGACTGAATACAACAGAATGGCAACGACAAGAAAAGTGTTTCTTAAGCACGGAATCAATTGGCGTATTCAGAATCACGGGTACTTGTAGTTGTGACAGATTTACAAATGCAGCAGCTGCGTTAAAAACCGCAACTCGTGTTGTCAAATGGAGCATGTGACGTTCACCGTTCTGTCGTTATCTCCGGACACGTCTTTCAATAGTCTGTAGGCAGATTGTGTGTGTAAGTAAATATGTACTGTGATTAGTAGACCTGTAACTTTGTGGACATTTTGCGAATAAAATGTCCGATATCGAAAAATTTAATTAATGAAGTGAGTCTCAGTTCAGCATGAGTAACAAGGATGATCGTACCAGAAACTTACAATGCACATTTAACAATAGTTCAGAAAATGGTGTAACATTCCTAAGGAAATAAGACAAGAACTTCTTGTCGTCACCTGTTTAATGTCTCATTAAATAGGTCGGCCGCTTAGGAAACGGCCTGCTAAGAACAACAGTGGAACAAAATGTGCGAGTGAGTGGTCAAGTCCCCCACGCTTTCACTACAGCTCCTTACTTTTCCTTTACTATCTCTGACTAGTAAAAGTTTGTAAACTTAGACTGTGCAAACGTCTGTGTCACTGGACTGTTGCAGAGAGGTGGAGGGGAAATTCTCTCGCAGGCCGTTTACTAAATGGATGGACTATAGTGTGTGTGTGTGTGGAACTGGCCTTATCGCAGACGTATAGTATTTATTTAATGTACTATAGATTTTTTATTTTCTATAGTTTCAAATATGACGTTACAGGAATAGTTAGAAGCAAGTAATCACTCAAAAGGCATGTTTCCAACAGCTTATTCGGTCCAGTATGAATGCTCCATTGCGGAACCGTCGAACGCAGTTCTTGCGATTCCGCAACGACAAAACCGGTTAGCGCGACCTTAGCTTTATAGAATATCAGTTAGTATAGTAATTGAATATAAACGTAGTAGAATGATAACCCTTATGAGAGATATACGCTGATTGCGGCATCTTGTGGTAGGGTGTTCAACTACAGTTAAACTGATAATAGTAGGCATACTGTTTTCTCAAACAACTCCACCACCTCTTCGTACAGCTTGCAGCTTTCGTAGCGCCACATAGTCCAATAACTTGGACTTCAGTTGCTAATATCGAGCATGCTTTTTATAATGCTATCTGTATTTTTATGTTCAGTAAATATTGGTCGAGAAATAGTCCTGGAAATAGCTGCTGAATTAGCTAAGTAAGACTGTTAGCATGACAGAGAACGACAAGCGGCCGAGATAAAAAAACGTTTCGATAGACAAGCGATGACGATCAGAGCTAGAGATGTTTTTAAAGCCAAAGGTTACAGCAACCTATCGTTATTTTTTAAGTGAGTAGTTTTTTCGTTGTGTAAACTTTTCTCCTTTTTTCTAAAAGTTAAAAAATTTTCTTGGACTTATATATATAAGCTAAGTGAAACAGTATTTATTTCCCTAAACATTAATTTCAAGTGGTTATAAAATAATTCTTGAAAAAACCGTATTGCATTGCATGCACTGAGCCATTTATATAAGTACACATTATATCTATTGATTAACCGGAAGAAGAAAGTGGCAGAATATGTTTTATACTGTAGACATAATTGTCAACGAAAGAAAACTTAAAAGAACTTGAAGTAATAGATCTGTTCAAAGAAACAAACATATACCCTGCAACAAGACGAGCCTTATCCATTCTGCTAGCTCTCCCATCTACTACAACCACGATAGCAAGCAGCTGTAGCACACTTGGAAGAGTGAAGACGTGGCTCAAAAGCACAATGGTGGAAGAAAGACTGACTGGGCTTTGTTGCATGTCACTTATTTATTACATTTCTTGGTCATTATTATTTTAAATCCATAGTGGGGAATTGTATAAACTTTTGTTCATTTTTGAGCTATATTTTAACATGCTCAGTTACCCCCCCCCACTAGCCACCCATCTCTTAAATGGGATGATTTGCCTCTCCCCCTCCCAGCTCAGATCCAGTGTACGTCCTTGAAGGTTAATACAACAGCCTAAATAGTGGAATTTTTATAAGAAGGTATTTAGGTATGTAAAACCGAGTGGTAATCAGACTCTGAAATGTAAGAGGAAGTGGTCAAATAGTTAAAAAGCAACAACATACATCTACTGTGTTATTTTGGTAAAAAAAGAAGAATTTAGTTTTGAATTTTCTGAATTCCTAGGTTCTTTTGTAAATTTTTATTTGTGTACTTATTGAATATTTTATAGATAGCCAAACCATTTCAAATTACGTTTTGTGAACATTTTTTCCTGTAGATGTAGGTGATTTTCTGCCTTCTTAAAACTAAGAAAAACACTGTGCCGAAATATAAAACCCATCGTTAAAACGACAGAAGATATTTTATCTGGAAATTGCTCGAGTATATTACAAATAAATAAATCTAAAAGTATAAGTTTACTAGTTCACTTTGTTATCTATAATACAGATAGAAAAATAAATTTTTCAATAAGGATTAAACGATTTCGTATGGAAAAAATAGTTAGAAAAAGAAAAAATACTTAATAACCGTCATCTCCAAGACTTTGTTGGATCTTCAGTAATATAACGCCTGGAGTAAATGTGGTAATGTCTAGGATTACAGGATACAATTAGATACGGAGTAATTTCAACGGTAATATAGAGTAAGTGCTGCCGTCTATGTTACGACGTTTGTACTAATGCTCAAGCGTTGAAGCGAAACAGAGAGCGGTTTCTTTCATTAACCTTAATGGACGAATGGACGATCGATTAGATCCTTGTTCTAGTCTAGAAATCTGATCCTGAAAATTAGGCTACTTTTGGGTTCCGTCACTAATTTCTACACTCTTACATCTTAAGTATCAAAAGAAATAAATAAAGCCTCTTATTTGGTGTTGTTTTAAAACTCTCTTGGATGCTTTAAAGGATTGTTCCTGCATTTTAAATACTAAGACAAAACGTGCATTCATTTCTTTAAAACGCATTTAATTTTATGTTTTTTTTTTGGTTTTTTTACTAAAAATATTTTATTTTAAAAACAACTGAACCTATCACAAACAAAATAGCGTCAACTGTTTCAATTAATAGGGACTACTAAAAAATATTTGTGAATTCACTTTGGTTATTTAAAAATGGCGACCATTTGAAATAAAATAGCAAGTTTGTGAACTACGTAAAATAACTCGAAAAACAGCCTGTGTTACTAAAGATTTAAATTATTAATAACTTATTTTAGGAAATTTCATGACAATTACAACGATACTATGTGTTTTTTAAAGTTCAACAAAAAATAAGAGTTGAAAATTTTGTTTGACCAGGCGCGTCCCATTTTGAGTGCTATCAAGGATCGACCAACAACACAAAAATAGGGCAAACATTACAATATTTTTAATGTTTCGTTTTTTGTGTAATAACCCCATGTAAACTATTAAATTTAAATTTGTAATTGAAATAAAGCATGTGTTATTTTGTCCCATTGATGTTAAACAACCAAAATCTACCGCTACCTGTCAGACAAAACCGACAAAAACTCTAATGCTTTCCGTCGGTTAAAAAAAAAGTATCATTATGTTTGTAGTGAAATTTCAGAAAATAAACTATTGTTAAATTGTTTTTAAAATGGTTGATGTTTGAGTTATTTTAGATTAAAATGGTCGACATTTTGAAACCAGCAAAGTAAATTCAAAAAGTTTTTTAAACTGAGAATCTCTATTAATATAAAGAGTAATCTACATTTTGGTTGGAGTCGGTTTAGTAGTCTATCAAGTATATTTTTTTTAGTTTAAAATTACTTAGAACACAGAAAACTCAGTATGTTTTAAACAGATGAGTACAAGTGTTGTCCTTATTTCTTACCTAGAAACAATCTTAAAATATCCGATAACAGTTACGGAACATCCTGTTGTTTATTTTTCTTTCTTTGTTATTAATTTAAATTAATATCGCTCAAATTTCCAATTAATACTTTTCCTTTTTAATGTTATTTTTTCGCCAAAAACTGTTTAATTTATTCTAAAAGTATTATTTTCCAAAGCCAAATTACGACCTTGGAATTCATTGCAAAACAAAGTACAAAATCGTCAAGAAAAATCTATATTTAAGTGAAATTAAAAACAAAAACTCAGCCTTATATTCTTATAAATTTATAACAAATTTAAATTGATTGAATCCTGTATTGTGATAAATATCACTCTGAATTAGAAAGAATAAAAAATCTGAGGCTGTATTTTTTTATGTTTTATTTAATCCCATTAAAAATATTTCTGATTTGTTTTAAAAATTAGTTCACGTTATCAAATGTTACAAAATTTATTTAACATTTTGCTATTAAATCTTTTAATATTCTTATTTATATATACGTTTTATTTTCAATCTATTTCCTAACTATCATTGTTAAAAAAACGTCCTTTAATCCATTTTGTATCTGTGCTACTACAAAAACATTTCTAGTATTTTCTCTAGAATTGTCGCCGTCAAGAGACATGCGCTCGCAGTTTAAACAAAGAGAAAATCAATCCTTCTTTCAGTTCAGAATTACGTATAAGCTAATTTACTTAGAATCGTTTGACGTACCTAATAGCAGTGAATGTTGCAGCTGAAAGGAATAAATTTAAATGGACAGATGAGTCTTCACTGTTTGTTAAGAAAAGTAATGCTGTGATTACTTGTCCCAATTCTTTCAGTAAATAGACTATATCAAATGGGGGACATGGGAAACAACAAAATCCCTTATTTTTTTTACATATATAGGTTTTATTTAATCAATTTTCGAGCTATGCACTGCTGCCTGAATTGATTGTTAAGAGGATTAATACTGACAAATTTTTCAATTCATTTAATAAATAGACTACGTGCAATATCGAGAAAACGGACACCGAAACCTGCAAGACTTATATTTCTTTGTCTGGATTATTCATTGATCCAGTTCTGCAGTGCTACCTTGTCTTATTGTTAAGAGGATTAATACTGTGACAATTTCTTGAATTCATTCAATAAATAGACTAAATACACTATCGTGAAAACAAACATTGAAAACTACAAGACATGTATGTCTTCGTCTATGTTATTCAATGGTCCAGTTTTATATTTCTATCTTAACTGTTTTGTTAAAAGGATTAATACTGTGATTATTTCTTAAATGCATTCAATAAATATACTACGAACATTATCGCGAAAACATTTAACGTGTATCATGTTTTAGAGCTGGTTTTGATGTTGGATTTTGTACGTCGCGTGGTGCGAGAAACATGTATATTGATGTATAACAGTATACTTTTTACGTCATATGTCTCATTTTAAATTAATTATAGTTGAAATAACTAGTATTTCGGCATGGGATCGAAACGGGGACCTTTCGTGTGAGATACAGGTCGTAACATCTACACTACGGAAACTGCGAAAAAGTTTGACCGATGTAAATATATGAAATGAATCGTTAATTTAATTTTGGTAGTTATGTTAAAAAGATCAGTTGTTTTCTATTCATTTGTAACGATCAGCTGACAGGTTTTGTTGTTAAAAACAGCTGATTTCATTGAACAGCTGACAAGTTATAATATATTTGCAGGTTATGTTGTTAATAACTACGTATATTAATTTATCGTGTTTTAGAAAAATATAGTAATTAAAATAGCAATTAATAAATAATACAAGATTATTTAATAAAGTACAATACATGTAATTATATTTTTTTAAAAAAAAGTCTGTTATTGTACAAAAAAAAAACAAATGTGTCGTGTTTTCGAACAAATTGTCCTAATTAAAATTTTGAACTGTGAGCCATTATTAAAATCACTCTGTTCCTCTTCTTGCGAAATCTTAAAACGTACTGAATAGCCAATGGTGGGTGTCAGTGAAGACGTTCTCAGCTTCAGCTTGTGACAGTGACCGACGCGCTCAGGGTAATCCGAATGACTCACTTTCGGTTTGCAAGTTAACTAAACTATGAAACTTATCTGCACTCCTCGTGTCATACTCGAGAGGTGCAATGTATGACTGAATCGTAGAGGTCAACGGACAAGAAATAACTTAAATAAATGCAGTAGCGATTTTAGTCTTAGTTTATAAATAAAGGCATAGCCAACAATTCCTAAGTTGAAAAAAACTTAGCAAACACTTAAGTTTTTGTGTCATGTAGAGGTCTTATTTATTCAGTGGCTCACTCTGTAGTTATATTTAACTGAGGCACAGTGTCGGCGTCAAGATCACGTCATAACAAGCAATCAGTACTTTACCTGCGAAGTACAAATTTAATTAAAGTGCAATTATTTCAACATGTATCGTGTTTTAGGGCTGGTTATGATGTTGGATTTTGCGGGACGCGTGATGCGAGGAACATGTTTATATTGATATATAACAGTATAATTTGCGCGACGCATGTCACTTATTAAATTAATTATAATATTCTGTGTTTTCGCCGGGATCGAACCGGAAACAATGCATGTGTGAGGCACACGTGATAACCATTACACTACGGAAACAACGAAGAAGTTTGAGCGATTTAATTTCATGAAATTAATTTAATTTTAATAGGTATATTAAAAGATCAGTTGTTTTATATTAATTCTTAATTAATTGTTTTATATTATTGAACATCTGTACGCTATAAAACTTTTCAGGTTATGTTATGTTATGATGTTAATTTGTCGTGTTTCCTACAAATGTTCGTAATTAAAATAAAAAAGGAACTATAACTCTGGTGATTTTAGTTAATCCTTCTATAAGAATGAATGTATAAAACGTCATTTTATACGAAGTAAACATCAAACAAGTTTGTTTGTATGTACTGAAATTTAATTTATTAATTCGTCCAACTTGTATTGTTTCCTAACGAGATGCAACGCCTGACTAGAACGTCACGGTCACGTAGTAACAAGCAGTACTATAGCTGCCAAGAGTAAATTTCAATGCACAGAAAAATATATCCGCATTTATTTTCTCACAGAAACACTGATGTTTTTACTTCCAGTTCTATGAATAAATACATGAAATATCGCGTTTGGCAAACATTGCAAACATCAAGTACTGAAGTTTGTTTGTTTTGTTTGATTTATTCAATAGTCTACTTCTGTAGAGCTGCCTACTCAGATGCAATCTATGACTGGAGGCTCAAGGTCACGTGACAACAAAGAATTAATGCTGCAGCCGCAAAACACAGATTAAATGCGCTTTTTGTGTAGTAACAGTAGAATTATTTTTTCCTGTGCAAGGAATAAATACATAAAATTTCTCTTCATGAGAACTATCAGTCAGTACTCAAGTATGTTAGGGACTGTACTCAGACTCTAAGTTAATGTGTTTTTTATGCAGTTGTGCCTACTAAGGTACAATGTCCGACTGGAGCACTAAGGTCATATAACAACCAATCGATATTTCCACAGTAAAGTACATATTTAAATGCATCTTTGCCTATTTACTATACAAATAAATGCAAAGCATCCATGATTTTTTTTCTTAAATAAAAATGTGGTTTCATTTTTTCCAAATGTATAAAAACCCACTTCACGAAAAGAATACATTTAAGAGACTTGTTTGGTTTTAAAATGTACCACGTTTTAAGACTCGTGATGCAAGGAACATGTTTAAATTGATACAACAGTATATATTGCGCGTCGCAAGTCTCTTAGTAAATTAATTATGATTAAAAAATACTGTGTTTCCGCCCAGAATCGGAACGGGGATTCGCATGTGATTCGGACCTGATAACCACTACACTAAGGAAATTACGAAGACGTTTGACCGATTTACGTATGTGAAATGAATCGTTAATTAAATTTTGCTAGTTATAGTAAAATATCAGTTGTTTTATATTAATTCGTAAACATCATTGAACAGCTGATAGTCTCTAATGCGTTTCGCTTATGTTGTTAAAAATTTGTCGTTATATTGTTTTGTAGTGTTTTCGAACAAATTATTGTAATTAAAATAAAAAATAAAGAGAAAGCTTTATATACGATTTTTATTTTTGGTTTAATAACATAATTTTCTTATTAACATGCTAAATGAAATGTTTGTGTAAAAAAAATGATCGTAAAATATAAATTTAAAACAGTCTTTGTTTAGTTTATTCCTAAAAAACGTAAATCTTGTGCAACGTAAACGTTGTATAAAACGTTTACCTTAACTTGCCTCTTGCCAAAGTTGCTTTTAGTCTTTGGTTGTGGCGTTTATTTCAGTTACTATGAGATCTTTTTTCACTTGTAGTTTTACTAATCACCAGCACGTTTTAGTTTTTGTTCTTCCGCTTTAGATATTAGATCTAAATTTTAGTTATAATATTCCATTTATAATAATTAACTTAAAGAAACTAATATAACTCCTAATCAAACAATCGATCACGTTTAAATGCATTGAGATGTTTTAGTCAAAGTAATTTTCTAGATTTCCTAATTTTATTTGTATTTTCATTACGCCATCTTCTGCTCTTCCCGGGAGTGAAAGAAGTTCATACAGGTGAATACTATTACATCTTTCTCCCTTCATATACTGCAAAGTTACTAGTAGAAACAATTTATTTATCGTACTATATATTAAAAGCAAGATATGCACATTATAGCACAAAGTAATAAGTTTTAAGGGCTTGTATCTGGGCCAAGTCATAGATAAATTTAATTACAAGGTAACAGTCAGAGCTACGACAGCGCTCCTGGTGTGAGACTTAATAACTTTGTCAGCGTAGCTCTACCTGTATTTGCGATGCATCTGAAAACATTAGACAGATGGCTGAGTGATTTTGTTAAATTATTTTATCGTAATAATTTTGTATTTTATTATACTACATCTAGTCATGCAAGATGGTCATGGGATTCGATTGGTTGTAAACATTAGTCGGCTAGTAGTTCGATTAATATCCATGACACGCGAATCACCAAATTGTTTGTTTTAGGCTTACTTATATACACAGATTTAAAAAAAAAACGTTTATTTTACCAGTCATATATTTACCAGTGTTATTAGTAGGGCCTATTGTCTTATAAACACCAAATAACCAAGGCAGATTTCATGCGACAAAACTATTTAAAGGTAAATATTAGGCCTACAGTTTTTTTAATTAAATCAGACTATCTGTATAACGATTTCGTGTATATTACTTTACGAGTATTAGGAACAATAAAAACATTGTTAATTTAAAAAAAAGATATAATTTATTAAACAATAATTTTAAACCATAAAAATTGCTATGTTTATCGTTAAAAAAGGTTTATTTCTTATTTTTATTTCAAACAAAATCCTAAAGTTTATTTAACAGAGAAATTTAAAAAAATATAATACATGGTTTCGCGACATTATATAAACTTCTTTACATCCAGTGAACTTAGGTTGGACAAAAACAAAATAATTGTTTTTCTTTCAAATCGTTTTTATCGAATTTTACTTGAATTTTTATCTTATTGACCGAGCGAAGCATGTTCCAAGTCGCTGTTCAGCATTTTGCTTAAGTGTTTGTTACACAATTTTGGCCAAACGCATTTTTTTATATTTGTTACGAAAGTACCACGTATAAAGCCCGAACGACTTATTTATGATTTCCCCATTTAATTCCGTTTCAAGATGGCGATCTATGATTCAACAATGACGATTTTAGTTACTCTTTCCGGTAATGCTGGCTAAGCGGCAAGACCTGTTGTAATTTTGACAGCTTCATGGAAAAACGCATAAATTTCCAAATAAACGTGGCCTAATAACATTTTACCTAAATATTACGGTTACCGGTTAAATTGGCGGAAAAGATCAGCATAAGAGCGCTGTCGTAGAGCTGTGACCGAACAATTAAGAATATAATACGTGATCTAATGTTCTTTGAACTACTTGTTTAAATTTTCGCAACTCAAGATATTGTACAAAATTTAAATAAAAGAAATTGTTCGACAAATCGAAAAATAATTCACAATTTTTAACAGGCGTCAAATATTTGTTGCAGGTTTTAACCTTGCACCTGTTTAGTGCCAGCGAGGTTATAAACACTGTAACACTGCCTACTATAAATTTCTGTTTTATCCGTATTTATCTTCGTATTACAGAAAGGCTTTATGAATTCAGTAAACTTCATCTAAACATTGAATTTTATTGAAATCTGTCAAAATATCTAATCACCACACATACTGATTTACATCCAGGGAAAAAATCCTTCTTAGATTATTCGGAAAGGAATTTATACATAATTCTTTTTACTAGTTATAACAGTATACCTTGCAGTATATTCTTAATCAATCGCTGGAGTGCGCCGCTATAAGTCGCACTTGTAACATTTTCCGCCAAGTTAACCACAAACCTTTATTTTTTAGAGAAAATGTGACTGGACCATCTTTAAAATAAATGTTAAGCTCTTTCCCCATGAAGCGGACAAAATAATATATATCTTCCCTTTCATAAAATAGGCCTATTACAGGAAACAGCCAGAAACTACACTCATTATCGTTAAATCAGAGGCCGCCATCACGAATCGGAAGGGAATAGGACAACATCTTACAAATGCGTCGTTTGGGTTTTATACAAGGTGCTTTTGTACCAAATTTTAAAATAATTGTTCAATATGTTTCGCCAAAACTGCGTAAAAACCAAAGAAGCACAAAAACCAAATACCGAACGTCCGAGTTGAACAGAGAATTGGCTTCTTTCGGTCAAAAATGAAATAATGTATAAAACACATGACTTATCTTTTTCATTATCACTAGTGATAAAAATATAAATATTGGATGCAATGAATACGAGAATATACAACAAATTAGCAAATCAAGAAACTTTTAAAAAACTGTATTTCCTCTAATTAAACTAAAAAAAATGCACACGTAATTAATAGACTAAATACGTTTTTTTTTGGTACCAAAAAATATCAAAAATTGAAACTAAATTACCGAAATTTTAAACGAAAGTGCAAGGATTGTTTGATGCACAATACTCAACAATTAAACAAGTAAACAATCAAAAACCAATTGGTAACCTTTATAAAACGAGCAAATTATGTTCAACAAACGTTTACAAGAGATACTGTTTACTCCTTTAACCCATTGGAAACTGGATTTTACTAACATGTTATTGGCCTTCAGTACTGAATTTTTTCAGTAGTTTACACTAAGATTATGTGCAATAATAAAAGCAAGTAACCTACTGCAATTTTATCCTCCATAATGTTGTTGTAATTGTTAACACGTATTTAGCAAACACTTTTAACTCTATATTAACATTTTTTTATGTTTATATATTTACACTATGTACATTTTGTTTCCTCTTCAAAAATTTGACTGACTATGATAAATTTCAAAACAATTTTCCAAATACAAAGGAACACTACATTTTTTGCACTGGTAAATAGTTCCAGACCTTTTTCCTTTTGCAGTACTCTACACTTTCTAGATGGTCTTGCTTTGCTTGTTGGGGATTTTCCTATAAAATGTCCCCAGAATTTACTTTGAAGACGCAATGGTGTATCTACAGAAGCTGATGGCCTGCCTGCTGATGATCTGGCTGGTAGATGAACACTTTGTAGAATTTAGAATATGTAAGTAAATTTTGTAAAAATAAATTTTATTAGTAATTAAGTAATTAAATAAATATCTTATGTACAATTTAATACAAATTGAGCCTTATGAATAAAAACAAGCAAATGCTTTAATTCACAAAATCTGAAACATATCCTTCAAGTGATATGAATAAAAATATCAATCAAAAATATCAATCTAAAAGGATTTGCTTCTCATTTAGAGTAAATGGTTGATTTTATTCATAAATATTTACTACTGACAAAGAAAATGAATCAACAAAAGAAGGATTTAATTTTACTCTAAGTAAAACTTTAAATTTTTTTAAGTAAAGTTTTTTAAGTAAAGTGATTTTAAGAGCTTATATTAGATTTAAAAAAATGGTTTTGTTTCAAATAAAATATAGAACTAGACCTTGATAACAAAACCACAAATGTTATCAGGGAAACATTAACTAATACATTCTCCAAACATTCATGGGAGAACTTTCCACCTCTTTTGAGATTAAAACAGGAGTCCGACAAGGATATGGACTCTCTCCATTGTTATTTAATTGTGCTCTAGAAAAAATAGTTAGAGAGTGGAATGTGAATACGCATAGTGGAATCAGACTAGGAACTAAGAACAAAGGCATTAAGGTAAATTGTTTGGCTTTTGCGGATGACATTGGAGGAAGCTAAGGAACAGACTCTTAAACTCCAGAAGCAAGCATTAAAAATGGGTCTCAAAGTTTCATTTGAAAAGACTAAAATATTGACAACATACAAAAACCACCAAAAAAGCTTCAAGTGGGAGAACAATACATTGAGATAGTCAAAGAATTCAAATATCTTGGGAAATGGATCAGCTGGAACGCCATAGAGAAAAGCTATGGAATCTAGGAGAAATAAAGTTGAATTAGCCTTCCAACTTACCAAAGACACATAAAACAAGATGTCCCTCTCCTGGAATACAAATATAAGGCATTATCATACGGAAATTAAACCAGAAGCCTTAAATGCAACTGAAACATTATCTCTCACAACCTAGGGCCCACTTGAAAGGTTAGAGATCAAAGAAAGAAAGATATTACGAAAAATCTTAGGCCCCAAATTCCGTAACAACCAATTACTCCACATCAGTAATGAAACTCTTTACCAAAAAACTGAAACACTCTCAGACACAATAAGAAAAAGGAGGATTGATTTGTATGGGCACATCCTCCGAATGGACAAAAATAGACTAACCAAAAAAATATTTGACTACTTTCGCAATAGAAGAGCCAAACCACTTTGGTTTAGAGAAACAGAGAAAGACATAACAGAACTACAAATCACTGACACTATGCTCATGGACAGAACAGCCAAAACAATAACCAAGGACAAGAAGCAACGGTTCCAAGGCAAAGTCAAATCCAAGCGAACGATCCAAATCTCTGACGAAGAAAGAAAAGCAAGATCACAACGAATGAAGCAATACTGGGCTAGGAGGAAGGCACAGTATTAAAAAGTGATTGATTTAGTGTACCCCAAAGTTGGGTAAAACAAATAAAGAGAGAAAATATAGAATCCATATGAATAATGATTACCTTTTGCTTACAAGTAAATCCTGTAAAAGTAAAAGTGTAGAATCCAGCTTACAAGTGTAGAAGTAAAAGGATCAACCAAAAAAGCTTCAATCAGCTATGATTTAAATAAATTATTATCCATTTTCATATTGAAAAGTATATCTCTATTGTTGTTTGGTTAGTTTTTCTGAATAGGCCTTTCTGGTTACGTGCCAGTTTCGTGATTCATATTGTGAATATAAAAAAAGTGCAACAATACTATTGTTATAAAACAATTTTTAACAATTAAAATTCTCTAATTTGAGTTTCTATGGAATTTTGAAATCATTTCTTCTTTACTTGTCGAACTGAGAACATCAATCTTAGTTATGGGCAAGATTTTGAGGTGTATTAAGAGAGCAGTGCGTTGTAAGTATACGATTTTATTATAAAATGTTATCAACATATTTACTTTTAATGTTGCAGTTATTTTATCAGTGTAAAAAGCATTTAGAATCCACTAATGAATGTTAATTATTATTAAGAATATTTTTATTATTATTAAAGTTGTTGTAGAAGAATGAGGTGTTAAATCTAAAAATATACTGCAATATATTTATGGTTTTAGATTTGTTATAGATTTGAATACTTTGTTGTTATAGGGATAAGCCTAAGTTATTGTGATAGCCATTAGTGTTATTGTGGTTAAAATGTTTATGTGATCTTGTAGTAATGCAATTAAATACATACAATACATAAATACGTAATTCAACATACAAATATCTTTGTTAATAAAAACCTATTTCTGATTTTTATAACATATTTATACGTGCTCGTATTTTTGGCACATATTCTGAAACTTTTCAGAATTTTTGATATGAAATTTACTGATTACCATAGTTTGCACTACTGACTTTAACCAAATTTATGTTTTGAATTATGTAGGCCTACAGTAGGAAAACATTTAATAACTTTTTATAACTTAGAGCTTTTCTTGAAAATCTGATGAACAAATACTATCTCCTTACTACAGACTGGAGTTGCTATTCTTTGTTTGTACATTCGACCTCTAGGTTTGTCTGTCCAAGCCTTGCCAAACCTTACATAAGGTTCAAAAATTACGTATCATGCATCCTGCATAGAACTTTATTTTGAATTTCTGCAGGTCCATGTTAATTGCTATTTGTTAATGTTAAGTAACCTCATGTTAACTGCAAGTGTACATTTCAAAGGCGTCACTTTGTCATTCTTGAAATGGGTGAACGATGTAGCTTTACGATGTTATCTGGAAACAGATAACAACGGGTTTAATCTTGTGAAGAATTTATTTATGCTTATAAAGGTTATCCTGGTTTAATTAATTCTTAATCTAATTAATTTTTTTAAAATTTCTCGTTGATTGTGTTTAGATGTATGAAAGAAGATGCTTGGTCAGTACTCTTAGCATTCCAACAATTCGTATGAGTTCAAATAGTTTTATTAGAAAACAAAACATTCTTATTTTCTTTGTCCTTTTATTAAAAAGCTAAAAACTTTACTAAATGATGGATTTCTTTAATTTCTTTTAATTTCAATAATAAAGCCTAGTCAATAATAATAGCCTAACTTCCAGGAAGTTTTATGATGAATTACTAAAGGGGTTTACTGCAACGGTGGTCTAGTGGATATAACTTTCACCCCGAGGAGAGTTTTTATGATGAATGTAAATCATCCCACCGTCTGCATTAAAGTGTGCACAATAGTCGGAATCATAAAAAGGAGGCTGTTAAATTTAAAAATTTTTTATTGTAAATGATTTATACAGTTTTTCTTTAAATCAGTAAAATTGAGTTTCTAAACTGAATTATAGCACAGTTTCAAAATTATGTATTGTTTTTTTTTAAATCTTCTGTAAGGCTCTCTTGCATTTACTTGAGCAGAACCATTCTCACTAAGAGGTACGGACGCATTTGTGTGAGGATTTTTTTTCATTTTTATTATGTGTGTGGTTTAAGGAAAGGAGAAAGCATTTAGTTTAAATTTAAAATAAGTAATTCCTATTAAAAACTGTATTAATGTTTGTACCCACAATTACATTTAGCGAGGTGATAATAGCCTCAATGTGCTTTTCACCTTAAAATAAAAAATAAAAAATTAATGTTTGCAAGAAATTATGAGTGAAAGATGTTATATGCTATAATTTTTTATTCGTTCGTTAACAATTTAATTCATTTTGATTGCAGTTATTTGCTGTCTCCCAAAGCCGCCTGATAGATACGAGACTGATGAATACATACTTCCACAATGTATCTGTTATGGTAATATTTAAATATTTATAGAAAACATTGTTTATGTTCCTAAAATAATTTGATTTTTGGCAATTTAAATTGATTATAGTTATAATAATAAATAGTTGTAACAGTTGCAATACAAATCACATTACCCGTGATTTGGCATTGCTTTTAGAATTCAAAAGTGTTTACCTTGAGTGTTTTATGTAAAGAGGTGTAACTTTCAGCTAAATATTTTATTTTTAAAAATATAATTAGAAGTGTTTAAAGCCAGCTTTGAGATTTTGTCTGACCTTCTATTTTAAAATTTCAGTTCTTTTGAGTGGATTTAGCTGTACATTGCACATACATACACACAAAACAACAATACACACACACACACACACACACACACACACACACACACACACACACACACACACACACACACACACACACACACACACACACACACACACACACACGTATCAAATGCAATATCTATTTGGAGTATCAATAGATGTTTTGTGACATGTTTTGAGGTAGCTTCTTGCTCTCACAATTTTGGTCTGATTTTTTTTTCAAACCTTAAGTATGAATTTTATTTTAGTAATAACTTAGATAATTGAGTGTTCTACGTACCTAAACTCCTAATATAAACACCACATTAAATCTATTGATAACTACATAGCGAAGAATTAATTATACAAACTTAAGTCATGTGCATACACAAGAGTGATATAAGTACTTTAAAAAAACGTGGCTGTTGCGGGACTGGCCGACAAAAAACCAAACACTTCAACTAATGAAAGTTTATTATTGGTTTATATATGGTTAACGAAATTACAGATGCTATGAAAAAAAATAGTTACAAATTCCAGACTAATACATCTTGAAAAATAATTATAAAATTATTACTAAATCTAAAAATTAAATTTATTAAACACAAAATAATTTCCACCAATATGTTGTAAACTTATAAGTTTAATAGGTCAATAATTGAAAAATTCATATTCTTATGTAGTAGATGCTCAGCGTCTTAGAAATCATAAGACCCCTTGACACAAAAAGCAACTAAAGATGTTTTTAATCTAAACAATGTAAACTCTATGAATAATTTAAGGCATGAAATATTTAGTGTACAATCTAAAAATAGGAATACATTATGCTATGTTTTTTCTCAGAATGGAACCAGGATCTCCGTACTACGAACACTTATACGGAAAGTAAGTATGATTTTGCTTTGAAAACACAACTAAGCTATATTTTACAAAGTTTAGTTCCTCATTAATTTATTTATTGTGATTTTTGCCACTTATTTTAAAACTAAAACGAGGAAATGTTTGTCTAATAAATGAATTATTTTGACATTAAAGTTTTGAAACTAAACATTTAAAGCTGACTTCGACTTTATTTAACATGCTCGCTATTTCTTAAATTCAGTTTGACTTTATGATATAATAAAATATTGTTTCTTTACGTTGTTATTTTAAAGCCTTTCTTGGTGAAAACTCCCTAAAATATTTACAAAATTTAAATTTTAAAATAGATTCCAAACAGTTGTAATCACAGTAGAACTTATGTCCTGAAGTACTGAAAACGAAATGTATCTCTTTGAAATCCAGAAATTTTTGACAAAAGATCTGTATATCAGCCTATTTCTCAAAATCTATTCATCAAATTTTGTTCAAAGTTTGGATATTTGAAGATTCTTAACACAAATTACTGTAAAAAAATGTATGGTTTGCAATTAAATAGAACAAAGCAAAAATAAGCCATTATGGATGTCTTATCTTAACTTCAAATCTTATTAATTAAGCTGATTTCAACTTTAAAGCAGTTAATACAGTAATTTTATTTTTAACATTTAACTGAAGTATAATTTGTTGTTTTCAGGGGTAGTCATCGGGTATATACTGCGGGCCGTATCCAAGGAAGTCATGCTTCGCCAGGTGAGCTTTTGTTTTGTTAGGTTATGGTGTAAGTATAACTTCTAGAATGATAAAATAAGAAACATAAAAACATTAAAATAAAAATGCTTTTGTAAATATTAATACTACACAATATATTTTGTTTCACTAACATTTGAATATATTAACAATACATGAAAATTGAAATATAATAGTTCAGCTGGTTTGCAATAACATGTGTTGTTTTATTTTCTAGGGCTTGCAAGGTGATGTATCGCAGTACGTCCCACAGCGGTCCAGTGATCGCCAGTCACCGTTGGACAATCGGTCTCTCAGTGACTACCTTAAAAACGTGATAATTTCTGACCTTTTTAATACCTTAGATAGAGTTGAGCAATCTCCAACATCAACAAAAATTTGTGGTATGAATAATATAGATGAATAATATTATTATTCATCAACTTATAGATTAATCAAAAAACTTATAGATGAATAATATTTTGTGACTTAACATCTAAAATGTATTCAATATATTAACCTATGTATTCATTTTCAAGGTTATTCTTTGGTAGTGAATATGCATAGAATTTGTATAAACTACTACATTGAACAAACTATATTGATCAGTTAAATATTACAAAACTATCAAATAATAATACTTAATTACTATTTTAAAGGTTTTTAAAATTATGAAGTAAATTTAGTTCTTGCAAAAATTAATTTTTAACAACCTAATATCAAGGACTGAATGTCTTAAGTTTATATTTTAGCCATTAACATTATACTATTGTTTTTGCTGGACAAAATATATTCTATTGTATTTTTGATATTTAGAAATATTTTGAACACAAAAGAGTTAATGGGATGAAGAGTGTCAGTCTGAGTCTCAATATCTGAAAAAATCATTCATGAATAATTTTTTTTCCATTTTTAATGTATTTTTGTAGTTGTTCATGTTATTATTGTAATTACTTAAACTATACCTGTTTGTAAATTATTTCCATTAATCAAGTGTCTAACCTATTTTGTTTTCTGTTTCAGCTACAATGCACACAATTTCTGTTGATGTACATCTCCCCCCCTCCTCTTAGGCCATAAGATCACCAACAGTTTCAAAATTTCTGTGTCAAAATTTCCGTGCCCAAATTTCCGTGTCCAAATTTCGTGATCAAATTTTTGTTTTCCCCGTTTATTTTATTTTTTATTTTTTTCAAAATTATGGGGGGTAAACGAAGGTCGCCTCCGTACATCGGTACAGGTGCCTCCCGGGTAGCATATATCGTGTGAGCTAAATGACCTTCCGGGTCGGTTGTGCTCAGTAGAATGGCCTCTTGGTAAAAAAAACCTGGATTAACAGTATCACAGAGTTTAAAGTATCAAAGAAACAAGAATTAAAGAAGTAGAACTGGAAAATTGAAGCATTCAAGAAATGTTCAAGAATGAACCCAATGTTGTGAGAAGTGAACATCAAAAGCTGTAGAACACTCTGAAAGACTACAAAGAATTGATTGTTTAAAACAACCAATACAACAGCCAATTCTTCAGCGCATGAAACAGTTTTAAAAATAGCTTCAGAAAACGTTGCTTCAAATAAATAAATTCGAAAAACTAATCAGTCAATTTAAACTTCAGTCCTCAACAATGTTTTTAATATTGAAGATATAATTTAAACTATCCTGTCTTTGAGCTGAGCAAAATGATAAACATACATGACCAATCTAATGCTTCTGAAAGAAGTAAGAAGTAGAAGATGGTGAAGTGAAAACCGAAGTGGCAATTTCAAATTTTGTACACAGTACGTGACACAATAACAAGATTAATCAGTACAACAAGATTCGTTTCCTACTTACAAAAACTTAGTGTATGAAACTGATGTCTGATGAAATATTGATGTTTTACATACTCAAGACAATAACCACTGTATTAAAGATGAAGAAATTTACAAACATCAATTTATGCTGATAAATAAATCTTGAAATTAATAAATTTTTATCATTTTTTTAAATGTTAATAGTTTTGTAGGCTATTTGCTTCTTATTTTTTTAATCGGACATTTGCCATAATTTGTTTATTTAAGAACAATTTTTTTCTGATTGTAAGTCTTAGGTTAGAAACTGGTTGATCCACACTCTCAAAACAAAATGTATGATTTACTAAAACTACTTACATACATGATGGCAAATACCCAATAAAATAAGCAACATTATTAAAAAATAATTGTAAAACTTAAGAGCCAAATATTATAATTAATTTTTCATAGTGTCTGCAAAGTCTAATTAAGTTAGGCAAACAATCTACTTGTTTATTATCCAAATACTACTTACTAATGAAGGCGAACGAAACAATGAAGGATGTCTACGACTACTTGTTTTGTTTTTTTGTTTTGTTATTGTTTTTTATCTACCAATAAAATATTCAGAAAATTGGTAGATTTATTTCTCATACACTCTTCTTACTCATTTTTAAATATCTTAGCAAGTAAAATTGAGTTTAAATTTAGAGGTCAGGATCAATACTCGTTCAAGGTGTCAGGTTTTGGTCTTGTCACGATTGTCGTTCCATCAGCTTATTTTCTAATGAATAAGTTACACAGAAGATGTCAGAAAACATGGAAAATCAGCATATTAGTTTTCCATCAGAATTAGCTCAAATTTTGTTCACAAAAATCACAACTCAAACCAGTGTGCCGAATTTTTAATAAAAGAAAATTACTGAATACCGAATCGAAAGAAACCCGTGGTGAAATATTATTAATTATTTAAAGATTATATTAGTGTTTAAAAGTATTTTATTGTGTGAAACATGAGTTTACAAAACACTGAAAAAGTATGGCAAAATATTTCAGTTTACTATTTCATGAAGAAGAATTGTTCAATGCATCAGTTTCCTTTCCGGAGGACCAACCAATGCAATTGGTAAATTTAATAAAACAAATATTGAAATGTTGTTACTAAAAATAATCATCTTATATAACAATTCAAAATCACAATAATACTTAATTTTGTTGGTTAGCGAGTAAAACACTATTTTTTCTTAGGTTAGTTAGTACAATATTTTTCATTGGCGAAAATTATGTCTTATCTATACTGTTTCCTTGCATAAAATGAAAACACTAAATTGACACAAATAATTTACACAGAAGACTGATCTATATTATAAAAGTAGTTTTGAAATAAAAACATCCGCCTAGTGTATATGGACGCCAAACATCTTTGGACTCCAAACGAAATGAAAAATGCCAGTTGAAGGATGACAAACTCATAAGAATGGCAGATATACAAACTGAAACATACCAACTCAAGGGGTAAACGTTATAGCTTTTCACTTCACAAACTGAATAAAACAGGTTCCAGATCTGTAACTACAGAAGCTGGTAAAATAATTTGCTTCAAAAACACAAATTTCAGTCTCGAAAGGCAACGTTTTTTCAGGTTCGTAGTACAACTTCGTTAAATAGGTAATAAAGAAACTTGTAGAAAAGAATGATGTAAAATAAGCGATAAAAACAAATAGAAACATATTTTTTTATTATATCAAAACTGAAGAAAAACCTACAGAGTCGTACTAAAAATAATTGTGAAAGAAATACAGACTTTTAAAAAAATATAGTTTCGTCTAAACAATTTACACAAATAAAAAAATAACGTAATAAACTAATGGCATAAAAGTTGATTTGACTTTAAATAAATAAATTATACATTTTTTTAAAACATGCACACACACACACACACACACACACACACACACACACACACACACACACACACTTCCAAGTCAAAACGATTTTTTACTCAAGTAAAAACAGATAGTTCTATTAACCAGAATATAAATATCAATTTTTCCAATCACCAAAATTTGTTTATACTTCCTATAGAGAGATATAAAAACAATGAATTATGATGTTTGTGGTATATTTGTATAAATTTTTAAAAAATTCTTGAATTTTATTGCGAGAAACCACTTTGTGTTTGATACAGAGCAATTTACACTAAAATAATATATTATTGAGACAGGTAAACTGTTAAATACATAACTACAACTTGATTTTCATTAGACTAAATATCTAAGCATGTACAATATCAGCCTGGTATCTCAACGAATGCACAAGGGCTGAGGTAAAGCAAATATCATGATACAAGTATACTAGCAAGTACACTAGCATACTAATAACATAATGGAGTTACTAAAATAGAAATGGTTTCATTATAAAAAAAGAGTAGGTAAACAAGTGAAGCAACATAAATGAAGAAATCCAATTTACAAAAGTTTCTTTTACATTGTTCGCTGATTTCTATTGAATATAAAAATTCTCTCAAAAATCTTTGCTGAACTTTAATTTTATATTAAAAACATAATTCAAATCAATTTATCAAATTTGTACAATTTGGAAGTAAAAATTTTTTTTTATTTAGCAGAACATATGCCAGAAATAACTGAATGTGAAAAAGTATTTTTTTAATAATACTGGAATAAATTTGGTATTTTCAGAAAACTATTCAATAACAAAGAGTTCACTGCAAAAAAAATCAGTCATTTTTAAAATTATCCGCCATTTTGTTTCACAAGGGTTTATTAAGTAACATCCTAATTTGTAAAAATTAATAAACCTGATTGAAAGTTCTGTTTTAAAATGGCGTCCGTTTTGAATAAAAATAACTTTTAAATAGTACTTTTTTATAAAAACTATATAAAGGTACATTTTTTTAGCACTTTTAATTTTTGATGAAATGATGACAGCCTACTATCAAAGTTGTAAGCTGAAGGATTACAATTGCACAATGTCCAGGGGTAATGGGAACAGGCATGAAATAAATGGTAGTAATTTCATTGGTATTATGTACAAAGCAAAAATGCATCAACAGTAATAACAACTTAACAAATTTAAAATCAGAATACTCTTTACACAATATTTACTAAATGAAATAGCTTACAATATTTAGTAAATTAAATTATTCAGTAGGAATATTATTCAGTAGTTATCACACTATCTACTGAACATGTTTGTTTGAACAAGTAAAACCTTCCGTAAATACTGTACATGCATACCTCGAAGGAAAAAAACAGACTTTTATAAAGCATGCTCAATAAACTTAAAAATAATATTTATTTTTTTTAAATACAAAATTGATTGTATAACATTGTGAAGGCATGAATGCACCATTACACTACTTGACCAATTATTTCCCGTTTCAAAACAGTAACAGTTTTAAAGCTGTTCCAAATCATAGCAGGAGTTTTTAACAGTCTGAATAATAAAAACCCATTTATTTAAAATTAATTGCATTTTTGAATTTTTTCAGGAATCAAATCTGTCATCATCTTCAGCAATATGTGAAGACATCACTGCTATCTGCGTCTTTGATATCTTAAAAAGGTACATTAAGCCTTACGTACAGTATTTAATAAAATAAATTTTAATCACATACTATTTAAGGAAATCTTCTTGTTTGGGTAACTTAATTTTCAATTTAATTTATACGAAAAACGTCGAACCATGGAGGTCTCTATTATTTTAGAAAAGTTCGAATAATAGAAATATTTTTATTTCAGTTTTGACTTTTGAAGATATTTTAAACATTACAATGAGTCAATGATGGTTAATGACATCATTTAAGATTCTAAATGTTACGAAGTACTATGAAAACTATTACTTACTATGAAAAAAGGTTTGGTGAACTGTACCAGTTATCCATAACTAACACTCGGCCTTGACCAAACAAATCCTTGCACATACTCAATACAACCTGTTCACTTACTAAAATGTCTATGCCCTCTGTAGACTCCTTCCCAGTACAAATTTTGAAATTGTAACAGTAACCAGTTTCCGAGTCACAAACTTTATATATTTTTATACCAAATCTGGCTCGCTTTGAAGGATTGAACTGAATATATGATAAACGCCCACGAAAAGCCATTAGACTTTCATCAATACAAATATATTTTCCAGGAGTAAATATTTTTTTAAAAGAAAACAAAAACAAATCAAAATTAGTCCTAATTTTTCTAAGTTTGTCACATCCTTCATTTGTAGATGAATAGTAGAGGTATTTTGAAATTGACATAAAGCGGTCACGAGCCATAGTTTCTCCAAATATAGGGCTATGTATTACTCTTCTAGTGGACTAATATTCACTTAGTCTAGACTTTAGGTTTTGTGACATCAACATTACAAGTCCGAAATAGGCTTTTAGCTCATCAGGTGTGACATCTACCCATTTTTTATTGCTGTTGTTATCACCACTTGCTAAAATGTTTTGATGGGCTTAAAGATTTGTTTCATTAGCAACCTGGTTCCAAAATATGTCACATAAAAATTGATTTAAAACATCTAACTCACTACTATTATTATTATAGATGTCTTGAAATAACCGGATTGATGCCAGAATTACCAGTGAAACTGAAATTTTTAGTTATATTTGGATTAGAAGTCCAAATTCGTACACAACTTCACAAAGAAACTGGCGGAAATTAACGAGTAACAACGGAAATAAACGAAGGAAAAATATCTCATAGATTGAAAATAGATTTATGTTACTATATTTGACTTTTAGACTAGAAACATACGGCAAAGAGATCAGGGAAGTAGAGGATGGACATTGCCCAGGCCTTAGTACTTAAGCCATTGAGAGTGAAGGACGGGCAATATACGTCTTTCGTTACCAAGGGGTTAACGTTATGAAAAGTACAAAATAATACAAAATGGCAATGGAGAAGTAAATAATTTTTTGACAGTGCTTATTTATTTCAATTGTAACCATATATCTGCCTTCTATGTTTCATTTCTCTTTACATCAATCACTGTTTCACTGGTTTATCTATCGCCTGTACATGACCTATATCTTCCAACTTTTATATTTAAAACAAAACAAATAACTTTAAATAATAAACTTTTAATGGGTTGGCCAAAAGTCATTGCAATACATTTTCCACAAACAAGTACAATTGTGATATAATTTAATGAAAAATATTATTAGAAAATATATGAGTTTTAGTAACTTTTTCAAATTAAAAAACATATACCGGACTGCTATAAGAATCTTTTATTAGTATTATCAAATTGTTTTCGAGTAGGAAACAAGAAAAAACATTGCTTTTAGTCATATATTCGTGAATTTTGTTCAAAAAAAGTCATTAAAAATATGTAAAAGAAAATTTAGTTTTCAGTTTCTAAACGGTAGATAAGTTTCATTTTTGTTAATAGTAGCAAAAATATCAGTTTTTGCTATAGGACGAATAACAAACCCGCCAGCAGACGAATGATAGCGTAAAAGCCTACATTTTGGAATCTATTTGTCATGGAAATATGAAGCTGAATTAAAATGGCTTACCGAAACGCAACACGGTCGCTCTGCAGATTATCGGGAAAGTAAGTCTTTGTTTAATCATTCTCCAGTACAATGGTACTTTACCTAACGCAATGTTAATTAGTCTTATATTCAGGCTATATACCGACATATGGCCATGCGGACATATAGTCTGGCCCACGAAAGAAACCACCTAAGTTTAGGACGTTATAACGTTCTAATTGGTTACTTTGCAAAAATTTCACATACACTAATTTAAGAGTGTTATTTTGTCTATAAATCTATCTTAATTTCCTTAATATACTGTATTTGAAATTTTACAGAAAAACAATTTTCACGCAGTAACCTAGCAGTAACCAAATTCTACAAATTTTTGTCAAGAATTTAAATTATGGTGTTTCTCTTAAAAATGCTCTTTTTGTTACCAGCAACTATATTGAAATAATTCTTTAACAGACGTCTGTAATTTTACAACAGTATTATCAAGTCTTATGTTGAATTAGATTTATAATTATTTTTAATAAGTAAACGTAAAGTTAGTTAAAGGAAATTTGAGTGTTGCTCTGAACACTTAGCGCACCAGGAGTACCGTCACGTGCACACCATAGACGTCTGGAGTTGTACATTGGAAGTGTTGTCACGCTCTGTAGGTATATAGCGTGAGCCACTCGACACGCTAAGGTAAACCAGTGCATCACAGTGAAAGTGCTACTGGAACTTAATTGGAATTTTGTTTCTGTAAGTTTACGTTTACTCTTTAAACACAATTATAGATCTGTTTTAGCATAGATCTTGATAACACTGTTGTAAAATTATAGACGCCTGTTAAAGAATTATTTCAATAAAATAACTGGTAACAAAATGAGTACGTTTTAAAGAAATCGCCATAATTTCAACTTTTATCAAAACGTTGGTCAAATACGGCAGACATATTAGGAAATTTGTATACCATAACATACTTGAACATCACTGTTGTCGAGTAAAAATTTACAAAGTTTTCAACTAAAAGTAGATAGTGGTAGAAAAACTGCGTGCAAATCGTGTTTATCTGTAAATTTCTTCAAATATACAATCGACGTTTGAAAATATATTGATTCATAGACAGAATAGCACTCTTTATTTTGGTGTATCTGAAATAGCTGTACAATAATCGATTGGCACGTTATAACGTCCTAAACACGAGTGTTTTCCTTTGTGGGTCAGACTATAAAAGGTCAGCAATAACTATTGTTTTCCCCCGATAACACAAGCCGTAAACTTCCAGTTTATAGTATTTATACTAACAACAATACGAGGATATTACGTCGTGATACCACTCTTACTACCGGAATCACTGTAATTATCTCTGACAAGTTAAGTAAAATTTTCAAACCACAAATAACGGAATGGTTTAAGTTTTTTTGTTAAACAATCCCTAGTTCACTAAGATTGGTAATTTAGACAAAATATATTGATGCTGCCAAATTCAATCTTATCCGAAAAACTAATTCCACGATTTAGAGTTACAGCTTGTTTTGCAGCCCCTCCCCAACCCATTCCCGACCGCTCTTATCTTAGTTGGCGCCATTTCTGTCTGTCCACTCCTACAGCCTCTTTATTCTGAATAAATCAACTCCTTAAGAATTAAGTTGTGTCAATAAGTTTGCATTTGATAATATTACAGTGCGTTTAGTCTAAAAATTGCTTGACAGCATTCCGCCCCGAGATCCCCTTTACTCAATTTATCTGTCTACAATAGACCTATTTATAAACTGTATTTTAATTAAAACAATATATAAAGCTTTCTGGCTGATATCATTGGCAGAAAATTGTCCAAAAACATTGATAAACATTTCATAACGAACTTTGCAATATCCAAACATGTTTTTGTTTTACGTTAAATAAATTGTGCAAAAAATATTGAATAATATTTCTCAAATTGAATAATGCGTTACATAAGCTACCGAAGAAACAGTAACATCGGCCTAATTTCTAAAAATCGGTTTATAATATTTTACTAAAATATTTGTCGTATATTTTTTAATTTGGCTGATTGGAAGGTCAGCATTGTCAATATATAACAAATTATTACTATACAAATTTTTAAAATCAGTTTGGTTATACGGTCAAAGCTACAGCTTTGAGGCTGAACCGATATTAAATAAAGTACTAAGAGCTATAGTGAAGTAGAATAAAAGTCAAATTACTAAAGCAAAAAAACATATTAAAATGTTAAAATACTTTAGCCGTTTGAGTTAGTGAGTGGACTGACACCTTTGTGTTGGTCTAGAGTTCATAACGTTGCATTGTAGAACAGAAGTATTCCGGTGCTGTGAACAGAAGTATTGGACATTGGGCAATAACCTTATAACTGTTATAATTATTTATTGGTTGCAGTGTATACGATATTATTTTTATATATAATTTTGTATAATAAATTAATTTGGAAATTAATTTTAAGTTTGTTTTCGATTAAAAAAAAGAAAAGAAAGTGAACGTTGATTTTTTCCCTTTTGTAGTTTAAAACCCCATTGTGGTTAGGGTTTTATTTTTGTATTTATTCCTAAACCTTTTATTTTAAATTTCCTACACTCACTGGAGTTATGAAACTTTGTATATGACCAACATTTCATGAACCCATTATCAAGAAATTGTATAATTCCTTCAGTTTTTTCATTCAAATTTCGATCAGAATTTTTAAGGCAATAAATATACAAAACATATTGTTATAATATTTCTTTTTGATCGAAATTATGAATCAAAATTATTTTTTTTGCAAACCTATAAAATAATCCCAATTTATGGTCAAAACTTCTGTAAAAATCGGGTTATTGGTTTAGGCCGTCAGCCATGTGTACACTCTGACGCGTAGACTGAGAAATACCGAAGTAAAAATTTCTGTTCTCTTTCTTGAACTCACGGGAACTGAAACAGAAAGAGACCCATCAAATCTCAAGATAGTTTTTTCGATCACTGTAGTTTCTCTATTCTTTGCATATGAGAAAAAAATATATAAAAATGAATCCAGGCTACGTAAAAGTTTTGTATGTCATAACTGTTTGAAAATGTGGGTTTTCTGATTGCAATATAGTGATAATATCTATTAAAATTAATACTTTATTTTTTTAATATATCGAGAACAACAACCTAAACATTAACGTAATCGAGTTCAATTTTGAATTTTCAAGGAACTGCTAATTATTGGAGATTTTACATTAACAGTTATGAACTCACAATTTTGTATTGAAAAAAAATATATAGTATTTAGACTTATTGCGAAAATATTGAATGATTTTACTAGTTAGTAGTGTTTATTATTTATACAGTATAATCAAATAGATAAAAAAATTGCAAATAATTTCAATGTAGAAAAATTTTAAAATCTGTAATTAAAATTACAGCTTTAATTTTTTTGTAATTTACTATCTTGTATTTGCAGCTTGTATTATACAAATACAATACGTAAGCTTGCTTCATTTCCAAATAATAACCACAACTTTCGAAAGTATTTTTCTTTGTCGTACAGTTTTTAAAATTCTGCATTACTATAATCAGCGTTAAAATTTGCATATATTACCATGTTAAACTATCATACTGAAAATATGGAAAATCAACCCAGACAGCCGTCAATTTAATTTTAACACATTTTGAAAAGTGAAAACTTTTATTTAAGCAGTTTTCAATGCTTATTGCGATGGTGAATCACATTCTCAAAAATATTTAAGACACTCTTATGGTTATGGTATATTCAAGATTTGTTATACTCGCCATTTTGAAACTGTTGAACGAAAATTCACAGTTAACCAACTTGTTCAAGCTATTATCGTAAATCGATTTTTGTACCAAGCAAGGTTGAATTAGATTGGAATGACATTGCGAACGTGTGTGCGAAAACACACACACACACACACACACACAAACAAACATTTTAACGATCCCTAAAAACGTAACTTAGAAATGAGGGTCAGAGCACATTTCAAAAAGAGTGAAATTGTATTTTTAATAAAAAATTCCCTATCTGCGTTGCAATAGCAGACATATGCCACTTTTAACAATTTACAACCAGTAATATTTTACACGTTCAGTTAAAAAACTTTTTTTCTCCGGTTGAATATTATCTCTCCCCCAGTGAAACTATTCATTGGACGTATCGCCATTGTTTATTCACAGTTTGCAAAAGTTGGCGCACTCGTTGATAACACCGGCTTCTGGCTAATTAATTATCCATGTTGTACTTTACACAGAGTTAAGGTAACGGTTTTCAACTGTTCAGTTGGCGTTGGCGGGTTTCGTTGTGCAGGAAAATGGAGTTTTTTTTATCGATACGTAATTAATTATTTTTACAGTGTTATTAAGGGAAGGGATTTTAATAGGGAAATAGCTATTAGTGCATCCATTACGGTAAACAAACCTAAAATTTACAATTCTGATATTTATAAAACGTTTCGTGTTAAGTTGTTCGAAATTCTTTGTACACGATTTCTTTAAACTCCGTTCTTGTTTGGGATTGTTAGTTTTTGTATTCTGCAATAATATTACACTTGAGAAGGGACCCGCTGGAGGTACAAAACAAAATTTAAAAAGAAGCGTGAACTGAATGATTAAATAAGAGTTCTTTGAATACTTTGGCGCACCCAGTCTATAATGGCAGTTGATCAAAGGCAGAATATAATGACTAACCTGTTTTTCGGATTTGTTTGTTTCAGACTATATATATATATATATATATATATATATATATATATATATATATATATATTTGAAAAGAAATAGGATCACAAAAATTGTTTGTATTTTGTTTGTGTCTAAGATTACACATCATCAGTAGAAAAGAGAGAATTGTGTAAAAGCGAGTTAAAACATTTTAACTCACTTAAAACATCCCTTTAATTTTTCTTCTAATGAAATGTAATTATTACAAAAAATATACGAAGCATTTTTTATTTCGTTTTATTTTTCAAACTAGCTTGTCGTGATTCCAGTAGTAGCGCGAGACCAGCAACGAGTGTCCCACGATCCAGACGGCTTGGCACTTTCCTATCAGAAATAAACTCTACGGCTGCATTGTCCTATCGCCCTGATCACTTTTCAAAAATATCTGTTTTGTGAGTAACTTTACAGTTGAGAATGAAGCAGTTTTTGTTTAATTATAGAACATCAATCTTCTGTTCTTTTGCAGTCGAGACACTTAAAATGTTTTAAGCCGACTCATTCTCGTGACCCACAATAGTGGGTCGCAACCAATAATTTGGTAACTGCTGCTCTAAATAATGGGATATAAATATCTACTTGTATCATTGGTTGCGATATTATTGTATCCACAAGAATAGTGGACAAACAATGTAAACATTACCGAAGCCTTTTTTTCAAGTGTTTTTGTAATACGTTTTCACTGATAAATACATGTGATCCAAACAAAACCACCAAATGGTAAAACATCACATTTAAATCTGCAATAAAAAAATAATTACTTAAACAAATTAAAAAAACGACTGCTCAAACACAAAATAGAAAAAAATATACACACAAATTATGTATTTAATAATTAAAAGAAATGAAAATCTGAAATACAATTGATTTAAAAAGATGAAAACAAAGGTATTAGAATAAATGCTGAAGAATATTTTCCGAGTATTTAGTTAATAAATTATGAATTTACATGTTAAGTTCATACAATAAATAAAGTCGGAGGCTGCATCTCAATATATTTGCACTAAACAGCCCCCGACTGCATTTGTTATAAGAACCTAACATGTAAATTTATTAAATTAAATACTAGGAAAATATTCTTCAGCATTTATTCTGATACCTTGTTTTCATATTTTAAATCAATTGTATTTAAGATTTTCATTTCTTTTAATTATGAAATATATAATTTTTGTGTTTATTTTTTAAGTAATTATTTTTATGTAGTCATTTTTAGTGACTAAGCCAATAAAAATACCATTTTTTAGCCTTTTTGCCATTTTTTGCGATTTTAAAAAAGAACAAAACTCTAAAGTAGGCACTGCGAAGTCCTGGCACTGATCCTGTCCCCATGTAAGGCTTACGCTGACTGAAGGTAGCATGTATGGGGTTGAAAAACTTGTATTTTGATTTAAATCAATTATTTATGATTTTTAATTTTCGAATTATTTCATTTTTGTCGCGTCAACTACTGAAGGTTGTTCGCTATTTACTTTAATTTGAAAAGCCGGTGTCATCCCCGAGCCTGACCTTTGGACAAAGCCTATCGCTAGCTTATGTACCATTCCTTCCGATTTGACTCGGCAGATTTTTGTGTTCAGGGTTTCATTTTTCCCAGCTCAAGGTTCTGAATCAGCTGAAACTTGAGTGGTAACTCTAGGCCTATGGGTTTTGAAGTTAATTTCTCTATTTCTTTCCGTAGTTGAATGTGAGTGATTCTTATTGTATTGTCCCTAGTAATTAACTTTTACACCTGTACATCAGTTATTTAAAAATTCACGAGTATATTAGTTATTTATGAATTTATGATTTCATCCTAGCAACTTATTTATCCTATCTGATTATAAGTTTATTCTATTTATTTTACCCCAATTTTACCCCATTGGGGTGGTTTGGGTGAACGTTATGTAGCCTATGACACTCCTGGTGAAGTGAGGAATCCAGAGAGGTAAGGTAGATCAAAATCGGACAAGCCGTTAAGACGTTATGATGGAACAAACATACATATACATACTTACCCAGGTACTGAAAACACTCCTTTTTTGGCAGTAAAAACAGTGTTAAATCATGTTTGAAATTCCAGGAAGGACCAGTCATCTACTCACGCAGTTAACATAACAATAGCAATCTTCGTGTTTGGCTGAGGCGGGCCTTTAAATCGAAAGCACAGATTCAATAAAATATACAAAATGTAAGGAGTGATGAAGGCACTAATTATTCTTTTGAAAAAACTCTGTTTTTGTTACCGAACTGAATATGTTTGTGGTCCTCTCATCTCTATAAAAGCCCAGATGAGGATGTAATATAACTAAACCCAGTGATGTATAAAAGTATAAAAGTAATTTAGTTAAAAGTTTTTGTGTACACTTGAATTTTTTTCTAGTTTTAACTAATACATACATACCAATGTTATTACAGTTTCAATGTTTTCTAATTTTTAATCTTTTTAAATGTTTTACTTGATTCTATTCATCAAGTTACGCTATTTTGTAAATTAAAACTTGATTACTACTATAATGTTTACTGTACATTTTTAATTCTATTTAACGAATTACGATAATTTGTATTTTAAAACGACATTAATATTATTACAATGTTACTGTACTTTTTTAATTCTATTTAACTAATTACGCTATATTGTATTTTAATACGTCATTAATACTGTTACAGTGTTGAAATAGCGTGACCATAAAGTGTTGCCAAGCCTAATTGATCGCATTAAACGTTCTTGTGTTAGTTTTACTGTGGAAACTAGCAACTGTCTTAGTTTCTATTTAAAGACGCCAAAGTTTAGCACGCAAAGGTTGGCATCGCTGTTTTGTATTCTAGTAGCGTGTGCACTTTAATACAGTACTGCCAACGTCTTCCTGAATTCACTAAACGATTCAGTACTGTTCTTTAATAGCCTTGAGCAATGTTAAGTTTCATGTTTTCAATTAATTAATTATCATCCATTACATTGATTCTTTAACAGCTTTTTCAAAATTTGCATTTAAAAAAATAACTTTTCTCCAAAATATTCATAAATGTTCATTAGTAGTTAAATTTTAAGAAACTGGTAGTTTTTATAAAGTAAGACACATTATTAAAAAATACTTTCAACACGTTCTCGACGACGGCCATTTTTACATGTCACATCATTTTGTGTTATGAGATTAACATGAAATCTCAACTATAGGCGTAACATTTTTTTCAGTAAAACTTGTTAGAATATGTGTCTGTATAACATTTTAGGTGATATTCAACCGGGTAGAACTGTATTCTGTATATTTTAGAAGTTATGCCGTTCGTCGCTGGTGGTACACGACGCCTATTTGCAAACCATTGCTATAATAGGCTTAGTGCGTTACCGGTGGCACACTCTTATTGATCAGTACAAACATAAAGTTCCAAATAAAAGACTCCATAAGTTAGGCCTATATGTTTCTTCTTTGATGTCTTAGTGTTATAATTGTCAATAAACAGATGTTATTGTTTTGAATGTGTTTTCATTTTAGTTTACCAATAAGGATAAAGAAAACCAAGGTAGTGAAAAAAAATCAGTAGGCGGAAATATAGTATTGCTTCATTATGTTTAAAATTAAGTTTAAAATTAAAATGATGTTTCTAACATTTCTATTGGGTTGAAATTCGTTATAATTTTAAATTACTTATAAGGTGTCCCAAGGTAAAGAAAAAAAACAATAGATCAAATCTAATCAGACTGAGGTTCTCTAGCATACTTTAAAATGTTCGTACAACACAATTCTAGGCTTCAAACATGGGCGTCATTATAAATTAGCCCATTTGAATTAAGAAAGAAAGTGCGTCACTCGTGGTACACTATATCGTCACACTTTATCGTCATCTATTATTAATAAGTAATTTAGTTTATTCTGATAAAAACGTACACTCTACAGAAATACAAATCGATTTCTCAGTTTACCTCGGATTAATCAGTATTCAGATGCTTGCTTACCTTATTTTGTTTATTTGTAATTGTCTCAATATTTGTGAATCCTTTTGATGATTATATTAATTAGGATGATTTGTTAAAATCTAATTTGTAAAGTTTTAATATATACTATTGTAAAGTTTTATATACTAATTACACTCAAATGTCTTTTTAATACTCTGTTTTTTATATAATCCACGCCTTAGGCTTTTGCACAGGACGGGCAAAATTTTACTGTGGCGCCTATGTAAGGAATTCATTTTTAAGATATCTAATAAAAATGGATATACATATACTTCTGAAATAAATTTGAAAATCATTTATTGATTATAATTATAATGATTATTAATGTAAAAATAACATTTATTTAAATATAATTATTAACAAATAGTATTAGAATTATTACTATTATCACAGCAGCGCTCTAACTTCGCCCCCCCCCCAAGGCCGGCACTGAATCCATGATTAATTAATGTTCTTTTCTGAAATAGGTGACTAAAGTATATACCATATTTTACTGGATATGTCCTAGGCAATACAACGCCGAAATTTTTAACCATTAGCTTAAAGCAAATTTGCCAGTTCAGATATGACAGTAAAGTTATTAGTAGTTCAAAGAACAGTAGACTTTGCAATATAATGTTAAATAATGTACAGAGCGCTCGGCGACAGCGCTAGTAAACTGTCCACCATTGAAGCAGGTAACAGTTTTATTTACAAAAATTTAATTGGACCAAAGTTATTGGACATTTTATGTTCTTTCTTCATCAACCAGTCGAAATTATGATAGCAAGTTCAGCCAGTAAGGTCAGAAATAACCAGCATCTACTACTTTAACGTTAAATCAGACTTAGCCATCTTGAAACGGAAGTTACAACATCTTTCGGGCATTATGCAAGGTACCTACGTACCCTCTTTGAAAATAATCTGTCAATAAGTTTAGTCAAAACTGCGTACACTCGTTGTCGTTAAATCAGAGGCTGCTACTTTGAAACGGAAGTAAACATAGCCTACGCCTTATAAAACATATCTTTGTACTAAATTTCAAAACAAACGGTTAAGGCTTTTGGCTAAAACTGCGTTATTGTAAATCAAAGCCTGCCATCTTGAAACGGTAGTGAATGGGAAAAATGTTGCACGGGCTGTATATAAGGTATTATTGTACCAAATTTCAAAACAATCTGTCAATGCGTTTAGTCAAAACTGAGTAACAAACAAACACACACAACAAATGCCGAAAGATAAAGTTGAAAGAGTTATCTTACTTTGCTCGGACAATTAAACTAATTATTAAATTACCTAATATGTTTCATAGAAAGTAGATGTAAAAGTTTAATTAGCATTTTTCAATTCACTTTAAAGCTTTAAAAACCGTAAATTACAAAAAAATGTGCTTATATTTACATTTACACAATAACTTTACTAATTTTTACCAATATAACACGAGATATATTATTTTCATTTAATTTTTTGTACATTGGTGCTCTAAGCGGTTTGAATTAAGTAATTTAAATTTAGGCAATTTAAGGTTGTGTGCAATAAATTTAAACAATAGCCCATTTTTGAATGAAGATTGCTATGTACGTAAATTTGTTGTAATATGTTTTACTTTATAAGGGGTTGGTTTTTAAAGGTTCTTTAGTGCGCACTTAAGATGTAAAAAAAACCACCAATCACTTTGTTACCTTCCTGTGTTTTGAGATCCCAGCAGGCTAGCTACACCTATTGAGAGGATTTAGACGTCTCTCGCGGTACCCGAATCCAACACACACTTACACTTACAACAGTACATTTACGACTTTAACACTTTACACTCACATTTGACATTTAGGGAGGCGATAATAGCCTCAATGTGCTTTTCGCCTTAAAAAAAAAAAAAAAATTTTTTTGAGATATATTTATTAGTGAGCAGAGAGTGGTAATACGCTTTAAAATAATATATTTGTAAGATTTAAAAAATATATTTTTTCGACGAAAAAAACTGAAAAGGTTATCACAGCCGTGTCGCGAGTACAGCGATTCAAAATCTAAAATGTATTAAATTAATTTAAGGCAAATATATATGAAAAATGTTGAAAACAATTGCCTAAAATTGCTTAACAATAAAATATATTCATATATGTTATAAAAATAACGAAAGTTACACATTTTTGTAAGGCTGTAAAATCGCCTTACAACATTGTCAATAAATAATATATAACAAAATAACAACAACAAAAATATTTAACAAAATAAACAATAACAGAAATATAATTTAAATTGTATTAAACAATTCCAGACGACGCATGAACAATACTAATCGGTCAATGGCCGAGGCACTATCTCCCGAAATCGTCTGCAAATTACACCATACACAAGTCGCGTACTTTGAAAACCATCACAATGCAGCAAAAGAAGCTTTATTGTGATTATTTCTTCACAAAACTTGCATTGAGGTAGGGGGGGTCCCATCAGAAATATAAGTATCTACAAGGAGTGTCCAATATGAAGACGGGTAACAAGATACACAACCTTATTGGTTTTTATCTAATTGTGACGAGAAAACTTGAAAGAAGTAGAGGGAGTAAGAGCGTTTTTATGATGAAATACAAAACAGGTAGTTCTGAACATCGTTTCTCTCCGTAACTTACTTGTTGAAGTATTTTTTCGAGAAAGCCGGATGACCACCAAATGAATAGCTAACTACTTATTTAAAACCTAACCTATTGTTTTTAAAGTCAGCGCCAGCTACGCTTCGCTTTGCAGTGACCGTACTTACATTAAACACAGTAGGTCGGTTCCGCTTAGCGCAACTCCGCTGTGATGATCATAGGACCTAACGTTTGTATATAAAAATAATTTATTTCACCGCTTATAATTTAGTTATAATTAATAAATATTAATTATTTATCTAACTCTTTCCCGCCAATTTAACCGACAACTGTAATCACTATGTTCAGTATCCTAGATATATAGACATAGTTTTTGAAGATGGAGGTTCTCCGAAACGTGTCAACGAACGTAGAATTGACAAAGCTAGGGAAGGCAGATCATTATACTGAACATAGTGATAATAATCCTAGAAGGAAAGAAGAAGAATATAAAAAGAATGACAACTGACAAATATTTTTTTATGTTTCATTTTTCATTTTTTAACATAGAAAAAATTAATGATATTTTCTTGTTAATTTTAATATTTAAATTAAATTGTGCGGGCTACACAATGTGTGTAATTAAAAAAACAATTGTTATCATATTCCGTTTAAACACTTATCGTACACCAAAGTTTATTTCTGACTCATGCAAAGAGATATAAAACGAAACTTTGAACAAACTTGTTTTCACTCCGAACGGATCCGGGTTGCCACTGCCTCATTGATTTACAGATTGCCAGTAAATAATCATGCCCAGTTTTCCACTCAAACTAACTACCAAGTTTGAGACGCCCAACTTTCGCACGCCAATACTCAATCTACGTTCTCCTGACATTTACACAGTGTTAAGAATGTCTCCAAACACAGTTTGCGATCACGCTAGGTTCAGTTTAGCGTGCCTCTTGGCTGTTACACCGAAATAAATGGAAGATGTAATATTGTAGTTGTTAGGTTGGCAGAAGTGGCCGGCATTAATAATGCTGTACATAAACACTGGCTGACCCTACGACAAAAATTATAACGACAATTGAAATTGTAATCATATTTAATTGTATTAATTAACACATTAGGCAGTTGATGTTGTTTTTAATTTAATGTTTTAACATTTTATATTTTTAAATGTTATTAACAATGGAGTTATTAAATAACATACATGTATTTCTACAATGTTATGTCCTGGCTTAACATAGTAAATGGTGGTTGTAATGAACATAGATTTTAAAATTTTGATTAATACACATTTCATTTTTCATTTTTCCAGAATTAATAATTTAATTTTTTTGTGCATCCACAGATACGAAACAAATTGGCATTTACTTTAAAATATTTCGGTTAAAACAATTAAAAAAACATCAAAACTCGAAACTTTAAGTTACTCAAATATAACTTTAAAGTATCACAACCAAACTTGTGATTTGTTACCTCCACTGAAAATCCGGTTCGGTTGATATTTACTAGAAATGTATTTCCCTGATTCTCAAAATGGTTAAATTTTTAACTAAAATCAAGTAAAAAGCTTAAATATGTTTGGAATAAAACTGCGTCGTGTTTCATTTCCATAATTATTTTGCTAGTTTTGCACCAGGCGTTTTGGAGTATGATTACTCCCGAGTTTTGTTTTATTTAAAGGTTTTATTGAAATAATTGACCAAGCAAGGCGATAGGTCAATAATAGACTGAATTTTGTTTCAACTCCATCGGCATTTGGTTTGTGTTTTTGTTTGCTTGTTTGTTACACAGTTTTGGTGAAACACACCGAGTGATTGTTTTTAAATTTGGTATGGAGATACCTAGTATAAAGTCCGAACGACAAATTGTAATTTTTTTCCCCATTTCGTTCCTTTTCAAAATGAAGGTTTCAGATTTACTGTAAAAAAGTTTAGGCAGTTTTATAGATGATTGTTTTGAAATTTGAAACAAACGTAAGTCGTATAAATCCTAAATGACGTATGTGTAAAATTTTACCCCAATCACTTCTGCTTCAAGATGGCGAGTTCTGATTCAACTTTGAAAATGTAGTTTCTGGTTATTTCCTGTCATTGTGGCTGAACGGCATAACCTTTTATAATTTTCACTGCTTCATGGAGAAAGAGCATAAAAATTACAATAACTTTGGTCCAGTAATATTTTTCTTAAATATTACGAAAAATATTTGTCAGTTGTTTATATTCTTCTTCTTTTCTGCTAGGATTATTATCACTATGTTCAGTATAATGATCTACCTTCCCTAGCTTTGTCAATTCTACGTTCGTTGACGCGGTTCGGAGAACCTCCATCTTCAAAAACTATGTCTATCTATCTAGGATACTGAACATAGTGATTACAGTTATCGGTTAAATTGGCGGGAAAAAGTTACGAGTGCTTCAGGGCGCTGTCGTGGAGCGTTCTGTACATTAATTGAAAATATACTGCGAAGTCTAGTGCTCCTTGAACTGCTAGTTTAACTGTAAATAAAAAATAATTTCTGTCGTATTTTTTCATGATTTAATTAATTTCCACATTTGTGTTTTTTACATAAAAAAATGAACTTATAATCTCAATGAATGTATACGGTTTGTGATTTCGGTAATCTCAATGACTGCTCATTCATTTCCTTTAATAGGAAGTGAACCGCGAGAGAGCGCAAAAATTAGGTCTTTCCGTTACTGGTCAGAGGATATTCATAGTGAACATTTATTTAAAAGTTTACAAGCCAACATATACTCCTTCATTTTCTTTTAAAAAAATTACTTTTCTCATACTTTGCATCTGTCAAATTACCAATTTAAATTGTTCGGAAGCGAATTAAAATTTGTGCCAGTAAGTCAGTAAGTTACAGCTTTGTAACAGCTGATATCAATAACCTAGAAATAAACCCTGTTTTGCTGATTGACTGCTTTGAAGCTGTAAGTAAGGGTTGAGGTGGAAGGATGAATAATTACTTAAGGGGCCCGGTTCACAGTGCAGCACTCTATCTTGTTACAGTTCACAGTGGGGGCGATAAGTCATGTTTGTTTGTATACATCACACATCTGCAGGATCATAAATATTTGTGTTTTGAATGTGATTTCGAATTCTATGGAAAGTGGCGCAAAGTGTGCGAAACATAACACGCTTACTTTTTAAACTTGAAATGTTTACACCAGTTGTAGAAACTTAACGAAATAAGGGTTCGAATCCCGCGTCACTACTTTCGAATTTAGATTAATTACTCAGAGAATGAAACATAAGATTTTCAGAGATTTTGAGCTCTCAAATTTTCTATAACTTGTTAAATTGAATGAAAAGGGTACAATTCCTTTACAGTTTATAAATTTATTTATTTCATATTTTCTGATTGAAAATGGTTGAAACGTGTCTATAGTCTAGTAATATGTTTATTAATAATATGGTATTAAAAATACAAATGAATATACTAGGTAGGGTCAAAATATTCCCGGAATCGGTCAATAAAAGTTTATTTATAGTATGTATAATACCTTATTTTTCTTAAAAGTACTCTCCTGCATGTTCACACTTCTTCCTCCGTTTATACTATTGTTGAAAACCATTTTTTGGAAATTCCGTGTAGCCATTTCGTCGCATCTTCCATCACCTCCTGCGAATCAGCAAAACAATGTCCCTTCAATGTCATTTTCAGTCGTTGAAACAGGTAAAAGTCGGTTATCTGCCCATTTTTCAGGTCGTTTTTATCTAACTGCATCCCGTACCCGTTTCAGAATTTCCTTGTACAGTTCTTTGTTAAATATTACTTACAGGAATAAATTCGTAGTGAATCAAAGTCCTAAAAATAAAAAAGCACTTCCAAAATCACTTTACCTCAGCTTCTGTCCAAGCGATTTTTTTTCTTTTCTGATGTTTTTTATTTTCATTGAGACCGTCGTGTCATCTGAAGGTAGTAAAGGAACCACCATGTTTTTTACCTCCAGATTTTTACCTGTTTCCACGACTTAAAATGACATTGAAGGGACATCGCTTTCTGATTCGCAAGAGGGGATGGAAAATACGACGAAACTGCTAAACGAATTTTCCAAAAAAGCGGTTTTAGGAGTGTTTCCAACACTTGTATGGACGATGGAAGAAGTGTATACAAGCAAGGAACATAAAGCAAAAATATTATACGTACTTGCAATAAATTTTCGTTTACAAATTCCGGGAACTTTTTGAACCTACTTAGTTCGTATTACTATTACTCAGGGTAAAATAACAGTTGGACCCTTAAAGAAAAAAAATATATATCTTTTTAATTTTAATGTAAAAAGTATAACATTTTTTTACTGAGTGTTGAAAATATCAAAATATGAAAAACATCAATAGGCCTTCAATTTAAATGGGGAAATAGGGAAAGTTTGACCTTAGTATTCTTCAGTGCTGGTAGTGATATATACAAACACAATCAAAGGATATGTAACTGTATTTTTTTGTATCTTATTTGTACACCTTAAGTAAACACATAATAGTTTTTTCCTTCAAATATATACACAGTTTACAAGTAAAACAACGTTTTATTTTTGCAGTAAAATATTTGAAAAATAATATATGATCTACTGAAATTGCTGTGTAACTGATATTAATGCAGTTCACAATATGAAATTCATAATCACTATGTTGATTTTTATAATTAAAGTATTTGCTTTAATATTTCATTTATTTATTTATTTATTATTATTTATTATTATTATTATTATTATTATTATTATTATTATTATTATTATTATTATTATTATTATTATTATTATTATTATTATTATTATTATTATTATTATTATTATTATTATTATTATTATTATTATTATTATTATTATTATTATTATTATTATTATTATTATTATTATAAACGTTTATTATTCTTCCCATTTAACGTTGACAGGCTCGATATGACTTTTTTGACAGACTGACGTTTGTGCTTCATATTAGGACAATATTTTGATAGTTTTTAAAATTAATTATTGGGATTTTAATTTACACTTGAGATAAATTCAAACAGCCTAAGAAGATCAAAGCAAAATTGGAATAGTTTGGTAACATTTTGTAATTTTGATTTAGCCTCAAAATAACTAAACCCCTCTCAACATTGCATTTGAAGCACAATGTTTGTGTTTGTTACGTCGTTTGTTCTGTCAAAAATATATTTACGAAAAACTAAAACAGACCTTTCTAAACCCCATAGTCTTCTGGAAGTCCGACCATTAGTATGTATAAAAATCTTTACATACTTGGTGAACATGCAAGACCTGCAGAGCATGACAAGCTTGTGCCACTCTATGCTTCGCTGATTCCCTACATGAAAAGGATTTCTGAAGGATACGAGTCCTTTATAATTAAATTTAATCCTCACGGACTCAAGTTGTGACAGAAAATGTAATTTCGTATTTGTAGTGAAATTTGCGTAGAAAAAGATCGAAATGTATTATGTTTCGATTTTCATTCGAATTTGAATAGTGGACTTGTGATAAGGTTAGGTAAATATAATATAAATAATCGAAGAACGTAGCTGTCTCGCAGAAGTGATAGAAGCTAATTCCCGGAAATATGTTTTTAGGATTTGTTGTCATAACTTCTTCGGGGAAGATGGACGCTCGTGTTATCACAATCATTAGAAATAAACTTACTAGAGATACAGCCTTTATTATATAAAGAGTGCAGAACATTAGTAATTGGACTTCCTACAGCTTCGAACACTGCAAGCTGCAAAGACAGGGGTGGTGGCGTTTGAGAAATTATTATCTATATATCTGTAGTTGAACAATTTGCGGCAAGGTTCTACCAAGGTGTTGGAACAGAACGGACGGTCTTGTACAGTAAAAAGGATGCTTGAGGGTCCAAGTAGATGCGAAGAAGTTGTCTAGAAGTCAGGATCGGCGATAATTTCAAGGTTATGGGGTTTATCATAATGGCCACTCCAATAACCCATTTTGACAACAATGATTCTATAATTTAAGAGCTCTTTGAAATTAACTAACACATATCCTGGTTCCTTCTTAAAATAATTTGAGAATTTCATGACCAACATTTTAACTTGTTAAAATTATCCAAAATGTGTTTTAATAAATTTAAATAAAATGTTAGTCTAGTTATATTTCCTTTCTAGTTAAAATAATCAGGTGTTTTATGTTTTTCATTTTTCATCAAAATCAATTAAATGAATAAATAAACAATGGTCATTAATATCTACAAGAACAAATTCAATCTAAAATTTATCATTCTAAGCAGTTTCAATGTGGCAGTAAAAAATTAAAATTGAATTATCTGCAACCTAAAATGTTCAAGAGACATTACACATTATGAACTGCTAAATATTAATATTACACTAGTATTGCCTGTTAAGTTATAATTATTCTGTTATAAATCTTAATTAAGATAACGTTTACATTCATATCTGGATTTAAAGAATTTTAGGCTTAATTCTGTTTAAATATTTGTTTTCTAAATTTTGTCTTTTACAAACTGTTATAAAACTAGCTTAATACAATTTTTGTATAAAAACACAAAGTCACAAAGTTTTATAAAAATCTTTAATTTCCAAAAAGTACATACTTATGCGTGTCATGTATATACTTGTTTTTTCACTGTATATAACACGTACATATAATATTAACTCCTTTATATATTAAATTATAATTTTTTAATTAGCATCGGAACAAAGGAATACAAGACCCTGTATAAAGTAAAGGGATTTAAATGATACTAAAGGTAATTTTGATTAGTGATGGGGTGGGCGAGAGGAAGGGTATTAGAAACAACCCCCTCAGATACTCCACTTCGAGAGAAGGGGCGGATTGTCTTTTTCAAGTGGAATAATTAATTAGCTCTTTCTGCAATAAACACATTAAAAACGTTACTAGAATTTGTTTAATCATTTGCCAAAGGTGGCTTACACTTTTAAAATTGAAATCAGATGATAAAAATACACTCATAAACGTTTTTCTCCTTTAATAGACTTAGAGAAGTTATTAAATGAATTTAATATTTATTTATTGGATAAAAACGTACGTTTAATTTGCTGTGAAGAGAAAATAATCATGGCTTGCAGCTGTCTCGCTGACGTGATAGAAGGGAATTTCCAAGAAGTATTTTTCTCTAACTAGTTCTTTTTGAAATTCTGATGCCATCATTAAAATTAAAATCTGCGTATATTAGAAATGTAAACTTTTAAAATAAATTAAAAATTAACTATGCAGTAAAAAATGTTTTAATTCAAAAACGGATTTTTAAAATTCAAAATTCTGATTCATACACGTATGATTGCGTATGCAAATGATTGCGATTGTGATATTAAAATTGTCAAAAAAATTTAAAAAAGAAAAACTGCTATTTCTTAAAGATTTAAAATGATAGTTATTTTGAAACTGATAATCGAATTTTTTTGTTAACGAACTAGTCAAAGTTATTATCATAATCCATTTTTGTTCCAAGTTTTAGTAAAATCGGTGATTTTAATAAAAATGTATTTCTTTATATATCAATTTCAACGACCCTTAAAAAGTGATGTAGATGGCGAGATCAGTGTTCATTTCAAGGTTCCGTGTCTGCATGTAATCCTAGTAGCTGCTCCAAGTGTTCATAAAAGCAGATTTTAATGCGGTGTATGCTTGTAAAATCAGAATTTCAAAAATGGTCAAATAAAAAAAATACTTTTTAAAACTCACTTCTACCACGTCAGCAAAAGAAGAGTTGCGTGTCGGAATTATATTTATATAGAAGTAGCTCTTATAATAAAATAAATTGGAATTTACGAAATTATTTATGATGTCTATTAACCTAAATATCACACAAATCGTTAGTTACATTTTGTAACTATATTATTTGTAACAGCTACCATTGTTATTTACAATCCTGATTGTGAGCTGTACAGTGTTAATGTGTTTGTAAAATCTGCCTCACAACATTGGCAAGTATTTCTGTCTTGCACTTGCATAAACGATGCTTCTCTCGCAGAACTATCTTCCTGTTCAGTTTAATCACTCTTCTCTGTCTCATCACTTTGATGGATGCTGAGTGCAGAGTCCGTCAACAGACACCACTCCATGAATCACCGTATCACCTCCGCCTTCTTGGTACACCCGACATTTACAGTTCACCCTGTAATTATAAATACAATCACCGGCTATTCGTTGGATACACGAAATTCTGCTAAAGTTAATATTTTCGTTGTAATTTTGTAACATTGACCCTTCGTACTAAAACAAAATTACTGCGAATTCTGTACGAATAAATCAGATAGTGACTTAAAATGTTTTTTTTTGAACTATGAAAAAAGGCTCTGTTGTTAATATGCTTGATTTTTTGTTATACAAAGCACATATTTATAAAGTACGATGATCGTTAAAAATATTTTCACATATATGTCTGTTAAGGTCATTAAATCATCATTTCCAGTTAAAGAAAAATTCTATATTTGACAGTTGCCAACTGTATACACAATAACAGTTGCGCTATCTCTTACTCTTCAACCAATGGGAGAGTTGCTCAACATCACGCTACGCTATGGGCTATTAACAATAATAATTTCAATCCTTTTCACGCAACTCTTGGTTCACACGCTCCGATTTTCAAAATAACTAATTATACTGAACGATATCTGTTTATAGAATACTTACTAAGGTAAAAAAAAATACATTTATATCTGTCCATCTGTCTATGTGAATGTTTTTTGCCTCTGTTTCATTGTACACATCGCTAGAGACTAAATTAATTCATCAATTTAAATAAAATTCTCTGACCTGGTACGAAAATGTGTTTTAGTCTGTAGGATAAATAGAAGTCCGGGCGATTACTAGGTCAGCAGCGCCTGGAGAGGCACTCTTTCGGTTCGACTAAGTGAAGTGAAACTAATAAGCCGTTTGTTTATAGTTGGCCGGATCCTATTTCCTCCGAGCAAGTTGTGGTGTCTTGTGTTGTTGGTCCGGGTGTTGGTAAGCTGTTGAGTAGTTGTTGTGTAGTGGGTGGTCCTCCACTACATTCTACCGAACAACGATTTTCGACCTGTATTTATTCTTGAAATTATGGCGGGTACCATAATGTGTCAGAATTCCATTGTTAAAACTAAAGAAAGAACGCATCAATCAGAATGAAGCTTTTTTGCACGGGAAATGCGCCGGTAGTAGAATCTGGGAAGAATCTATCTCGGTATAGACCCGAGATACACGTGCACTGCGAACCAATCGGAAATGAGTTTTGGTTGACAGCAGTGAATTAGGTTTCGCAGGCTAAAGCTCTTTTCAAGCCGGGAGAGAAGTGCGGGGATTTTTAGTGTGGTTGTTTTCTTGTTAGTAAGCGGAACTAGGTTGTGTAACTCAGTTCCTATATTGTTTAGGCAATGACAGATTGATCAAAAATACCAAAAGTTACTGGGTCAGGTATATATGTAATCAGACCCAATGAGTGCAGTAGCATAAGTTTTGGAATGCTGGCAACAGTTTTTCAGGCTGAAGACATTGGCCCCCAAAGTGCGCCAGAAGAATTATAGATAGAGTATATAAAAGAAAGACCATGTATATAAACTTTGACCGTAGAACTTCACTACTTGCTATAGAGAACCATAAATATAATTCTAAGATAGTGTGGGAATGTCATTTAGTCAAGAAAAAATAGGCAAAAACTAACAAAGTTCATTTGTTGTGTGTTCTAGGACATCAGGGCTTAATGGGGAATAAAGAGGCAGGAATAGAGTACCAGAATAGGAGCTGATAGCTCTGTCATTGGTCTGCATGTGGAGGTTGTACTCTAACACGCAGGCATGTCTCCCAGTTGGTTTGTGGGGAACACCTAAGATCTTCGGAGAGAGTGGATGGTCTTGTACAGTCAAAAGGATGCTTGCTGATCTAACTATGTCCCTCACAGGCGAAGCTCTTTAGCTAAACAGGACGGATCTGCAGAGAGTGACTGGGTTTATGACGGGTCACCAGACATTCCGCATTCATCTACACAAAATGGGCTTTCAAATGACCAATATTTTTTGTAGGAAATATGGAACAAACGAGGAAGCAGCTCAGCACATACTTTTTGACTGTCCAGCCTTGAGCAGGAAACGATTTGAATCCCTAGGCACTCTTTGGAGTGAGGGATAGATGATAGAACAGGACATCATCCGTAGTATCTCACAGTTCTCTCTGAGGAGGCGTGTCCCTCCGCGAGCGATTGCATATGTGTGTGTGTGTGTGTGTGTGTGTGTGTGTGCGCGCGCGCGTGTGGTACCGGGGTTCATTCTTCTTATTTCTGATTACCCTAATTGTTGGACATTCTTTTTATTTGTTTTTTGATTTTAAGAGAACACACGTTTGGGTTATTTTTAAAAATTTTATTCACTGACTACATATAACCAATAAACATGGAACGTTTTTGAAAAAAATTATGCTTTTTTTGAAAACTTGCATACTTCTTCAAAGGATTACATCAATTTATTTTTGTGTTGAAGAACGAATCATGTAGTCTAATTCGAAATGGTAAAGCATATACATATTTTTTTATGCAAATTGCATGTAATGCTTTAAAAATTTAATTCTTGTTCAGGGTAACAAAACAAGCCCAACTTTTCTTATTTTCAAACATAATGTAATGATGTAATAGAAGCAAAAAAGGTACAATTAATTTTAACTTTTAGTATTTATAATATTCATTGATATTGACTTCACTCAGATTGTCAGACAGCAGTATCTTGTATATTTCAATAACAGTGGCTTCGTTGGAAAACGGTAACTTAATACTTCAAATTTATTCATATGTTCTTGGAACACTCGCGAATTGAATCAATATACTCTATAGTCGTAACTAGAAACTAGATTACTAGTAAAAGATAAATAGTGCAACTTAATACAACTTGAATTTGAGCTGCACCTAAACATTCTCGTTCCACTTAAGTAATACGGTATTACAAACAATGCTGTAACATTGTAATTACAAAATATCCATTGGAAAATGAGCTTTTGGAGTGGCCTTTTTAACATAAAACCCAAACCAGGGACCTTGAATACGGCGTCGATCCTAAATTGTAGGTCACTTTATGAGAGGTCGTTAAAAATATATATATATATATATATATATATATATATATATATATATATATATATATATATATATATATTATAACTATATATATATATATATATATATATATATATATATATATATATATATATAGTTTTACTGAAATGTGTAATAAAAGAAGTTCTTTTGAATTATTTTTTTATTTAAAATTTTAGGAAACAAAAGAATGTACTTATATTAAAAACGTCTATATACAACTATGTAAAATACAAGTACACATGGAGTAAATCCACCCCGTAAAATATAAGGGTATCGCAGTTAATGTTTTATAAGTACGATAACATTGCTGGCACACACGCTTGGCTAAGTGAATAAAATCTTTTTTTTCAGTGCAAACAATTAGTAGCGTGGCTTATTCATTGTAATCAAATATTGTAACTTATTCAGTGTAAACAAGTACCACTGTTACTTACTGAGTGTAAACAATTGTTAGTGTAATGTAGTTAGTTTAAAAAAGTATCAGTGTATCGTATTCAGTGTAAACAAGTAATAACACATTCATTGTAAACTACTACCAGTGTAACATATTAGTTAAAAAAAAGTAGCAATGTAACGTATTCAGTGTAAAAAGTATCCGTGTAACACGTTACACAACCGTTGTTACACAACCGTGTAACACGTTATACAAGTATCCGTATAACCAGCAGTTGATGTATTTAGTGTAAAAAATTGGTAGTGTGACATATTCAGTATAAACAAGTAAAAGTGTAACTTATTAATTGTAAAAAATCGTTAGGTATTTATTGTAACATACTCGTTAGAAAATTTACAGGTGCAAAAAAAAATTGAAAATACCATGTTATTCGCCATCTCTCCTATTCCTTAACCCAATCTTCCCTTTAGGTGACGAATTTAGGTACAACACTTTTAAAACACCCCTATTCATTACAAATTGAACATTAGGTGATAATCATTTCATTTCTGTGAAAACTTAAATATTGTGCGTGACATCAGTAGCGCAAGTAGGGGAGAGAGAGAGAGAGAGAGAGAGAGAGAGAGAGAGAGAGAGAGAGAGAATAATATATTATGTACTGATTAAATCTTATTTGCCACTGAAAATATAAGAACATTCGTTACCTTGTATATGTTTCAATTTAATTAAAATACCTTTGGGAAATAAAGAACTTGAGACAGTAACTAAGTCAACTGATTTCCTTTGTTTCTGAACCGGAAGTTACAAGTAAATACTAAATGAGATGAAGCTTATATAATGCTTTATTGTTATGTTTTCATGGTAACTTATTTATTTATAATTAAAAAAAAGCTTTAAAAAGAACCTAATTAATAGAACTACATAGAATTCAAGAGTAAATAACGACTTAGTAAGTTGTAAAACTCTCATATACTAGGCAAACTGGATACTAGTAATAATGGAGCACCTACATTAAAACAATCTATGGTTTCCACAAAGTATTCTTGTTATTTATGCAATATGCATGCTAATATCATCCTATCTCCATCTATGTTCTTGTATAAACGATGCTTCTCTCACAGAACTATCTCGCGGTTCAGTTTAATCGCTCTTCCTTGTCTAATCACTTTGATGGATGCTGAGCGCATAGACCATCAACGGACTCAACTCCATCAATCACCGCACATCTCCACATTGCTACATCCTACCTGTCCATTTCACCAGGTGTTTATGAACACACCTATAGATATTTTTTCTGGTTATACTGTCTCGGTATTGCTTATTTTTTTTTTTTATGCATTTTATTTATTTATAATTTTAATTTATGTCCATTGCTTACCAGTTAGACTAGTGAGGACGAGAGGTCGTTCTAATTCTTGTCATTCTAACATTCTTTTCATACAAACATTTTCAGTAACTGTTATTAGTTACACTTAAACGGTAAACACTTAAAATGTGTTCTAATGTCAGTAAAAGTTATTAGTCATTAATTTCAGCTTATAGTACATAATGTACTTTCATAATAACCTAAACTTGTGTTTTACAAAAAAAAAAAAAAAAAAAAAAAAAAAAAAAAAAAAAAAAAAAAGGTTCTATTCGAACAAAATAGCAACAGTTTCGTTTTTATTTGTAATAATTTGTAAAAATTAATTTATTTAGTTAAATAAAATTTGAAAAAAATTCCTATAGTTAATGTAGCGACCAAAACAAATTTACTCATACTATTATTATTATTATTATTATTATTATTATTATTATTAATGGGTTAGTGGTATAGATGTAAGTGAATGAATGACACTTGAAAATATTTTATATAAATTTCATAAAAACAGGATATTTCTGAATTGCATCGATGTTTAAACGATCACGCCAGCAAAACAAAGTTCGGAAACATTTAGAGCGAGTAAACATTTGCCTCTAAAATTGAATTTCGTTATAATATCTATTTCATGTGCCATCCTAGTGAATTCATAGTATGAATATAAAATATAATTATTTTATTTCAACACACAGTGTCATAAGTCTATCAGACCGGATAATTTTATAACGCATTTAAACGAGTAAAATCTATCGAATGTGTAGTTGTTTTAATTGATAATGTATTTAGTTGAGCCTGTTCGATAATTGTATAGTAGAAATAATAAAATGGATCGGTAAATTTAAATGTACAAATATTTTTGCAATTATAAACTGTCAAAAATAATTAATGACAATAACTTGCGCAATGAAATATACTTTACTAGGCTTAATAGAATTTGTTGGCTTAAAGTTTTTATGTAAACCAGTTAGACTACGGGAAACGGATTCGTCATAAGGTAAAAAAAAAGCCACCGGATAGTTACCATACCCCTACAGAGTACAGGCGTACAGGGTAGAGTTGTAACAAATTGATGCCTGTCAGCTCTAAGATACTTATGAAACAATGACGGCTGTGAAAATGTGTCACGTGATTATGCTCTTGTTTTTTATCTTTTAAGAGAATATGATTACTTTACAGTTAATACCACTTTAATGACTTTTTTATTAATTACTTTTAATTTTGTAACAACTGCAACACTACTACTTTATAGGGACAGGCCACAGTTACTAATTAAAGAATATATATATATATATACTTTAACTTAAAATTCACTTCACGACAAACATTTGCATGATTTTTTCATATATATATATATATATATATATATATATATATATATATATATATATATATATATAGATCTCGTTTAAAAAAACCGAATTCTTCTGTACAAAATTAAATATTCAAGAACTAAACACAAAATATGGTAAGATAAACAGAGTCAAGCACTTCAAATATCTGGGAGAAATTCTTGAACCCACAGGTGGCGAGAAGGCTGCGCAAAAGGTTCGGCTACTGAGAATGAAGAGGGCTCTTGGTATAACGCGTGATATCTACAATAAGAGATGTATGTCGACGCACACAAAAATCAGACACTACAACACAGTCATAAAACCGGAGGTATTATATGCAAGCGAGACGCTAGCACTCCACACAAAAGCTACCATGGAGGGTATTTTGAAGGAAGAACGCAAAATCTTGAGGAAGATCCTTGGCCCAAGATTAACAGAAGATGGATACAGGTTGCACTCCCGGAAGACCACAGAGAAGATATCGAACCTGGCAGCAGATATCAGAAGAAGGAGGCTTCGGTTCTATGGACACATCAGTAGACTCCCAACAACGAGACTTGCCAACAGAATCCTTAAGTATATACAAGGTGTCAAATCAACAACGTCGTGGATCGCACAAGTCAGAATAGACCTACATGACGCAGGAATAGACTCAACAGATGTTGAAGACAGGCGCGCATACAGGAGAAAGATGCTCGGTTGGAAGGTCCCAGAGAATGAAATCCCAAAGAGAGCAGGGGTAAAATGGACGGAGGAGCGGAAGAGGATCCATGGGGACAGGATGAGGGAGGTGTGGAGGATTAGAAGGAACAAGACATGAGTCGGAGTGCTTTGCGTGATCCAACAGGGTCTATGCGCAGATAATAATATATATATATATAAAATCTCCTCAGGGGGTGAAGACTAGCTGCACCGATTGAGAGGGTTTAGACGTCCCTCGCGGTACCGAGTCTAACAAACACTTACACTTGCAACACTACACTTACGACTTTAACACTTTACACTAACACTTACATTTAGGGAGGCGATAATAGCCTCAATGTGCTTTTCGCCTTAAAATACAATATATATATATATATATATATATATATTGTCTGAAAATATATATATATATATCTGAAAATCATGCAAATGTTTAACTTGAAGTAATTTTTTAAGTAAAACGGTACGCTACATTTTTTCAGACTGAGGTTATGGCCAATAATGAGTGTGCTTAGGAAAACGTGAAGCAGGTTTTTCAGAAAGCCCAAATCCACATTAATACCGACTATAAAGCAGCGATTAAAGCATTTACAAGAACGAATTCTAAATTAGGTTGGGAATATCGATAGAATTCCAACGAACTCTTCCTGGAAAACCAGGTTACTTTACACTGCGTACCAAGAAACAAGTAGGTTTTTAAGGGACTAAATAGGACGGGGAGAGGCTGGCTATACTGATCCGCATTTGAGGCGTAAGAGTTTCTCTGTGTTATGGTGGGTCTGCTATCCCAATATGTGGTTCACAAACAACACCAGTAAAGATGGGACAAACTTAAAAGGCATTGTAAATGTCTTTTAAGGCCTCTTTAGGATGATCTGAAGGAACAGTAGATGTCTTGGGCATAGGAAACGTCAAGATAATTATTGAACTCATTATAAGGGCACTGTGATCTGAGGTACACTTGTACAGGATAGGAATGTATAAAGGAAGAATCGTGTATAGAATATACAGGAAGGATGAGGTTCTTTGTAGCAAGAGGCAAAAGGTGTTTGATTTCCAGGACTCTGAGGACTTCTAGCAAGAGTTAGTCAGTGGACTGATAAAACTCATTAAAGAAATTGAACTAGAACCCTAGAGAATTAATTGCACAATAGGTCCTTCGATCACCGTACCAGGGGTCATCAAACAGTGTAACCTTTATTATTGAATCCAATCTAATAAAACTTCGAAATAATATAGCGGTTAAAAAAAGGAGATGAAATAGTATGTAGGTTTTAGGTGCCTTTGAATGATCCATAAAATTTTGGGTTATATTTAACCCAAAATATTTGGTATATTTTATAAAAAATTATAATAGAATAATGCCACATAAGTAACAAACAATATTTTCCATTAAATAAGAATAATTAAATTAGTATAATGAAAAAAATGTAAAGTATATGAATTATTTTTAGTTTTAAAATAATTTTAAAACTTAGATAAATTAAAAAAAACTTTTAAGAAAAGAGCCATATATTAAAAAATTAAGTAGAAAATACTCCAGGAAAGGAAAATAATACTGTATTTAATTAAAAGCGAGAAAATTAATATTCTACGAAAAGAAAATTAGCGCAGCACTGAATAGTGAAGAATAATGTTATCTATTATAAACGAGGTAGCTACGTTAAATAATAGTTCTCTATGAAACATTTTTCCACCTTTATCTGTGTAACTAATCCTGTGTTTTATCTGTGAGTTTATCTGTACTCTTACAGATAAAATAACTATATAACATAACAGTATTCCGTACACACTCTATTTTCAATATCTATCGTTATTTGTTAATTATAAATTCAAAATGTATTAGTTTATATAGGAATAAACAAAGAAAACTTTATAAATATATAGGAATAAGCCACTATTCAGTTTTATAAGCTTACATTTTTCTTGCACGTATATTTACAATCCTGATCAGAGATATTTTGAAGGCAAAGAGTGGTAGGCTGTTGGTTGTCTCCGATAGCCGAAGCTGTAAAGTTATATTTGTAACTTATAAGGTACATTTTAATTCCAGTTAACTACATAACATACTTGGTTTTATCATTTGTAATTTTATAGGTACAAGTTTAATTATATTTTTTATAAGCTATGCTAACTAGTTGGTAGTCAATTAAATTACCATACCATTGGTCGTAAATTTATGTAATTTTTCCTAGCGTAACGTTGGTTGGCCTCTTCTTTAATGAAATTCTAAAGCGTAGGTACTTAATTATTATTTAATAATTAATTGAATAATGCACACATTGGTAATATTTATTGAAAATTTGTAATCTACGAAAATAAATTTTTACACTTTACAACGGATAACACTTCATTTATTCAATATTTTTACTGAATCAACTAAATGAATTTTAAAAAATTAGAGAAATTTACACTAGCAACTTCTATACCACAGCACCATTGGACTCGACGAACGCTTTGTGTAAATTTACAAACACTTTAAAAGAACTCTCAGTTCTGTTTGATTAATTAATACCACAAAAATGACGATAACAAACACAGACTTTACATTAACAGTTATTAGGCAGACTTAACTTATTACTTTAATGATAAAGAAAACAAACTTGCTAGGTTAAACTGATCTGTGACTACAACTTATAATAACATTAAGAAAGATTGATCGTGAAGAGAAGTAGATTATCTGTTAAAAAACTGTAAGATCTTTTTCCACAGTCCTCGTCTTTAAATTTCATACCAACTCCCTTCCATAGTATTTAATTTTGCTTAACCAATAACGAAAAGCGTCGTCTGTGTCTAAGCCAGTGAGATTGAAACATTTCTTTGGATTTAAACTTCTTTTGCCGTTAAATTACAGCAACGGTTGGTATTTCTTTACGGTCTGTCTACGTGACTTTTTGCATGTTTTTAGTCCTAAATACTTTTTTCAAACTAACAGCAATCTTCAGTTAATTTTTATTGTAGTTTGACACGTCTAGTTCCCTTCTTAACTGGTGATTTCTTTCAGATTTTCAAACTATTAACAGCTGAAGGATTAGTTACATGTTAGCATGTTATATAATACTTTGAAAGAAATATTATTTTTAAAATTGATTCAACTATGTAAAGAACAATTCTTACTATTGGAAGTTTTGTTAGTAAAAAGTGACGTTGTTTTCAATGCATTTATAACTTTATTATAAGTTGTTTATTTTTTTTAAAGTTAGAAAATCAGTTGTATTTGGTATAAAAATGTTTAAACATTATTAGTTGAGTTAAGAGTAATCATTCTCTCTCTCTCTCTCTCTCTCTCTCTCTCTCTCTCTCTCTCACACACACACACACACACACACACACACACTCTTTATTTCTCTCTCTCTCTCTCTCTCTCTCTCTCTCTCTCTCTCTCACACACACACACACACACACACACATCTCCATTTGTGTATTTTTGTAGAGAGCATTTTCTTTAGAAAAAGAGCTATTTGAGCTGCCATCATGGTACCACCCAGACCCGCAACCATAAAAGAAATGCCTATCCAGATCTATCACGTTTTATGGAGTCGCTAACATTATATTTCAAACTTAGTACAACAATCGATTTTTTAATAGCTTAAACACTTCTTTTACCCAGAAAATTACATTCAACTGCTTAAAAATAGAAGGAATATTAAGTAAAAAAATCATCACTCTTTTTGCGGGGGTAAATGGGAGTGATGATGCGTAGTTGCTGAACACCTAGTAACGTAACTTAAGAACTTAACAAGAAAGTTCTCCTAGCCTCTCTCACTCCAACTCCAGTACTTAACCTACAAGAGGTACCCCTGTTAAGCCGAGTAACCCAGTGGAAGGTTGGGTTTTAATCCCAGCAGGAAACTGGGTCGGTGAGCAGAATTGTACTGGGGCTGAGTTTTCTCAGTTTTGCCTATATAGGCTATGGGAAGGTACCCTGATTTCAAACCAATTAATTATGATGTGTGATAAACGTACGGATATACCCCAAGAGGGCAAGCCTGTAGAGGTAAATCCCTCCGCTGGTTCCGATCGGGTGAAAGCCCGGTGGCTGGCGCTAGTCGCAAGGATTTTGGGGCGACAAATCACACGAAAATATCAACAAAGAGATAGAAGAACTTGTAAATCCCTTTGGCAAGGGATCTCTGACAAAAGATCTCCACCTGCTACAACTGCAACTACTAAGCAGAACTTAGAAAAACAGCAAAATCCTAGTGAAAGTCAACTGATTACCTTAAAGAACGAAAATGAAATGCTTAGGATTGAATTGAGTGATATAAAGCATCTTTGTGAAGAGCTGAGGAAGGAAGTCGGAATGCTTAGAACAGACAATGAAGAGCTAAAGAAAGTATTGAACAGAGACAATGCTACTAATTGCCGAACAAGTCAGGATATGACTTGTAATACTGAATATTGTACAGACGAAGAAGAGTTGGTCCGAGAAACAGATTGGATTCTAAAAAGAAATAAGAAAAATCCTACCAAGAAGCGGAAAGCTGAATCTTCGCCAGAAGTGGATCGACTTAAAATGAGTGCTACATGTTCTCAAACTCTTCAGTTAAGTTCCGAGACAAAAACAACTGCTCCACCTGTTACTAACATTAGAAAAGAACCGATTCCACCGCCGATTATGGTTGATAATGTTGGAACATATGAGGATTTTTACAATTTATTACACCGTAATATTCCAGAAAATTTATTTAAAATTAAAATCATTAGTAATACGATAGCAAAAATTAACTGTGCTGACTCCGAAAACTACAGAAAAATAATTAAAGCGCTGAAAGAAGCAAAGTTTACTTTTCACACATATGAAAATAAACAATCCAGACCCATTAGAGTTATGGCAAAGAATCTGCATCATACATGCACGCCTGATAGCATCAGAGATTTCTTATTACAACATGATTATAAGATTATTACGGCAGTCAATAAACTGTCGTGGCAAAATAAAACACCATTGAACATGTTTATGTTAACCTTCGAAAACGGTGAAAATATTGATAAAATTTACAAAATAGATAACATCCTTGGATGTAAAGTGGAGATACAACCAATTAAAGGATCAAATCTTATACCACAGTGTAAAAGATGTCAAATGTTTGGACATACTCAAAGGTTCTGCTCAAAAGAACCTAGATGCGTAAAATGTGCTGGTAAACATATAACCAGAGAATGCCTAAAGGTCGACAAACAAAATCCAAAATGTGTAAACTGCGGTGAAGGACACCCAGCTAATTATAGAGGATGTGTTATAGCTAAAGAACTACAAAAAATCAAGAATATAAATGTAGGTAAAAATAAGCCAACTAGAAATATATTTATGAAAGATACACCAGTTCAACATAGGAAAGAAACCAACAGTAGTAATAATAATAAAACAACATATGCCTCGGTTGTTGCTTTGGATCGGAATCATCAGAAATCACAGAATAGTGAGAATAATGATTGTATACAGTCTTTACAACTCATTCTTGCTAAAATATCAAACCTTGAAGATGCATTTATAGAGATGAAGGAACGTATACAGAAAATAGAGAGTGGAATTAAGAAACCACCTTCAAAATATAAAATTTAATAACAATGGTAAATGTTTTAAAAATCATGGTTTGGAATGCAAATGGATTGCTTAATCACCAACAAGAGCTTCAGGTAATCCTAGATATAAATAAAATTGATCTGTGTCTGATTTCAGAAACACATTTCACAAGGCAATCCTTCATCAAATTTAAAGGCTATAAAGTTTATCATACAATTCATCCTGATAATACAGCGAGGGGTGGAAGCGCGGTAATAGTTAAAGATAATATCGAGCATAATGAGGAATCTAAAATTGAAGCGCAAGATATTCAAGCAACATTAGTGAGTGTCAGGACTAATAACTATAACATTACTGTGGTTGGACTGTATAGCCCACCAAAGCACAATATAAAAGCCGAAAGGTATCTTGAACTGTTCAGAACATCAGGAAATCGATTTATTATTGGAGGAGATTTCAATGCCAAGCATACGTTTTGGGGATCTAGAATTATAACAACCAAAGGTAAAGAATTATTGAAAGCAATAAAAGAATATAAATGTGATCCTATATCAACAGGTAAACCTACCTATTGGCCCACAGATCTTTCAAAAATACCTGATTTAATAGACTTCTTCATTACAAAAAACATTTCCAGCAAGTATATGCACATAGAAGACAATGTGGAGCTCAATTCGGATCATACACCAATTGTTTTAACTCTAAGTGAGTGTGTTATCTGGAAGCCATGCAAACCTGTGCTGGTGAATAAGTTTACGGATTGGGAGAGCTTCAGGATTTCACTTGAAGAAAGGATCCAACTGATGGTGCCATTGCAGACAGAGGAACAACTTAATTTTGAAGTTGAAAAATTCATCAATGATATACAGAATGCAGCATGGGAAAACACCCTGAAATCAAAGGAGATTAAAAGGTAACAGTTATCCTGGATATATTATGGAGCTAATTAAAAGAAAAAGAAGAGCAAGAAGAAAATGGCATCAATCTAGAGCCCCACAGGACAAAACTAGGCTGAACAATCTTACGTCACAATTAAAGGAAAAATTAGGCAGCTGAAGAATGACACCATAAGTGAATCCTTGAGAGAACTGACTAATGATATCAGTACTGAATATTCTCTTTGGAAAATCACTAGAAAACTTAAGAGGCCAACTATGCAAATACCACCTATTAAAAACATGGATGGAAGTTGGGCTAGAAATAACCAACAAAAGGCGAACCTCTTTGCTGAATACCTGGGAAATATTTTTCAACCGAATGCAGCCGATAATAGTGAGGAACTGCTGGATGTCATAAGACAAGATAGTGTAGATATTCCATCAACCACACCAATCGAAATTAAAAGGAAATCAGAAGGTGCTTTAGGCTCAACAAAGCTCCTGGTTTTGATCTTATTACTGGGCAAATTCTGAGAGAAATCCTAGAAGAGCGCTGGTAAAGCTAGCCAATCTGATCAATACATCATTTCGTTTGAAATATGTACCTCAAATGTGGAAGGTGGCTGAAGTTGTGATGATCCCCAAGCCTGGAAAACCACCTAACGAAACAACATCTTATCGACCAATATCACTTTTGCCAAGTATGTCAAAATTGTTCGAGAAACTTTTGTTAAAAGACTAAAACCCATTATCGAAGATTCTAAACTCATCCCAGATCATCAATTTGGGTTTCGAAATAAACACTCTACAATTGATCAGGTCCATAGAATTACTAATGTAATTGAACAATCGTTAGAAGAAAAGAAGGTCTGCTCAGCAATATTCTTAGACGTTTCACAGGCATTTGACAAAGTTTGGCATGAAGGTCTGAATTACAAACTTAAATTATTCCTTCCTGTTCAATATTCAATGATACTGGAATCTTATATATCAGAAAGATATTTCAGGGTTAAGCAAGAAGACGCCTATTCTAACTTGAAGGAAATTAAAGCAGGAGTGCCTCAAGGCAGTGTTTTGGGGCCAACCCTTTATCTTTTGTACACCCGTGATTTACCAACTTTTGAACAAAGTATAGTTGCTACCTTTGCTGATGACACAGCAGTTTTATCTGTTGGTGACAATAACATTGAATCGATCAGACAACTTCAAACAGCTATAAACCAAATACAAACCTGGACTAAAACGTGGCGAATTAAGCTTAATGAAAGCAAATCTGTGCATATCGATTTCACTAATAAGCATATCGAGCACAAACCCGTTTATATTAATCACCAAGTGGTTCCATATGCGAACACAGCTAGATACCTTGGCATGACGTTGGACGCTAAACTCAGGTGGAAACCCCATGTTAAGAAAAAGCAAGAGGAGTTAAAATTAAAATACAGAAAGTTGCATTGGTTGTTGGGTCGTTGTTCCTCCTTATCAGTGTATAACAAAGTATTGATATATAAGCAAGTCCTTAAGCCCTTGTGGTCCTATGGTATCCAACTGTGGGGTTGTACTGCCCAGAGTAATAGAGATATCATTCAGCGATTTCAAAATAAGGTACTTCGGGGTATAGTTAATGCCCCTTGGTACATCAGGAATGAGAACATACATAAAGATCTTGAGGTTCCAACTATTGATAGTGAAGTCAGTAAATTTGCACGAGGTCATAGACGAAGATTGCAACAGCACATCAATGTCGAAGCACTCCAACTACTTAACAGCGATGTCTCAATGAGAAGATTGAAAAGAGTTAAACCATTGGAACTGTGTAGCTCTTAGGTCACATTAGTTAAGTGACTATTAATTATATACTAAGGGATTGTCAGTGGATTGACCTTAGTGGAATGTTGTATCGTAGTAGTTTAGGTTAAGGACAAATAGCTTATTAGTGTATTACTAGATTGCTATAATAAGAATAAAAAAAAAAAAAAAAAAAAAAAAAAAAAAACTCTCTTTTGCAAATTCAGTTTCTCCATCGTAGTCAGCGATAAGATCTACGTAAATTAAAATTTTGTTTTCAAAATCGATTGAAATTTCAAAAAATAAAGTAATTTGAAAATATAATTATTAAGTGATAACGTTGAAACTAGATTTTCAAAATTGTATACAAAAAAAATATATAGTTGGAAGTTTGTTTTTATCACGTCAGCTACGATTATAAAATGTATAAATTTAAAATAAACTTTTCAGGATACAATGAACATTTATATACCTATGTGCGAAAGGTCCGTACTTTCTTACTTTAATTTGTGTACACCCATTAAAACTAGAATGTGACTTAGAAAGTAATTATGAAAAGTAAAAAAAAAATTATTAATTAAAACGGAAATATGAAAATAATGAAGCTACAAAAACCAGAAACACCAACTTTGTAAAAAAAGCCTGAACGTTTTATATTTCTCTTTAGGTGCTAAATACAAACTAAGTGATGTAGCGTAATTAATTTATTGCAACTGTCATTAACATTACTGGTGTTTCCGAACCTGTAGATATGCTCCAATATTGTGACTTATGATATTCCAATGTTTATTAGTTTGGCGTGTATATAATGTTACATAAAGTAGTTTAAAGCCAATATTGTATAGTACATTAAAATTAAAAAGCATCTTTTTATCTTTTTCATCCAACATGGTTCTGTCTTTGATATATGATCACCTTTATGAACACCGTTTATGACCCATGTTGAAAATTATGGGTTTATTTTGCGCCTGCGCATTTCGCCAAGTTCCACCGCTATGTCTCAGCCACACTGATACTATTGTAACATTTCATGAGAAAACCAGACAAAGATTGCGTGCTGGTTAAATATTCTTAGTCTTTTCTGTAGAATATTTAAATTACTTCGACAAAAACTGTCGTCCTTTTCAAAACAGTTAATGAGTTTGGCCAACAAACATACAAAATAAGTTGAGAACCATCGTATTTGAACTGCAGACCTCGCTTCTCTCTGCTAGTTAACCTTAAGAATTGTAAATTGAACGTTACACAATTTATGCTATGTTTTAAGTTGTTAATTATAAAGTAAATTAATAAAATCACTTTAAAGAAATTGGAAAATTTCTATCAAAATAATAAAAACCGTCCGCGAGTATTCTTCCTTATTTTGACAAGTTATCAGTAGGCTACTGCCACACTGTATAAACCCCATTAGAATCAAAGTCCACCCTCTTTCTCCTTAAGCAAATACGAGATAAACGAAACGTCAAAAATGAATAATGGTGTGACCGGAAGCGGAAGGGAGGCTCCTGTGTGGTTTAGGGTTATTGATGACGTCATTGCCACACCTTGTATAGATAGTGCCTCAGGCTGACCTAACTAAAATTGTAATTGTTTGGGAAAACAATTTTTCGCTTTACAATTAATGCTATTGTAAGCGTAAATTGCCTTATTCATTTATATGTATTGTACCTTATATTAGATTATTATAATTAATTACAATGTTATCTAATTTGTAAAATTTAAATTTAATTTTTCTGTTTCGTATTTTTTTGTTATTTTGTGTAGGCGTCGATATACACAGAGTTTTTGTTGATTATTCACACAAGAAAAGTAACACAATGAAGTTATATGCTTTCATTCAAAGAGCATTTCTAAATATAAATAGAACAATTAAAATGATCTGCCTAAAATGTGTTAAACTGTTGATAGCGACTTTTATTAAGGTTGCGAAATTGTTTTATTTAGTTTTGCTCGATCATGTTTTTAAATAAGAAGTAGTGGGTGTAGCAATATATCGTTTAGTAAGGACTTTCCACCATTTTTTTTTTTTTAAATGAAGATCTTGTATTTAAAAAAAAACTATAATTTGAAAATATCTAATGTGCCAAGTACTGTATTTGTTTGTGTTTATTTTTATAACGTTATTTTTGAATTGCTAATGTAATTTTTACTTTCAGCATACTGAATTTTAAAATTGTTCGTCCGAAAATAAAGTAATATTGCATGAACTCTTTCTTCTTACTTCTTATACGTTTATCTTGTATCAGGATATACCAACCACAAGGTGTAGATCATAAACAATTCAAAAGTTGTTCGTCAGTATCTTCACAAGGGTGGATTCCTGTTTCAGTTTGGTTTTTAACATATCTTTGGCAGCGCAGAAAAAACCAGGAATACGTTGCAGAAGGACGTATTGGAGGGTCTTCTCTCGCTCTTGACAAACCTGATTGGCAATTCAGGCAACAAAACGGGAAAGTTATGTCTGAGTGACAATAAGTCAGATTCTTGCTCTAGTTCCAAATAACGAAATTGATCGAGGGATTCCCATGTGAAGTTCAGTACTTTTTCAGACCATTTTATATTGGAGATAACGACCGTTCTCCTGTTATCCCATTGCTCGACCCATTTTGTTCGTAGATTTCTGTTACAAAAAACAACACTGGCACTCAGCGATAGCGGAATCGGGTAAGTCAGCAGCCACTCTGCTCTCTCATTTCCTCGCGAACTACAATGTCCAGGAGGAACCCACTGAAACCAAATGTTTCTCTCTTTTAATTCATCAAGCATAAGGCGAATGCCGTTCATTCTGTAATAGTAATCTAATGGTTTGTACTGTTTTAAAAGAAGAAGGTAGAGTCACTGAAAACGCACAGATCCCGTATATTCACACCGGCGATGTGAACTATGGCCGAAATTATACGTCTGTGCTTGGTGCAGAATGTGCTGGCATACAGGATGACTTATTAGTATCACCTACAAACCACCCAGCTCCAAATTTTGAGTTTAGTCGGTCTAGCGATCCATTGATAAAAATTTTGTAGTAATTTTAGTAATGGCAGTTGATACTTCTAGTGCAACCGCTCTCTGCACTTCAGGAAAGTCTTTCTTTGAGATCTTCAGGTAGCTGGAGTCTGAAGTTAGGAGGGCAGAAAATCCAAAACAATTTTTTCTGCTTATAATGGAGTCTTTGGTTTTAGTGTTCAATGGCAGACGTGATGTGAAAATAATAAGATTTTTAGATTTTTATACCAGATCATTTTGTTAAAAAATTGAATGATCTCAATTTTTGAACGTTTTATTGAATTTGATTTCTAAATGTAAAACATATTTTTCATGACAACAATTCATAGCTCGAACTGGTTACAAATAGTAATTTATGTTTTAGATAAAAGGCCAAGCCACTCACTCATCACTGTATAACGTACGTCAAGAAAAGGACTAAAAAATTTTGCATTATGGGGATTCTTATAGAGTAAACTTGCAATAAGGCTGATTTTAATTAACCACCTTACATTTAGTTTAAAAAGCTTCTTTATAGAACACGATAATCTAGATATTTTGGACTATTTGTCCAATTTTTACGGTAGAACGTCTTAACTCATTTCAATGAAACTTTCTTTTTTTTTTGAAAATTTAAACAGTCATACGCCTATGAAAACAAAATTACAGGCACTCAAAATGTCCGATTTGTTTTCCTGATAAGTTACAAATCCAGCAGTTCGTTTTTCACCAGGACATTGCTTGATTGTGTTTATTAAATACAGATAAGCAGATTTTCGACTACTTAAAACTGCCATACTTATTTTCAAAACAAAATGGCAGTCACTCAAAACGCATGATTTATTCTAAAATGGGTATTTTCACGAGTTCTAGAAGCTAAATTTTATAGTTTACTTAGGGTATTTCATTTCATACATAGGAACAGCCAAATCTGACATGAAAGAAATTCTGTTTGTTACTTTAAACAAACTCAATGTCTGTTTGTAAAAGAAACTCAATGTCTGTTTGTTACTTTAAAATACCTTACTGGTCAGCAGTTTACAAAGAAACTACTTGACCGATTTCAATGGAAACTTATATTTATTAAGCACAATAGTAGGTTTTAAATACTTCAATCTTTCGTTTGCTTGTTTGAAACAATATGGCGGAAAAATGCCTGATTTATTTAAAAAAAACGGTATTTCCACGAGCTTAATCAGCTAAATGGGACAAACAATAGACAATGCTGTTGTACGATTTCTTCATTGTAAAATATTAATTGTATGGCTATAATATTTTAATTCCAAGGTAGTGGTGGATATTTTGGCTAAACAATCTCACTTCTTTTCGATAAAAATACCATATTCTACAAATAAAAATGATTTGAGTTTTAATGACAAAAGCTTCTATCCCAAACGTGCAAACAAACTGTAGTTTAAATGAAACAAAATTTGCATGTCACGTTTCAAATTAAAGAACTGTTATTTTTAATTCCCTGAATAATACCGTAGCAGCACGGGTATACAGCCAATTTTAATATAACGAAGATACATTAAATTTATGTAGAACGTTACTGTATTAAACTAATTTAAAAAAAGATAATTTTAATATCTGAAACATTTCCTGCAATCTTAATGCTCCAGAAAGTGCACTTTAACTGTGGCCTAAATAACACCTGTTTTATAACGTCATCTGTTACATTAATTAAGCACACAACATGCCACTGCATACAAAAACAATAATTACACCTTAGTTTGAGCTCAGTGAATGTATTTTATGCTGTCACTAATTGTTGAGCTAAACTAAGCTAGGTCTGTTTCGTGCTCACCTTCATCAAGAACTGAATACGTAAACAGCTGCATAGCAATTATGTTATTGTTCAAGGTCTGCCAGCTGTCTAACAACAGATGATTGCCAATATTGTATTTTATAAACAGATGCGGCTCCTATGGTTTTACGTGAAAGATAAATTTATAAATACATAATTTAAATTATTTAAAAAGAGAAGGGTATTACAGTGTAAAACAAACACTAACATTGCCTATTTAAATTATTTTACCAATGTGGAAGTTTATATGCAATATTTAAAAAAAACATGAAAAATAAACTTTTTTCACGAAAATTAATATTTGGTAAAAATTATAGAAAAACTAAACTGAATAACATGCTCGTTTAGTATTAATATTATATATTTTATATATATTATATTATATTATATATGTTAAGTTTAATATTATATTAAACTTATATAACTTTAACAAAATCTTAATTGTATTTAACTACTTCTTATCGCGGGTTATGAGTGTATGTTTTTCACAAAGAAAAAATTCAGTTTGCCGTCACGGAACGCTTCCAAACGCGCACTCTAGTGAACGCGGGAAACAGCCAATGTGAAGGCCAACGACATGCGCAGAGCAATAGGCACGAGCTCCTAGACATAGTTTCCAAATATTATGAATCCGCCCATTCAGTGGAATGGAGGGAAAAACTTTGCTAACCAAAGCTGACGTGGTTCTTTTCCCACTTAAGATGTACATACGGAAGTTTTAATTGTTTAAATTTGTATGTGAATTGTTTTGCCCATGTATTAATTTTTAAGTTCGGTGTTTTAACAAATGGATTTAGAAATACGCGTATATCTAGACTGGAAGTGACTACTTCTAAACAGCTGATGTCGCATAACTGTTCTTGTTAGTTTTAAAAATGTATATTTTCTTAATTTGTGTAGATAAGTTATTTAATGTATATGACCATGACCTATACCAATTTTTGAATCCAGAATCACAAATATTATTTTTTTATTATACTTAGACAGTATAACTGTCAAAAGTAGGATTATAAGCTGATTAATTATTAAAGTCCCTTATATAGCCTAAGATACTAAAATTCATAGCCTGTGACAGTTCCAGTTAATTTTTAAGATATGTACCTACACATACGCGAAATTTAATACGAAAATATGTAGATTCAACAAAAAAAACTTACCATCTATTATTAGAGCAGGAGCTGCCTTTTCCTGCATGCATCTACATTTTTATAAAAATAATTAAATCTTAATAGTGAAAAAGTATACAGTCAGGCATGATAAAAAAAGTCCCTTCTGTCTGTCAGTCCCGCACTGCCTAGGTTTTTTTTTGTTGGTCGTATTTTATTAGTATAACTTAATGTTAGTAACACATTATTAAGAATTTTTATAAAAATAAATATAATTTATAAAATTTAATAAGTTCAAATATATTAAATCGTGTTAGCTTTTTTGGTGTGACGTTATACAACACTTTATTTTAACGTGTATACTCTTTGAAAACCCTTAAAAAATATTAATAACTTCATTTTTTGATAAAGTATTTATTTATTTATTTAAAACAAGTTGTTCACAATATGTGTGCAAGTTGTATTTTAAACTTTGCATGAGTAGAAAAGCGGGTTAAACAATGGAAATGTCAACTGCTGGCTTACGTTTAGCACATCTGGAGTGGATCTGTCAGTTCTGTACAACCTCTTGATATGGACACAAGTAGCGTTACCAGTAGAACGTATAAAAATTACTTCTACATAGTGCATAATAGTTGTGAATTATAATACAGTTTATATAATATGTTTTTAATCATTTGTTTTGTTGTACTTCCAAACAATAAATGTTCTGCAAATAAATTAATATTCAATAATCACTCAGTAATACATATTCATCATTTCTTTATAGAATCCATATAAACTAATACAATTTTAAAACATTGCGACCACAAAGAATTTATAACTGTCTTATGTAGTATTATTGAAATACTAAAACAGGAGGAGTGTTTTTTAAAGTAAGATTGAAATGGTGGTTTAAATCACGCTGCACAGTGATAATGAGCATGCGCCCGATCGCCCGGCATGCGTTGTGCGCGAGAAGACACCATTTTGAGCCGTGTAGTCTGTTTGAACTCTGCTGGACTGAGATAGCCACTTATTGTGAGAAACGATCTGTGATTTGATTGAAAGTACAAGAATTATACCAGCTGCAGATATTCAGTTAGGTCTGCGAAGTTTACGGCAATAAGTGTTTAGTTAGTAAGTGAGTGAAAATGATTAAAATTACGTTAATGCAAGGCCATATGTTTCTGTACAAATTTAAGGACTAATGAGATTTCTGGAAAAATTTGCTGTAGTCCAGACCTTGCACCTAAAGGAGTTTCTTGGCGACCGACGATAACATGACGATGATGAAGTGAAATCTGCAGTCATGGAGTGGTTTTTGCGGAAGATCTCATGGAGGCAGATTTTTTCAAGGCTGGATTGCAAAAGCTTGTTGAAAGATATGACAAATGTTTGAACAAATGTGGACATTACATAGAAATTAGTGTTAAGTGTGCACAATCAGAGAAAAATAATTGTGATAATTATATTGAATTTATTGGTATTATTAAGGTCCTTACTTAGAAACCTCCCATCATATAATAATAATTTGGATTACTGCAACAATTTAGATATTTTACGATGAAAAAATAATTAAATATAAAACACAATACATATTTTAAATTTTATTTACAACTAAACTGCAATTAAGTAATAAACTTACAAGAAGGCACTAAAACTAAAAGATGCATTAATAAAGTTATGTGTATACTGTATATCTACACTCGTGTTTAAATGTTTAATATGTGATGTTATAAAACAGCTGAGAGATAGTTCCTGCTTTATGATCCGCGCCAAGTTAATTACAGATGCTGCGGAAGTAATCCCAGGAAATAGGTCTTAACAGTTACCCAGCTCAGTTTAAGCTATCGGGATTACCGGGTAGGGGAGCAATAAGGGAGTTGATGTGGGATTCTAAACTTATAAACTTGTAGGTGATGGTCAATACCTGAGGTATGTCAGGAATTAAACATCGGTTAAGTGTAATACTGTAGGAGAATTTAAAAGTTTTCGGAAACAGGAAATTATAATGATGTTTAAGTAAAAAAAACGTATTTAAGACCCTTAGGAATATAACAATGATTCTTTAGTTTTCGCTTCTGTTTAAATTAAAAAAAAACAGGTAAAACCATAAAATTATCACACTGATAACTATATCACACTGAAACGACGATAAGACGAAGAACTTTTAATGTTATTGCATTATTGTATTTAACGTACGGCAAAGTGTGTTAGGAAGGAAAGAAAATGATAAATCAGACGAAAGGAGGTTAAAATAAAACATGCAATAATGGAGACTGCACTGTCTGGATTAGCCTAAACAGAAGAACATTAAGGACAGAACTGTCAGTCAGGCAGTAAAAACATTTTTGTAAAACCTAAATCAAACTAATAAATTGCTTAAATATCATACAACTGAATTTACTTACAAATAATTCAACTTAATCTCAGCCTTTAGCTGAAAGTTTTGGTCTGGTATAATTTGTAATGTCTAAATAAAGGTTTAGAAGCCTTTAACTTAGAACTAATAGTGAATAAGACTAGGCATTGTGCATTTAACGTCTAGAATATTGTGTCATGTTAAACATTTACCTGTTAAATATAGATCAGCCAAATAGTTGCTTGTTAAATTACAACTTTGAATATAATCTTTGTAACTCTAAGTTTTACATACACCACAAAACTTTTTTTACAAGTTTTTTTTAATTTAAACTTATATTTCTTGAGTAATCTTGACTTGAGCCATTGTCAATCCTTTGTCTACTAGATGTATATGTGTACTGTTAGGTAAAACAGATCCGACCAACGCCTCCTTATCCCAGCTTCTCACTATTGGTTACAAATAAACTATAAAATCTTCTTCAAATATTTATTCTCCTTGCGATCAATAACCTATTAAACTAAATTCTCATCAGGCTATAAAACTATTCATTCAGGTAACAACCAAAGATTGAACACTATCTCCTCACAAAGTATTCAAACGTTTTGCAGCAAATATTAAAATGTCGTCATTACAAATGTCTTTAACCCAAGGTATTAAAAAGGGACGAGTCTAGCAAAAGTACCCACTGCTTTTTCCTTGGAGTTGCCCAGTAAATTCTCGTACGGATATTCTTTACTGGATGTCAAACTGCCGCCTTGCAACCATTTTTCCCGTGACGACCCTTTGGTCTGAACTTCTAGATTGTTTCCTAAATACTGATTTTGACCTATTATTTCCCACACTGCTATCTTACATGCCTTATTATTTATAAAAAACAGTGGGTGGTTGATATAGTTAAGGCACTGGTCAGTTTGCTGCGACCCACCTATCAAAAATTCGTCGAATACTTACAACATCACAACGCGACAAGCTGGCAGCGACTGGTTCACTCAAAAGCTGTGAACAAATTCAAGCATGCGCAAGAAGCTGTCTCCCCCACAGTGGCACCGCCCTAGCATCATTACTACGAGCGGCAAAATTCAAGATAGGATACCTTTGACCCCCCAATTAACAATTAATTTTGGTCAGTAATCAATTACATTTTTCCGAAATGTTTTAGTTTTTAACAATTTATATCAAGAAGCTTAAACAATATAATTATCAAACATTTTGTTAATATATAACAATAACTTTAGTTCTTGGTATTTCTCGTAGTATAACATAAATATTTTAATAAAAACAATGAATGTACAACAGGTATATTGTTACCAACATATAGTGTAACAATATGTTCAACAAGAGTTTTTATGCCTTATTTGCCTAATAGCTTTATTTATTTGTTGCTTAAAGTAATAAACTTTTTAAAATTGTTTATGCTTATTGGAAATATATGTCCTAGTAATTTGTGTGAAATTATTTGAAAACTTATCTACATTAATGGAACTATTTTTAACCTAAATAAAGATAAAAATTTACATTTTTTCTCATCTGTTTAATAGAGAATAACAAGTGCTGATATCTATAAGAAGAATCCATATTGTTTTAAGTTCCACGTAATCTTTTTCTGTGTGGTATTTTGTTATCGTTTATTATATTCAGCTATGTTAGAGTAATTGTGTATTTGTTGAGGGCTGGTTGATAATAAAATATTTTCTTCACGTCTTTTCACACCCTTAAATTTACACTTGCTGGAAATATCAAAATGTTTTCATTAACTATTACTGTCGATTGAAAGTTACATTTTTCTATATGTGTAAAGTTTAACTAAACACCTTGCAAACGTAAATCACTCAAACCAAACGTCGGCGATTAAAAATAAACTGCTAGATTTAAATTTGAAAAGAGCATTAGTTTATTACACAAAAGCGCCGTCATTACGTCAATATTACTACCGCGGTCAGACGTTTTATTGCCGTATGCAATTGCTACCGCAGTACTTAGCAATTGCTGCCTTATACCTTTACACAATGCTAGTGGCATCAGCTTAATTTATATTTTAATTTATAGTTATGGCTTTGAAAATTCGACCTATATTTATTGTATTTGGCACAGTATAATAGATTCAATAAAGTTTTATGGAGTGTATAATATAAATTGGCGATGGTAGATGGCTTCATTTGCAACAAATTTGATGACCATAACCTCGATAAAATATCTTGTCTAGTTAAGTTTAAACTTGTGACTTTAGTTTCTTTCGTTTCTTAAAATAAATATGGAAAACAATTAGGCTTATATCGGGTAGCCTGAAGGAGAATGTAAATTAAATTTGTAGATAATGCAATAGTTTTTGCCATTTTAACTGAAACTCCTTGAGTTCAAAAAATAGCGAGTTATACGTGAATGTTTTGCACCTCACTGAAGACTAAATTGTTTATCCCATTTTAACTACTGTTATTTAATATAATTGAACCAATCAAGACATATTTTACCTTTAAAAAGTAATTATATTTTCGAAAAATGTAGATCTGTACATTAAAATTTAATCATTATTGGTTTAATTTTTGTCGTAATTGTTACAAATCAAATAAATTTTGATTATATGTAAATCAAGTTGTGTGTAAAATCTAAAACTCATAAAAACGTTTTGGGATAAATAAAAATAATATTACAATGAACCATGAAAGAAGTTTGTTTAAAAAAATAATTTAAAGAAAATCATCGTAACACTATGAAAGATAATATTTCGGAAGAATTTTAAGAAAAATATGTTTTGTGTAGTTGATGCTTAATCTCAAGATGCTTATTAACAAGAATCAAAAATAAATACATTTTTTAATTGTTATTTAAAAAATAAAGTATACACATTTTTTTAAAATTAAGCTGGTATTTATAAAAAGGTAAAGTTATACAAAAGTATTACACTTAGATTATTACCACAGTGGTTTACATTCCTTTTTGAGGAAGCAGTATTGCAAACAGTTTTTTTTTTTGGTTTTCTTACGGTACAATCGATGTTTTAAAATGCATCGTAACCAACAATCTATTAGTTTAGGTTTTGAATATGTTAGAGATCATACTATTGGGAAATATTTCAAATAAATAATCTTTCATTAAGTAGCAATTTACGGAGGTGTTCTGTCGTGTATAATCATTACAGTCTTCAATTATATTTTTTCCTTAATTTACGCCCTCATTGGAGCACTTTAATCAGTCCATACACTTCCAAGTCCAACATTGCTATTGAGAGACTAGCGTTTCAGCCTCTTCTTCCGTTCCCAAAATTTCTTCATCCTGTTCGACCTGGCTGCCCTTTGTTCATCAGTTATGGTGTAGATCTTCCGTTCAAATGTTGTTAGCTTGTATCGCAGATACTTATTCCTCAGAATCCTCTTCCCTGCTCTACCTGCAGTTTGAGGCATCGTTAAATTTTACTGTTCTAAACCACTCTGGATCTCTTTGAACCAATTATTCTGCGTTTTAATCTTCCAGAAATAGCTAAGTAGCTGTTTCACCAGTCGGGTTTCTGGAAGGCGTGCTATATAGTCGAAAAATGCAATTCTCATTTTCCGCATCGTGTCTATTATTGACTCACTTTCTCAATATACCACTTCATTCGGTAGTAATCTCCATTGGCCATTCACTTGGTGTTTCTTGTTAATGATTGTTCTGATGATCCTTCTATCTGCTTTCTGCAGTTTATCAGTTTTTGAGTTAATCTTCAACTTGAAGAGTGTTTCACTAGCATAAGTTGCCTCGGGTTTAACAACGGAATTATAATGTCGAAATGTGGCATTCATTGAGAGCGATTTCTTTTTGCAGGTTGGCCAGGTGAGTCGTTGCGCTTGTTTCAGTTTGTATGTTCTGCTGTCTATCGATGGTTTTTCGTCTGTGTTCCAGGCTATAATTTCCCCAAGATACTTGAACTTATTCACAATCTTAACTTGTTTACCATTGCTCAGTTGAATGGCTGGTGTTTTGATATCGGAAGGTTGGCATCATTTCCGTCTTTTCAAACGAGACTTGTAGTCCGATTTTTGCTTTAATTTTTTCAAGTTCAACGATCTGAAATTCAGCCGTATATATAGGCCTATAATTCTTCAATTATATTATTATAAACAAGAAACATTTTCTGCTTGTTCATTTTTTGTCACAATTTTTAATAAAATTTAATGCAACAACAAAATTCAAATTCATCCCAGCTAACCAGTAAATTTACACAATCTAGTTCACGTTTTGTTAGTCCATGAAGATTTCTAACTGACAAGAATTCTGTAAAACATAAACTGTTTTATTCATTCTAATACAGTTCTGTTTAAAATTAAACAAGAATGAGAATAACGGTTTTAAATAGCAAGAAGTTTGTTTTCATAAAACTAAAAGACCAAAACCATTTTCTGGAGCTATGTACAACGAAAAACAAAGCCGAACTTGTTAGTTTTAATTTCTTTCTTTTAGAATATTTTATATCTAGAATATTATATACAATTGCGGTGTTGTTCTGATATTTTTGTTTGTATTTTCAAATTTATGGAATTTTCTTAGCCTCCATATTTTTAATCTATAGTGGATATAAAATTTCATTATGTGTTACGCAAATGGTACTGTGCCAAGATAGACAAACACACCTAATGAACTCCAAACATTTGGCGAACAATAATTTACCTCAACACATTGTTATAGCGGTAAAGATAATTATGTTGCATTGTATCATAAAATAAAAAGGAATCTGCATTGTATGTTTATTGTTCAGTGAATAAATACAAGAAAATAAAAAGATATCTTGTTATGAATACAAAGCAGTCGCTTTCATTCAGCCCAATCTGTAACCATTTGCATGCATTAAGGTGTAACGCTTGTGAATAATTGGGGGGGGGGGTTATAAAAGCAACAGTTTACTAAATCTTTTTTCTCTTCAAGTAGTTTCATTATATTTTAACAACAAAAGTAATATATTTTCAAAAGAGCGTTTATATCACAACTAAACAAAAACAAGAATGCAATTATAAAACTTCAAAAAACACAAAGTAAATAAATTGTTTTTTTCACATTTTGGTTACATATAAAGGTTACATATAACACAAGTGAAAATACATTTTTAATATATAAAGTCAATTTTTACCATAGTTCGAAAGTAAATATATAAAAAAACCACGGCCGTGGATTATTTTTTTTAGTTATTCCTAAACCGCATTTCTTTTATTTGAATTTCTTACTCACACTTGTATTATGGAACCTTCATATTTGTGAGAAATGAACAGGATAGATTTTTTAAGTTTTTTGAATAGCTTACTAAATATTTGTTGTTGTATTTGTATGTTTGTTGTCCTTGTTGTATATTTGTTGCTGAACAAAATTTTGTCAAAATCTTTGAAACCAATTTTGTGAAAATCCGATTTTCGTTAATTTTTAAAGTTATTTTACCAAACATGAACGTAAACAAGTATTTTTTAAAAATAAAAACGATTTCGTTACATGAATTAACACGACACATTTGCTAAAAAAACTGGTAAATTCTCTGAGCTGGAGCAGAGTGCTCACAGACACTAGGCATCCAAGGCAAATCCAATTTTTGAAGTGAAAACATCGTTAGGAGCTCCTTGCTACTTTTTGCATGGAGAAAATATGGTTTCACGTCACGCTCTCTGTTGTAAAGATCCCTTAGGTCATGTAACGCTCTCTTGTATTTTGCATCTCTCTTGGTAATTTTCAATACAATGATAATGTCAATATTATGTATGTTATTGTATATATATATATATATATATATATATATATATATATATATATATATATATATATATATATATATATATATATATATATATATATATATATATATATATATATATATATATATATATATATATATACTAATATATACCAAGAAAGGAAATTTTCGAATACAAATTTTTAAGTAAAATTAGAATTTCGTTTAAATTACTTTATATAAATACTTCTTATAAATACTTTAGATAATTTCACATACTTTATTAGAGATTCAAAACTTAGTGAAAACGTGAAACGACAAAAACCATCATTTATTTCTACAGGAAGTTCTTTAGTTTACGCAAGAACCATCATTTATTTCTATAGGAAGTTTAACGTATTGACTTCAGCTACGAGTCTTGGTGTACAAGAAATATCTAAACGACCGATTTTTTAAAAAAAGCTTTTTTATTTTTTCCATTAACGATTTTTTAAAATTTTCCCAGCTAGCTATAGAACTAAATTGTATACAAGGACAGCGTAGCATTCATTTCGTCGAAGACAAAATGATTATACTTTGAGAAAAATTAATAAATCTCTTAAAGGCAAGTTTTGAGAAAGTACAATTATTTTCCACTACAAGTCCATTACAACACTTTTTCTATACATCACACCTTTTTAAAAAAAAATTATCTAAAGCACAATTTGTTGCAACCGAGATGTGACCCAGTAACCAGACGTTTTCATTATATTTATATATTTGCAGACAAACTGTCTGGAAAGAAAAAAAAACAAAAAATCTTTTGAAACGCTTAACCAACTGCCAGACAGTTTTATTTTCAATAAAAGCAACTGAAATTCAATTACCCTAAAAGCTCCCTATTCTCTTGGACTCAAAACGTTATTTGCATAACTCACGTTTATTGTTGCCTGGTTGGAACCGTTGCTGATAGCAGCGCACGCATCTGCTGCGTTCACGTGAATGCGTTATTTACACGTCACAATTTTCGAATAAAAAGAAATATCACAATTTTGTAAAATTGTTTTCTGTTCGTAAACAGAAAACACGCAATATACTCGATGGATCATAGGGCGACTGTCAGTAAATAATACCTTTGATTTCCATATTTGTTTGTCGTGAATCTGACATGCATCTTACATTACTAATGCTTACGCCCAAAAACAAAAAAATATTGTAAAACATAGAACGAAATCTGAAATAATCAGAATAGCTCTTCAGTTATTTACAAAAAATAACATTATTTTTATTGATAAAACATGATGTTTAAATAAAACACTTATCGCTTTTATTCAATATTAATGTTGTAAATGAAATGTTTGTTTTTTTTTATCAGAGAGAATTATTGCATTCAGTACTTATCTAGAATACAGTCAATCATCTGAAAGTTATTTATTTACTTCAAAATACGTTTTTTATATTGATAGAATTCTAACATGACGAAATAATCATTGCAAGTAAGTGACCATCTTCTATACAGATTTCGCTTAAATATCAAACATGTACGATGACTTTTGAAGTGAAAAGTCAAATTTTACAAAAAAGGGGGAAATTAAATTTACTCGTCGTTAAATTCATAACATTTTTCCAAATGTGTTAGTGAATTTTAATTTAATTTAAAATTGTGTACACACAATTTAATGAATCATTAAAATAGAAATGAAATGCTTCAACACATTTTGAGAAATCAGGTCTCCTAAGTTGTTACTGTTGATTATTTTTGGTTCCATTTGCCGATAGCTTTTAAGCCAAAGTTTTTATAAAATTGTACGGATTTAGAGGAAGGATAATTTATCTAAATATGTAATGTGTTGGAATAGACTAGATGTTGATGAACCTTTTCAGATGTTAAACATACGGCCAAGGCAATCCGAAGTTCGATCTGAAATGCTGTTACCTCAATAAAATGTTACCTCATTGAATGTAAACATACTAGAATAATAACGATTATGAGAAATGTATGAGCGCTCGCTAGTGGTGTCATCTTGTGGTAGAGTGTTCAACTAAAGTTAAGTAGATAATAGCATTGTCTATTTTCTGAATTTCCTTCTCCTTATCCTTGCACTTGCAGCGTTTGTAACGGCAGATAGTCCAATTACTTATATTTTAGCCGCGGATATCGAGAACGTTTTTTATATGGGATGTACTTCTAGTTCTTCTTTCAAACAGCGTAAAAAATACTTTGAAGGAATGAGAAATGTTTTACCTGCTTATGTATATTCCAGGAGTGTATCTTGCACATTTTACGAACAATAAGAATTCAAAAACTGTGGACGAAGCTAACTTCTTCCTGACGAAGAAGAGGAGTGTATGGCGGATGATTAAAGCAATAGAACAGTAAGTGTTTTTTACAAATTAAAATTTTGATTAAACCGGTTAGTTATTAAGTGAAATAATAACTTATCGTTTTTTTTATTACTTAAAACCAGGGGAGGGGGCCGTGTGAAATTTCGCACAATGAAAGTTTTTAGTAAACAAAGCCTTATGAATATGGGAAGTTGTTGGGGTGAGGGCGGTACTTGGAAAGAAGGGAAAACATGTTTAAAAAATAACGCAAAAAGCGATCGATTAACAATAGATGAATTCACGATGGAAGGAGAGATCACAAATATATTTGTCTACAAACAGTGTCCAAAACATGTGTTGAGTACTCGAAATGCTTGTCCCGACGGACAGGGGCTATATAAATACAAGTTTAATGGCTTTAAATAAATATTGAAATTGTTCTAAGCACTTTATGCAAAATAGAGGTATTTGTAATAGAATTGTCTATTCGTAATTAATAAGTTAGTTTCTTAAAATATACGAAATCTATCAGCATGCCGATATTGTGTGATTTGTGATGTTGCGCATGCGCATCCATGACCCGTTTTGCCTATGACAGTTAAAAGTGCCTTTTATGTTAACATTTTCTACAAACAGTAAGTTTTAACGCAAAATTGTTTTGGAATGTCAGAAGCCGGTTATAAAATCTTTCTAGAAGGTACGTTATTTATGCCTATACGAATTGTATGTGGTGCGAAAAAGGGATGTTCACTCGAGAAATATTATATATTATAAGAAAAATAGCATTATTTTTTGAAAACAGTTTATTAAAATTTTTTAATTAACATTATTTTAATAGATTAAATTGAAGTTTTTGTAAAAATCAATTTTTAAATTAAATTGAAGCTGTAGTCTGAATGATACTTTGACTAATGTTTTGTTTTTTGTTGTTGTTGAAAAGAACTATCTGTTGGAAAGCAGTGCTCCAGTGACTCAAACCGCTTTGATTCTCGCCAGCGTGCGCGTACTTCGTATAATGAGAAGCAAGTCTAGTAGTTTGTGTTGTCTGTTGATGACTTAAATAGAGTAACACACAACTGGGTGTGTATTGTTACCTTTACACCGGCATTCACTGAACTTTAAAAGTAGAAAATCCGTTTTGTAGGAAGTGAGTCGGGCGGGATTGAGAGGGGGATGATTTGTTTCTCCGTTATTTACGGATGAGTGTTTCTCAATTCAATTTGGATTACTGGAGATTGTTCCGCAGCACAAAGTGGCCCCGCCGCTCAGGCAAAACTCTTCTGTTAAAATCGCTTCCGAATTTGGTTTTAGTTTTAAAGATGTTTTATAAATATATAGCCTACTGAATTTGTATGCCGGACTGACAAAATTAATAATGGACATTTAAAAAAAAGTGATATAAATTAAGTTAGTACAAACTATTTCGTTATGTATTTATTAAAAGTAATTTTAAATATTTTATAAAAATTTTCATTAATTTTATGGCCTTATTCATTTATTAAAATTCATAAATACTTAGATTTTCAATAATTTTAACTTACGAAATTACTGTTTAAGTATAATTTTGTTATGTTTTTTTATTGTCATATTTTATATTTAATATCAAACAATAAAACTAATATACAGTAAAATTTTGTTATAATGACCTGGAATATACATTTTTTCATAATTCCTGCCAAACACCTATCTTTAACGTAAAGAAAACTGCGGTTTCAGACACAATAAATATCTTGCAATGTGATTATAGGGCCAATATTTTCTCATGTTCCTCTAAATTTCACAACACAGTAAAATTGTATCTTGATCAATGTGGACCAAATTCATAGATTTTCAATACATCGGTACGACGTGTTTTGGTGTGATACACCTAGTTTTCCTTATCGCTGATGCAGTTCCCCTACTGAGTTAAAAAGGTAACTTATACGAATAAACATAAACGAAATTCTGATAATCATTTCTGATAAACCGGATAGGAGATGAGTGCAGGTAAGTTCCTTCAAAATTACTACTGCTGATAAAAACCCGACTTAACTTTCAATATTTGTAATTCTGTCTAATTACATTAAGCTCAGAAACAACTGCAATTGAACAATACTGTACCATTTTCTTTTCGATAATGTATTTTAAAATACGTACTGTGTTATTTATTATGTGTTATGCACAACATTTTATGAAGTCATATAAATTTGAATAAATAAATACAGTCGAACAACTGAAATTATTATTAACTTCATATTTCTGACGTTAGTAAGTTTTTTAATAGGTTTTTTATAAAACTCATTTTTTTATAAAATAACTAGTAGGAAACATCATTTGTGTTGTGGCTCCTTCAATTCTGAGCAATATATGATAAACGATTTTGGAAAAATCAATAAAAATATTATTTTGATGAGGGTTTTTTACTGGATTATAAATGTGTAAGAGAAATAATTTGTTCTATTAAAAAATCCGTATTTTGTACATATATTTAATATTTGGTTTTCTTTCAAAGTTATTTTATACAATTCAAACATATAAAAAAAATTAAAAATAAACCGGAAACAGACCAAATTTAGGATATACTCCTTAACAGAAGTTTTGTATATTTTTCATTACAAAAATGTACACTGCTATGTTAATGACGTCACAATACATGAACATGCTTTATTAGCGACTTTACATTTTAAAAATGAGCTATTAAAGAAGAGGCCATCATGATATAATACCTAGAACCGGAATCTTGACGTAAACATATATATGAGTGTGTGTATTTTACTACGCAATGTTGGTACAATATCATTCAAACTTGGCACAAGAATCGATTATAGTAACAGCTTCGACAAGTTTGTTAAGCAGCAAAATTAGTTTAACAGTTTCAAAATGGCTGCCTTTAAAAACCTTTAAAATTATGATTTTTTTCGTAAATATTTTTGAAAATCCATTATAATCACCGTTAACAATTGCATAAATTAACGTTCTCAATTTTCAAAAGAACCCTGAGGTTCATGTTAATGTTTTCAATGTATTGAAAGTTTAAAGTGCTAATATGCAGATCTTAATGCTGAATATGATGGTAAAATCGAATTTAAAAAAGAGTAATATAAATGAAAATGTTCAGTTTTGGAAATTCGCTTCTATCACGAGAGCGAGACCTCTGCGTGAAGTGATTATTTTTTGTTTTATTAAGTACCGTTTTGTTTAAACCTCAATTTATTTATGTGTCTATCGTTATAATGATTGTTATTTGTTGCAGATATTATTTGTTTTTGTTACAATTAAATTATATTTTGATTTTGAAACATAAGACAAAATTTTGAGGTATAATATTAATTACGAGAATTAAAAAATAATATTATTTCTAAATATAACAATGCGTTCATGCTTCATGTGTCTTCAAATGCCCAAAACACATGCTCCCGTTAGACCTATAGTAATTTCTGATTCTGTGAAATCCAGGTAATTATTTTGGTTAAGCAGTTAATTGTGTCCCTGAGAGGCAATTACCGGAACTAACCCTCAGGGGTGCAATTAAGGGTGTCCAGAATTTGGTTTGGAGTTAACGCGATTGTAATTTGTTAGCTGTTACCGCTAAACTGAGAAACTGGTCTTATCAAATCTACAAATATTAGTTGGTCATTAATAATTCATATTGCAGTTGTTGATTTAATTCATTTTTCTTGCTCGCTTTTCAATTTAAGTAAAATTAAACACTTTCATTTGAATACTTCGTGTCAAAAATACACAGTATTATTGTTTATATGTGTGCTGTAAAATGAATTACATTTTTATGATATCTCGTTTATTGTCGGTACTTTTATTACGCCTGTGAGATATAATAATTCTAACAAGTGTGCTTATCTTATGTATGTGTATATAAGCGCGAATACATTATTAGGTCTATGTATATGTATATATGTATAAAATATATATATATATATATATATATATATATATATATATATATATGTGTGTGTGTGTGTGTGTGTGTGTGTATTTTCTTTAAAAACCAATATGCTTTTTCAACTTTTAATATTTTCTTGTAATTTTACAATTAATTTTATTGTTATTTTTTAGTTTGTTTATCCATTTATTGCTGGATATTTAACCAGGAAATTTTGTTTATTTGTATTTTATTATTATTTTATTTTTAATAGTTTATTTTGAAATTTTATTTACTTATATTAAGCTAAATTAACATATGTTATGACAATTACATTTTCAAGTGGCAGTATATAGTAAGAAAAAAAGGGGTCAGCTGCGCAATTCACAAATAATTCACCTGATCCTGTCAGTTTCCACCCATAACCTGTTTATTTAAGGGTCTCGCCTCTTCCTCTACCACAGAAAAGTGAACGGTCAATGCGGGGTTCGAACCCGCTCACGCTTAACACACTATAGCCTACTGGCAAGGTATAGCGCCTTAGGCCATTGAAGACTCCGCTTAGCACTGCTTCACTTTCCGTGACTGCAGTTACATTAAACACAACTGGTTCGGTTTTGAATGCTTAGTCCGTCCGCATTTTATGGCCACTCGTTCTTAGACTTGCCGTTTAACTAGGTCTCATTGTTTCACAAGTCTGTTAACCAGTTTATTGTTGTATTACGAGTATTATTCTCAGGTTATGTTAACCAGTTTATTGTTTACTGTTTTATATTTTTGTATTTATTTTTGGAAAACGTCCTTGTCAGAACTAAAGAATGCTGGCATTACGTTTATATAAAACAGACGTCTGGTAAAACCACTGAAAATTGCACTGAAAGGGTTAATTAAATTTTAATCCTATTGTATTTATTTTCTTCGTATTTACTGAATTTTTGAATAATTCATGGTTCTGATTTCGCCCCTAAATAAACACGTATATGTTCACCCAGCTTCTTCTCACGGTTATAACTCGATATTTTTGAAGAAAATGTATTGTCTACATTTTAAAATTTGGACGTTTTTAAGAGAACGAACCGACATTTGATACATTTAGTAATAAAACAATTTGCAGTATTAATGTTATTTATTTTATAAGAGCTATTCTATAAATGATAATTTTATCGACACCATCATTGAGTATACTGTTTAATCAACCAGTTGGTTTATAAAAAGAAGTAAAATTACATCATCACTGATTAAACAGAAGTTTCCATAAATGTTATCAGCGAATTATATTCACATTTATAACGTCGGATCGGTATTATAAATTTATAAATATTAAAACTTAGAACATTTATTTATTTTATAGAACTATTTATAATATTTATAAATATTATTATAAATAATACATATTTGCTATCATTTCAGTTGGAAGAAAGAAATAATACTGAAGCGATGAACGGGTTTGCAAATATCCTTTACCAAAGAACTGGTTAAAATTTGTTGTTCTTCACTGTTTTAAATTCGAGATACGTTAAAAGTTCAGCATTACTTGAAATGGTCGCACGACCGGTTGGGAAAAAAGTTATTTGTGCAACCGGTTGCAAAATGAATAGATATATCAAATGCAGTTGAAAATCTGAATTTTCGGATAAGTAATTTCTGTAAAACATTAAACATTTCATAATTTTTCTGTTCATGGATATCATATATATTATTTCTGGAGTCAAAATCCCTTTTTCTCAGCACAAACTATTCGTACAGGCATCTTGAGAAAGATTTTTTTAATCGGCTTCTGACATTGCAAAACGATTATGCGCTAAAGCTTACTATTTTATAGGCAAAACGGCATAATGGATGCGCATGCGCGGCATCACAAATCAGACAATATTTTGTATATTTTACAAAGCTAACTTATTAATCACGAATAAACAATCCCATTACAAATGCCTCAATTTTGCATAGCGTGCTTAGAACAATTTCAATATTTACTTAAACGTCACTGACAGTCCTCTATCCCTGCCCGTCGTACAAACATTTTCAATACCAAACCGTTTTGGATACTATTTTTACGCAAATATATTTGTGATTTAACCTTCCATAGTACATTTATTTGTTATTAATATGGACATCATAAAATACCAAGTACAATTAAAGTGTCAAATAACAGTTAGAGGTTATCAATCATGCATTTTCAATTGACTAAAAGACAGTTAGAGCGTACCTGTTAAAATTACGTTTGCTATCACTATAAACAAGTCGCAGGGATAAACACTTCAAAGAGCAGGATTGTGTTTACCAAATGCCATCTTTATTCACGGAAAATTGTATGTAGCTTTTTTAAAGGTAACTAAATCAACTAGCATGTTTGTATCGATTAAAGAAATTTAAATACAAAAAATACAAGACGATTTCATTCTTCAATCAAATATCGTAAAAAATTGAAATTGAATTTTTGCCCTGTAAAAATTGTTTTTAAAAACAATTATCTGCATTGAAATATATAGGGCCTATACTACAATGACTCATAAATTTGTGATTATTGTTTCAAACCGATCGCTTTTCGATTTATTTTTTAAACATCTTTTCCCTTCCTTCCAACTACCACCCTCACCCCAACGACTACTCTTATTTAAAAGTGTTTACTTAAAATTTTCACAGTGCAAAATTACGCACAGGCTCCCTGATATTTAAATAGTACGAACGAATATATTATATATATATATATATATATATATATATATATATATATATATATATATATATATATATATATATATATATATATATATATACTGTTTCGTAAATATATCTTCATTATATTTAGCCTTCTGAAATTGAATTATTTACTGTATAACTTGTTAATTTTTGTTTTTATAACACGACAATATTAGTTCTATAATAGGTTTAAATAAACGTAGTAATTTCTCATTAAAGTCACAAAATTATGGATTTATTAAATTTAAAAACCTGTATATATTTTTAAGGACTGACGTTTAATATTTAAATAGATATATGGTTTCATAAATTATAGTTGAGTTGCATATTTATATTAGTTTTAACACGCTATTCGTTTGATAGTGTTTGTGGCAAACATCAAAAAATCTAACGGTAGCGTGACGGGTTGCGTGACCGACTGCAGAAGCCATCAGTCGACCGATCGCAAATTGTATATATAGTCTTTGATCCCTCGGCGTGTAACCATCGATAACCAGGCGAGGCCGACCTGATAGAACTCTCATACACCACTGGAAGTCAATCAGACTGTAATTAAAGCACAATCTCATTGTTTTTGTTGACTGTTTTTTTGAATTTCATGGAACCCTCGGCATTAAATGTTAACAAATTTAGTGACTAAATAGTGTAAACGCTAAATTCCATTGTCATGACAACTTCACGTTTATTTCAGTCGCTTAAAATTGAATTGTTAAGAAAATGTAATTTAAATATTTAGTGAATTTAACATTAAATAATTTTTAGACCGGTTTGCCACCAAATACGGAACGGAAAAGCGCTGAGCGGAGCGAACTACCGTTTCAAAATCACTGTTTTTAATGTAAGTGTAGCCACTGAAAACGAAATGATTGCACTCATCTTCGTTATTATTTCAGTGGTCGCACTTAGCATTAAAAACAATAGGTTCGGTTTTGAATGCATAGTCGTATTTGGTGGCCACGCGGCCTTAATAATGTTTTTTTGAAGATACAGATTTTTGACAAATCAAACAAATGTCTACACACAAATATACCCACTAAATATATTTTCTAAATTTGACAGGCTAATCAAAGTGTTATTTTTCTTTAGCAATATGGTTTTTCTTTAGCACGCAATTTTTAGAAATATAATTTTTAATGTAATGAGAGTAAACAAAATTTGAATCAATCCTAACCTAACTTTTCGAAAATAATTTTAAAACTTTATGTATATAATAGAAAATTTAATAATTAATGGTAATAAATTAGAATATAAAGTCAACGAGGTAGAATATGATTCTATAATGGTGTTAATAATAATAGTTTCAATATATACACATATTTAAATAATAATTACGCCTAAAACTATGTTGTACAACGTATGTGGAAATTATGTTTAATAGTATTTTTGTGATATTTAAACTGGTACGCATTATAAAGGCATTAATAATAACTTAAATATTTATTTAATACCATAAATGTAATATGGTGTATTAAAGTACAATCTTGTGCATATTGAAAACGTTTTTTATTGTAAACTCCCCAACAGTTTGTGCTAAATGGGCTGGTGCGTAGTACAATGGCGTTATTTATAAGTGAAATAAGTACTGCTTTTGTAGGCCTACACATATTATTAGAGAATACACCTGAACAAATTATGTGCAAGATATAAATATATCTTAATATATTTAACTGTAAAACCTTTAACGTGTTTCTAGAAATACAGTGTAATGGAACTGTAAAATACAGTGACTTGTATTAATTAGAAAAATTCACTTAAAAAAGTTTTAAAAAATAACAAAAATTCGGAAAAAAGGATGAGATGTCTTGCCGGGTTGCCGTCCAGGGTGGGAAGGAAATTGGTGCGTGAAACCGTTCCTTACTCCCCTACAGCACTGGCATTTTATATCAATCAATCAATCAATCCAGTAATAAGTTTAACGTCGATGCGTAGTCTATAGCTGCATAGATAGCAAGCAGTTAGGTTTAAGGTCAAGGCAGACAGCGAAAGCAGCTACTGCGCAGTTGTACTATTGTCCTCTGGTATTTTCATAATTAAGTTTTGAATTTTTAAAACATAATTTCGAAAATTATCAATATTTTTTAAATACGGTAATTTCAAGTACGTTTTTTAAATAAATCACAATAGAACACACTTATCAGTGAATTTCCATTGTAAAAATGAGCTGTTGGAGGGCAATCATGGTAATATCCAGACCCGAGGCTTTGAAATCAGTATCGATCCTAACCTCTAGATTATTTTTTGAGGGGTCGTGTGTGTGTGTGTGTGTGTGTGTGTGTGTGTGTGTGTGTGTGTGTGTGTGTGTGTGTGTGTGTGTGTGTGTGTGTGCGTGCGTGCGTGCGTGCGTGCGTGTGTGTGTGTGTGTGCGTGCGTGCGCGCGCGTTCGCGTGTACTTTTCCGTCTGTCAGTCTTTCTATGTCTACTTATTTTTTATAAGCTACATTTTATAAATTGTATAAGCTCGTTAACATCCGCAATTTTGGTCCAATTTGATTGAAAATGCGCACAAAGATGCTTATGGTAAAGCTTAGAAAAGTTTGTTAACCAGCAAATTTGTGTCAAAAACATTTATAAAATCATAACATTTGGGTCTGAATTTTTTTAGCGTTAAGAACTCCATAAATTACAATTTTGAAATTTCAAAATCCGATGAAATTTTTTGTCAACGGACAAGTTTTGTTTTCGTATTTTTAATGTAATATGAAAGTTTAAAATACGGATTTTAGTGATAATTATGAAGGTAACATTAGAATTTCAAAAAGAGTAATATAAAGAATAATAATATTGGAAGTTTTCTTCTATCTGTCATCGAGACAATTGCGTGCGATTTAAATTTTAAAATTTAATTACGGAAAAAACATATTTGTAACCACTATATTTTCAGTATAAATAAACTTTCCTAATATACAATTTATCGTTTTCACGCTAGAGTTACGTTACTGGCAGACGGAAGATAACGCAGTAAGTGTTCTCGGTTATACGGACTATAAAACGTTTAAAACAGACAGCGCAGCAAGTCACACTTGTAACGGTCGGACTAATTCAAATAAAACTTTGCTTTTGCGTGAAGCGAGCGTTGTTTATTGCTTATTGCCTGTTTTTGCTGCAGCAAGAAGTGTTCGCAGTTTATTGTTACGTCGTGATCGTTGCAGAGATCTTTATTTAGATAATTGCGAAATATGAGCAGCAAAAAGGCACTTCATAAAAACGAAATGAAATTTGAAAAAAGAATGACAGAAGTAAAGTGTCTTAGAAGGGTTTATTTACGTTGTATTTACTGTAGCACAAAAACAACGTATTTAATGATCTAAGCATAATAATGGTGCGATGTTATAGCTAGAAGTTTACCACTTTTAAATTAATACATCTAAACACGGCAGTCTCAATCTTATAAACTTGTTGAGAAGTGCAGAAAAATGTTTAGAAAAAACGAGTAAATAGATTTTATCATTAGTTCGCATCTGAATAACGAAGGCTCTTAATACACCACTTTTCGAAGTTCCGGTCTTTAGGCAAGGCCATAAGGAGCTGGATAAATTCAATAACGACTGGACGAACTGAGAGGAGGGGTGCCCTAAGCCAGTGTGTTGTGCGATCCGTGCCGAAGGCTTAATGGCACTGGAGGCATTTTCGTGTCTCTATCGGGGCCTAATGGGCGCAAGGAAGAATCCAGTAGTACTCCTTAATGCTTTAGTCGGGTAACTGAAGGAGTAGATTGTTAAAAACCCGGTACTCGTGGGAATTATATGGCAGAGATGAAAGATAAACAAGAATTATGAAATCAAGGGGAATGAATGCCCAAGGCCGAAAATATTCCTCTTGACAAATTAAGCAAGGGCGATCTGTCATTCATGGAGGAGGACGTCCCGCTAAATCCAAAAGATAGAATTGTAGACAGGACAGTAGTAGACAGGAATTGTATCGAAGGAACGGCTTTCCTGTGGTAAACAAGGAGGAAAAGGATTAAAGTAGCCTTCGCCAAAGTCGATAATATTCTATCCAGAAAGGAAAGACGTCTGGTTTAGGAGGGAAGCATCGCTCTAAGGATTGGCATCCAAATGAAACCGTCCCTGTGGGTTCAGGAAGATTTGGTGCTGAACCTGCGTGGTGGAACCTCTCAGAACAGGCTGGTTACTTCTGGTTGAACAGCGGAAACTGGTGTTATGCAGTTGCGAACACAACTTACACCAGAGGACGTTGGTACTGCCAAGAGAAGGTGAAATTCACCAATGATTCGACGTGACTGGAGGGAAGGCTGCTGAATCATTTGTAGGTAGTAGGCCAGGTGCCTGTAGAGAACCACCAGACACAAAACTAACGCTGGGTATGGCTAACAGTATCAGAAGGCTGCAGTTACTCCCGTTGCTTTACCCTTACCGTTAAGGGATGTTAGAAAAAGTCCACGTAGGCGATGGTCCAAACCTCGATGTTAGTATTGAGGTTTGGACTATATTCTAAAGTGTGTTAATACTCTTTTTGAAGATGGTCCAAACTTAGATTAGAAAAAAGTCCACATAGACTTATATATTATAATACTGGTAGGTGTGAATATTAAATTATTTTAAACGCCATCATACTACTTACCCAGTTCAACTTAATTAGTATTCAAGTGTTATATATATTATTATTCTCTCTCTCTCTCTCTCTCTCTATATATATATATATATATATATATATATATATATATATATATATATATATATATATATATATATATATATATATATATATATATTCACACCTACCAATATATAATAAACGTATAAAACATCGCTGTTATACAATTAATACTTGAATACTAAATAATGAAGTTGGGCTGAGTAAGTAGTATGATGGCGTTTAAAATAATTTAAACATGGATTATTCACACCTATCAATATATGTGATAAACAGATTTATATATAAGCTTATAAACAGATTTATTTCTACATAAATGTATATTAACATTAATCTGTGTGTCAAACCCTGGTTTTTATATATTTTTTTTTATATTATTATAGGAGCTTTGAGAAGTTGCAACGGGAAACAGGCATAGGCCTACGGCATTGGTACACGCGCCATGGCTTCGATGGGTTTTGGGACTATTTTTTCGAGATATGAGTATTGATAACTGTTAACATTTTACGATCACGTCTGCTGTCAAATTTTACCCGCAGGTCACTCACCTTAAAGGATGTTTTTGATAGAGGAACATTTCCCCTCCAGCTGCTTCGTGTCTCGTGTGTACCCTCCACGCTTCACACTTCGCTAGGTTCCTTCTGTGATTCGGAGCTCGTCTGCTCATCACTCAGCCCTTATGCTTATTGGACATTTTTATTTCACGGCTATGCTGTGACATTTTTCTATGCAAATTACGAAACAGAACATTCAGTTTTTGTAATATGACAAAATGGTGGTCATTAGTGTGTTGGGAATGCTTAGCAGCAACCAAACTTCAAAGTTTGGTTCAAATTGCTCCTTCCGTTTACACGTGGGTACTGTTTTGACTAAAACACAAAAAGGCCATTTAAGATACCTCGTAATACCTAATAAATATTAAAAAAAATTTCTGAAAATAACATGTTTCCAAACATACGTGTGTTGTTTAAGCCAAAATATCCATATTTTATTTTATTATATTTTTTTATCGCCCAAATTTAACCTAACTTTTTAAAAGAAAAATTGGGAAAATCTTTTTGAACAAATAGTTTGCGAAATATGGGCTTCAAAAGTGCTCATTTTTCGACGTCTTAGGAGGAACTGAACTAAGTAATTGTTGAGCACAAGAAAAAAAATTGTAGTTTACGTTATTAAAATATGATGAAAGTAACATAAGTTAGGTTTCTTAAATACACGTATTTTAACGTTTAAAAATGTTCATTGATTTTTTACAAACTTATTTAAAAAATCGTGAAAGTGAAAAGTGTCAACTTCAACCACAAGTTTTTAATTGTTTTCCTAGGAATAAATCGTTAAGCCATATCGAAACCATGAAGAGATGAAAGTACCACTAATATTTTGGAAATCGCCTTCTAAAATATCTTGACGCACACTGCTTCCTCATTCCACTATTCACCTCCTTCCCCTCTCCTCTTTATTGGCTACAGCTGCGAAGTGACTCAATACTCGGTATAATTTTTCTTTGTTTGATCCGAACCGCAGCTTGTAATTGTCCGTTTTTGTGGTTCAACTTGACCTTTCGGTGAACGTTTTACGTTGCCAATGTTTACAATGTGTTACCAGTCGCGGAAACGTTGTGTTTGAAGATAAAATTAGAAGAGTGCGTCTGTCCGCGGCCAGTCAATCAAAACAAACAATGCTAATGTAACGTAAGCAGTGAGCAATAAGTAAAGGACTTGTTGTAAACAGCTGTTAACTAACCTCTGACAGTTTGAAGAGACAATGTTTATGTCATTGATAAACTGGCGTTGATTTATCAGTGGTTGTGTGTTGGAAATAGACTGATTTATTTTTAGCAAATTTCCCAAAGAAGAACTAATAGAGCTGTTATAAACTGACATATTTTAAATACGTTTACGTTTTATACGTTTACAGGTCATTTACATTTTCTTTCACCGAAACTGTAAAATAATGGAAATTCAACGAAGATTTTTTTAAGTACAAAAATGTTTATATCTAAATTTTTTAAGACGGTATTTTTGCTCTGTGCCCGCACGTCGAGCATGAAAAGTGCGTTGACTGTTTCATGTTCGTTTCTCAACGCACATCTGCAATTACTCACCGAGCGAAGCAGGATCTATTTCAACTCGACTGTTCGGCATTTGGTTTTTGTATATTAGTTTTGTTCTTTACGCGGTTTTCCCCCATTGTTTTAAAATTTAATACAAAGGCACCTTGTACAAAGCCCAAACGACGTATGTGTAAGATTTTGTTTCCATTCGCTTCCGTTTCAAGATTTCCAATTAAAGTTGGCCCAGTAACATTTTTCGTAAATATCACTGATAGCGTTTAAATTGGCGGAAAAGATTTAGAGCACGTCAGGGTGTTATCGTTGAGTAGTGGCAAGGCAATTAATATTCAGAATATTAATATAATTAATATTCTGCGTCCAGTAACTAGTGGTTCAAAGAACAATGGACCTCGCAGTATAATAATTGTTTGACCACCGCTCTATACAAGTGTGTGTGCGTGCGTGCGTGCGTGCGTGCGTGCGTGCGTGTGTGTGTGTGTGTGTGTGTGTGTGTGTGTGTGTGTGTGTGTGTGAGAGAGAGAGAGAGAGAGAGAGAGTGTGTTTTTCAGCCAGGAAAAGTTCGTTTCGTCGCGAAAAATCCGTTTAACAGCTTTAAAATATTTGTTATTTTAACTCTTTTTAAAAAAAAACACAATTTTTAACCTTACCTTCTTTTTTTAAAATCTACATCGAAATCAGAGTTAAAATCTGCAATTTAAAGTTTAACATCCCATTTTAAATATGGTTAATGTTTATTTTAGTATTTTCAATGTAATTTAACATTTTAAATGTAAATATATGCATATTTCATTGCTGTGTTTTTGGTAAACTCGCCTCTCACTTTCCTTGTTTAGACAATTTTTTATTTACTTAAGAGTTTTTAAATTACCTTTATTGTAAAGTATTGCTATTGATGAGGTAATTTCGGAGGTAATTTGATACTAGTCAGCAAATAAAAATTTGACAAAGCTAGGAAAAGCAGATGAGTCTACTCGACAAAATAACAACTCTAGCTGTAATAAAAATGATTATATTAAACACTTCTGAGTATGACAATGAAATAGAATTTTGAAAAAAGAGCGAGTTAAAAAACTAGTTTTTGGAAATTCTCTTCCATCACTTCAGCAAGAAAGCTACATGTAGCGATTAGTAAACATTTCCGTTCGGGTAATAGCCTGTGATAAGAATTTGTTCCAACGTAAATAGTAACCATCTGACACACAGTGATCTATTTTACGTTACATTTCCATTCACTGATATCACGTGTTGCATGAGTTCACAGTGCATGAGTTCATTCTAAACGGATTTTAAATATCTCTGAACGAAAGTCGGGTATATAATACAGTATGTATTGAGAAAATCTTATAGCTGTGACATCATGCGAGATGCTGGGGTCATTACAGTGTCCAGATATTGTGAAGCGAAGCATGGGGTGACACATGTCCAACAATAATGGGTTTTTACTCCCGGGGAACGCTATTTTGTAAAAACTTGGGTTATTTTTACATAACAATGTTACATTTCATAACCTGCCCTAGGATACAAATAAGATAATGTAATTTAAAAAAACAAATTAAAACAACTATGTAATTTGAATGTATTTTCGATAATACTTTTTTATTGTTTAAAAGTGTTTCAAAATTTATATATTAAAGCTCCTACTTCCGTACCTATCTTAAAGATACCGACAATCGACAATTGGAAAATTTAATCATTAGGTCTAAATAAAAACTCATTAAAAAGGTCATTAAAGACAATCCTGTAGCCCAGGTTTATTTGTTTTATTTTTGATTGGAAAAGGTTTACTGGAGCAGTCATTAAAGTGTGTGTGTGTGTGTGTGTGTGTGTGTGTGTGTGTGTGTGTGTGTGTGTGTGTGTGTGTGTGTGTGTGTGTGTGTGTGTGTGTGTGTGTGTGTGTGTGTGTTTAATATATGAAAATTACCGACCTTTCAAAATTTATATAGAGGTCAGGATCGGTTCTCATTTCAAGGCGCTAGGTTTTAATCGTACCATAATGGTAACTCCAGTAGCTAATTTTTCCAATGGGAATTCGTTAAAAAGCCCGTAAATGGTGGCCCTTTATTTTGTTTTTTCAAAATGAATATAATGTAACCATTAAAAATATTGAAAAAAGAAATTAAAAATCTGACTGATTGAATCGCAATTGCCGTTGTTTTGTTCAGGATCTGTATTCTTAGAAGAAATAAAAAAAGTTATGTTTTCAAATTTTAAGACTCTATTTGTGAAAAATTTGATATCAAAATGTAACGGGCGTATTACACTGTTAAAGATATTTATCAAATATTTGTTAAATTTGATGGAACCTTTACCATACATCACGTTCAAATATTTGTCAAATTTATATAAAATAAAACATATTACAATCAAATTTCTTTTACCAGCTGTGTTATTAACTACAAATGTTTTTGGGTTATGCTTACTAGGTGCAGTAGCTGTAATGGATGCAATAATGTTAACTTGTTATACAGCTGCATTAAGCGCTTAACTTGTTATGGCGTTACTAAATAAAAAGAGAGGACAACGGGAAAAACGAGTTCGGGTCCGACCAAGGATACAAAGAAGGAAGATACTAAGAGTATATATTAATAGTAAAATTACACTTAGAAGACTGCGATTCATATAGTCAATTTTTAAGCATGAGTGTATTGATAAACAATTTCTGTTTTTGTAAGCATTAGTGGGATATTCCACAATCACTCTTCTTTTTCATATTGTAGAATTCCTGTTTTTACTACTTCAAAAGGCCATGACAATTTCTCCACCGTTTTAAATTGTACGCAACGAAAGGAACGGAAGGGATAATGTGCCACAAACAGGAAATGACAAAATTTCGAGGTTAAACACCTTTGTATTTTGAAAATATTTTTGAAAGATTACAACATGTCAAAGATTCATCAAAGTTCGATAAAAGGTTTAGTTCGACAAAAGAGCGTCAAATTTATTTCATCAAAGATCTTTGATCAAAGAAATTTAACGTTTCTATAAAAGTTTAATATGACCCTAAGTCTTGTCTAACGAAGATCCAGTTTCTGTTCCTTCTTAACTAAATCCTGAAAAAAATATTAATTTAAAGAAATATTCAAGTATTGAACAAACCTCTTGATTATTCTAAGGAGATCATTAAATGGATAATAAACCAGCAATTCGCACTTTCCATAATAATAGTAAAAATATGAAATAAGGAACAATATTACCAATACCATGTCATAAATTTGATCTTTTCAATGATTTCTCAATTTAGATGCTACATTCTAACAAATTACAATTACGTTAACAGCAAACCAAACCCTGGACCCCTTAATTACACCCCAGGGGTTACGTACTTTGGGTAATTGCCTCCCTCGTGCACAATTAACTACTAAACCAAAATAATTACCCGGATTTCAGCGCAGGGATAATAAACTCATTTACACATTTAAATTGGATCACATTTGTTTTACAATCTGTTTGTAAGCCTACTCGATGGTAAGGTTAGAAACTGTTCAACACATGCTTAAATTAATTATGTTTCTAATAAATTTTAATAAAACAAAAATGTATGTGTTGAATTGTTTTTGTATTTCTGCTGACTGAAACTGAACACACTAAAAAAGTAAATGACAATGGAAAAATGATTAGTATTAGTTCTGCTCACATAATTTGACTTGAAAATTTTATTTTTCAACAGTTTATATAAAAAAAACAGCTACTTAATGTACGAATGTAAAAATTAGGAGTATGCATTTTAATAAAAAAAATAAGCCATATGTAAAATAAGTCTAAATTATTTAACTGGATAACATATGATCCCCTTAAAAAACGTGAACGGAAAACCCGTAACTAAAATGATAATGTCCTTGACTTTTTAAATCTTTAGATACTGTATATTCCCAATGTGGGATGAGAGACGAACTTTAATATTATGAAATAGTCTCATTGCAAACATGTATAAAAATAATGACGGTTGTTTCGCTGACGTAAAGAAAACAAATTTACTAAAAAATAGCATTAATACGTTACAGAACAATTATTAATTACTTTTAAAGATATCGACATGAATCCTGAATACCATGCCGTTCATTTTAGTATTTTCGAAAGCATTTGATATAAAAAAAATTATTAAATTTTTGAAGACATTAACGCTGATTACTGTAACAAATTTATTTTTGTAATGTAAAATTAAAACTTACAGTTTCTTAAAATTTAAAATTGGACTTTATATATATAGTCCACTTTAAAATTTTAAGAAATCATAACTTTTAATTTTACATTAAAAAATAATAATTTCTTATAATATATTCGTATTTAATTTATATATATATATATATATATATATATATATATATATATATACATATAAGTTATGGTATGGTTTCGAGGATGTCGCTTTTTAAAAAAACAACTTTTTTAATAATTAAAATAATACTTTAATATCCACTTAAAACTTATAATAATTATTCAAGTTCGTCTCATATGTATTGAGATGCGAACTGAGTGAGACCTCGATTCACACTGACCTTCTGCTCTTTCTTCTCTAGGTACATGAAAATGCTTACTGTGTTAAAAGCTAAATTGTCAGCATTAAATATAGCTAAGTCTAACACTAAATCTAGCAAAGTTTACAATAATTGTCTATATAACTCCTCCATCCCTAATTAAATTTCCGGGGGTGGTCGAGTGCTGGGTTGACGTTGGCCTTTTCCCGAAAATCGTTTAAACACAATATAAATAATAACCAGGAGAAGACTTCCGAATATGATGATGGTCCAAATGCTGATTTTTGTTGTAATAACTGAATGTTGATGAATTTTTTGATATAGCGTCTAAATTAAATGATACAATTGTTTATCTTGATAAAGAATTGAATCATTGTTGGGACTGATTAAGTAGATCCCTCGAAGTGTAGTTGCTGTAGTTTCCTTTTGAGGTAAAATTGCCAAATATTGGTTCATTTCAGGAATCCATATTAAATTTTCAGGAATCTCCAATGCAGAATATTTGTAGCTGTCCGTCTTGCCGGATTGTATTATAGATGTTTCACAATCAAGATTATGATTAGTTATTTGTTCCAATGAGCATAGAGATTTTGAATGAATTTTGTTCTTACAATTACTGTTTAAACCTAAGAGTTTAACCTTACCTAACTTAGATTTAGACATTATCATATATTTTACTCTAGGAATTACAGTTATATCCTGATTCATATTTGGTTGGTACAAATAACAACTTATAAATATTATAGTCTATTTCATTTACAATAAGCAATTTCAGTAAATATACTATTTCTTTAGCTCTAATTTTACAACTTACGTCTATTACACTTTCAAATGCCCACATATTTTCTATTTTTGGCTCTAATGGTAATTTGTTATTATAGAACTTATGAATTTTTTTATATTTCACTGAACAATTATTTTGTGGAAATTATAATTGGTTGAAGTATACCTAGTTTTCTTAATATTAACTTTATTTTCTACATAAATTATCTCTAGCTTATCTTTAATTACTCCCTGAAGGAAGAGGAGGGACCTGGAACAGGATTTATAGAAGGATCATTAGATTTTGGAATTTTACTGATTTTCCTTGGTCTTTTAATTTTTGATAGATGGATTTTTTGTTTGGTGTTAGGGTGTCTCCCTTTAATTTTTGCCGTTTTTAATTCTGCGTTTACTGAAGTAACTTCTTCTTTATTATATTTGTTTTTAGTTTTATTTTGTTTCTGTACAGTTTTGACATAAACATCAGATGGAATTTCGGGTACTAATTCTCTATTGACATTCCTTTTAGTTAAAATATTTTCCTTTGTATTTTGGTTTGTTTCTCTAATAATCTCATACAATCTTTGTGTCCTTTCTTTGTGGGTGGCAACGTAGTCATTCATAACTTGTCTCTCAACGTCAATATCTAAAAGTGAATTGGAATTTATGTGTCCATTTAAAATTTCAAACGGAGTTAATTTCGTTACAGAATGTATACTGTTGTTGTAGGCGATTATTGCATATTTTACTTTATATTTTATTGTTTCATTTTTAAATTCAGATTGGTTGTTTAATAATCTTATATGTTCTATTAGTGTAGAATGTAATCTTTCTCCCATCCCATTCGATGGTGGATGTTGTGTGCTTATGAATTGAATTTTTATTTTGTGTAAATCCATCATTTCTTTTACTAACCTGTTATTAAATTCCACGCCGTTATCTGCTACTATAACTTCTGGTATGCCATGATGAGAAAAGAACTCCAAGAATTTGCTGACTATTTCGACAGCCTGTGCACCTGCAATACAATACATCTGCGCATATCTAGAAGAAGCTATCAACAATGCTTAGAAACTTTTGCTTATCAAGCGTAATACTGTCCACGTGCATTATCTGTAGTGGTCTCGTAGCTGTTGGTGTTAAATTCATTTCTAGCTTTAAGGGTATCCTCTCGTACTTTGTTTTTAAGCAAATGTCACAGTTGTTTACAAAATTTTGAATATGATTTTTTATATTTGACCAATAATATCTCCTTTTTATTTGTTCGTATGTTTCCTGAATTCCACGATGGTTGGTTTTCCCTACGTGATAATTTTTTATGATTTCCTGAACCTCTTCTTCATCGGTTATGTCCACTAATTTTGTGGTACATTTAATTAACCATAGTTGCGAATTTTTTAAAATGTCTGGCTATGCAAGTTGCAAATCTTTCATAAATATCGTTTTCAAAGTATTTACTATATTTTATATTTGGTATTAAATATTGTTTTACAAAATTTACGGCATCATTATTGAAATTATTTTTAGATATCTCTACAATGAATCTTGTTTTACTGTTGTTAAATAATTTTTGTATTTCTTTTTTTGGGGTTATAGTTTACAAGAGATATTATTATCTGGTTTTTTCCAAAATTAACAGGTTCATCCAAAATTGGCATTTCAATCACTGTGTTACCTTCATAATTTGAATGTAACGTTTGGTCGTTATCTTCTGCGTTATCTTCTGCTGCTGCCAAGTCGACTAAGATATCTTCCGTTTCATCTATGTTGGCTAACATCGATTGAGCATCGTCTACTTCTGGAAGTCCTTCGTCTAATTCCGGAAAATATAAGTTTACTGATTCTGCTACTGTTTGCTGAATGTCTTGATCGGTTGTTGATCCTGAGTTCACTGGACTGGTATCTCTAACGTTTAGTTGTATTCTAGAAAGTGCGTCAGCGTTTTGATTTAACTTGCCCTTTTTATACACTATTTGGTAATCGTATTCTTCTAATTTAAGTCTCCACCGAAGAAGTTTAGAATTTGGTTCTTTGACTGAAAAAAACCATTGTAAAGGTTTATGGTCCGAATAAATTTTGAATTTTCTTCCGTAGATATAAGGCCGAAAATATTTAGTTGCCCATACTATAGCAAGTAATTCCTTTTCTATCGCCGAATAATTGACTTCGCTATCACTTAACGTTCGACTCGCATAGGCTATAGGTAAATCAGCTCCGTTTTTATTTTGGCTAAGCACTGCTCCGATCGCAAAATTACTAGCATCCGTAGTTAAATTAAATTCCTTTTCAAAATCTGGATATTGTAACAAAGGTTCATTAGATAATATATTCTTGCAAGTTTCAAAACAATTTATATAATTTGGATCGTCTATTTTGATTGTTGCACCTTTTTTCAAACAGTTTGTAAAAGGTTTAGTAATTCCAGCAAAATTTTTAATAAATTTTCTATAGTATCCCAATAGACCTAAAAATCCCTTAATTTGTTTGGTGGTTTTTGGAATTGGGTAGTTTTTAATTGCTTTCACTTTATCTGGATTTGGTTTGACACCTTCTGCTGTTACTAGGTGACCTAAATACGCTACTTCTTTTCTAAGAAATTCGGTTTTGTCTAACTGAATTTTAAAATTTGCTTTCCTTAGTCTGTCAAAAACTTCCCTAAGTCTTTGTATGTGTTGTTGGAGACTGGTCGAATAAATTATGACGTCATCTAAATATACTGGGCATGTTTCATTTTGAATTCCCCTTAAAACATTGTTCATAATTCTCTGAAATGTGGGAGGACTGTTTTTTAGACCAAAAGGCATTCTTAAGAAAACGTAATGTCCGGTTTCTGTTGAAAATGCTGTTTTTTCTACACTGTCTAAGTCCATTTCCACTTGGTGAAATCCTGAAGCTAAGTCCAATGTCGAGAAATATTGAGATCGTCCTAATTTGTCTAAAATATCTGTTATATTTGGTAAAGGAAATCTGTCATCAATTGTTTTTGAGTTTAGGCCTCTGAAGTCTATTACTAGTCGAAATTTTTGTTTACCTGAGGCGTCCTGCTTTTTGGGTACAATCCAAACTGGAGAGTTCCACGGGGATTGAGAAGGTTGAATAATTCCCTGATTCAGCATATCATCAATTTGTTTGTTAACTTCGTTTTTATAAATTTCTGGATATCTGTAGTTTTTAGAATATACGGGAATTTCGTCTGTGGTTCGAATTATATGTTTTACGAGTATTTGATTAGTGAAGGTCAAGTTATTTCCGTCAACATGAAAAATATCTACGTACTCTTGTACTAATTTAGTAATGGCAGTTTTTTCTTCCGAATTCATGTGTTCTACTCTAATTTTTGACAAATCAAAAATATTTTTTCGACTTTTGTAATCAGTCATATTAAAATTAATTCTATTGTCCAATGTTTTTGGTTCATAAATATTGTAATCACTTAGGGGTTCTAATTTAAATCTTTCATTTATAGTCAATTTGTTGTGTTGTTAGTAATGGGACAAAGAGCTTCGCCGTTACGTACTGTTACTAAACATTGAGGAATTTCTAACACATTTATTTGTTTATATGCTAACACTCCTTCACCGTTATTTGTATTATTTACTGAAATTTTCAGGTTGGAAGGTCCCAGAGAATGAAATCCCAAAGAGAGCAGGGGTAAAATGGACGGAGGAGCGGAAGAGGATACATGGGGACAGGATGAAGAAGGTGTGGAGGATTAGAAGGAACAAGACATGAGTCGGAGTGCTTTGCGTGATCCAACAGGGTCTATGCGCAGATAATAATAATAATAATAATAATATATATATATATATAAATATAATATATATATATATATATATATATATATATATATATATATATATATATATATATATATATATATTGCACAAGTCAGAATAGACCTACATATGACGCAGAAATAGACTCAACAGACGTTCAAGACAGGCACTCATACAGGAGAAAGATGCTTGGTTGGAAGGTCCCAGAGAATGAAATCTCAAAGAGAGCAGGTGTAAAATGGACGGAGGAGCGGAAGAGGATCCATGGGGACAGGATGAGGAAGGTGTGGAGGATTAGAAGGAACAAGACATGAGTCGGAGTGCTTTGCGTGATTCAACAGGGTCTATACGCAAATAATAATAATAATAATAATAATAATAATAATACATATATATATATATATATATATATATATATATATATGTTAAATAAATACAAAAAAAGTAATAATGAATTTCAAATGTTGATTTCTATGGTAATAGTCCAAATAATTAAATTAAATTTAAATTAAGTTTAAATTAATGTACCTGGTTACAATAGAAGCGCCTTAAAACATGAACGGAAAACCTACATCTTACCTAAAAAGATCCTTGACTAAATGTTTAAAATTTTGTACTCCAAATGAAAATGAGAGATGAGAGATGAACTTTAATATTATTACATAACAATTATTGGGAACAACAATTAGTTTTAATTTCCTCATAATTTTCTGCTTCGTTTCAGTAATCACTACAACTTCGTCCGTACACAAAATCGTTTATCTTTCGCTTAGAAAAGACTAGTTTTAAACTACGGTAGTTCTCAGTGCTTAGTTTCAGCAGACAGTGATTGATGACTGCCTGAGACAAGGGTACCCTTTCTCACCTACTTCACTTTATATTGATGGTATGTTGGAAAGGGGCAATCATAGAATCAGTTTGAATGGTAGCTTTAATGTCAACTCATTTCTTGAGAACTTTGTCGGTGATCGTGTAATGTAAAAAGAGAATCAAAAAATGAACATGCAATAACATTTTCCTCTTCTCGGTATGGATTTGTTATTGATTCATAGCAATTAAAGAAATTGTTTTGAATACTTCCTAAATATTTATAGTGTCTTGAGCGAAATAAAGGGTAATATTACATACTAGCGAAATATAACTTTTGCTTAAAAATACAAAAAAACAATTATGAAAATTTCACCTTATCAAACAGACAAATATTCTATTTCTTATTATAAAAAAAACATAGCCTTCAGCCTTATTGACCGAACGGAGCGAAGTCACTGTTTCTATTCTACCGTCCTGCATTTGGTTTGTGTATTTGTTTTTACGCAGGTTTTGGCGAAACCCACTGACCCATTGTTTTCAAATTGGATACGTAGGTACCTTGTATAAAGCTCGAATGGCGTATTTGTAAGATTTTTCCCATTTACTTCTGTTTCAAGATAGGGGTGATTTAACGAGGAGCATAAACGTGCCCCGCAAGGGGGTGCAGACTAGCTGCAGCTATTGAGAGGGTTTAGACGTCCCTCGCGGTACCCGAGTCTAACACACACTTAAACTTACAACACTACATTTACGACTTTAACACTTTACCCTCACACTTACATTTAGGGAAGCGATAGTCTTAATGTGCTATTCGCCTTAAAAAAATAATAATTAATTAATAAACTTATTGACCGATTTCTTTGAAATTTGGTACGAAGATATCTTGTATAAACCCAAAATGATTTATGTATAAACACTTTCCATATTTACTTCCGTTTTAATTTGGCGGCCTGTGATTCAACGTTGAGAGTGTACTTGCAGATTATTTTCTGTAATCAGTAAATACCTATCATAATTTCGACCGCTTCATAGAGAAAGAGCATAAAATTTCCAATAAAGTTCTTTCAATAACAATTTCCCTAAACAGTTACTGGTTAAATTGGCGGAAAAGTTACGAGCGCTGTCGTGGAGAGCTTTGTATATTAGTTCAGAATACACTGCGAGATCTAATGTTCCTTGAACTACTAGTATAACAACACACCAAATCACAATATCAGATCAGCTCACTTCATAATATAGTAACAATGTTAATAAGGAGGTTAATGAAACAACAAAACTTCGATCATCCCTTAAATTAATACCGTGTTTCATTTTTGTTCTTATGATACAACTGCCATAGAAATGTTATAAGCCTTAAATATTAAACATAGATTCTATGTAATTTTTTTAGTATGTTATTATTTTTTAATATAGTTCAAAATCAACTACGAATTATAATTAAAGCGCATAAAAGTGTCCTACAAAGTACTATTCTATTTATTTATGATAAATAAATAATATTTAGAGTGATATTAAACAAGACATGAGTCGGAGTGCTTTGCGTGATCCAACAGGGTCTATACGCAAATAATAATAATAATAATAATATATATATGTTAAATAAATACAAAAAAAGTAATAATGAATTTCAAATGTTGGTTTATATGGCAATATGTATGTACAGAAATTTCGTACAATTTTCAACGTGAAATTGTTATATGTGAGAGATACTTTGCACATATATCTGCATTTGTTTCGGAGTTATTAAACTCCGACTTAAATATACAAATCGGAAACGAGAAATTTATTTTTTCTCGTAGCATGAAAAATTGTTTTTCTTGAATTAAATTTTCAAGAAAAGTAAAAAAAAAAACAATTTCTATTTTTTACGTTTTAAGAAAAAAGAAATATAATATCCAAATATTGGAATGAAGTATAAACTTGTCAGAACAGTGCATTTCTTACAAGAGAGGTTTTTCGTTTTTTAACCGATTAAATGATTAGAAATATTCGACTTCTATAATTATTTCCGAAGTTAGTGGTTTCTAATGACACGGTTAAATATTGAAATTGGTTCGGTGAAACTTAAGTTTTTGTTGTAAAAAGAAGACTATTACTCAGTTGTTATAATATTAGTAAGTATAGTACTTTACTAAAAACATTTTTCAAGTACATTTTAATTAGTAACTTAATAAAACCAATACTATTGGTTTTAACATGTATGTACTGAATATGGGTGTGGATAAAAACTGGCTCGAAACCCCACCATAAGAAGCAACTTCCGATTCTTTATTTTTAAAGATTTTATATATATATATATATATATATATATATATAAATATATATATATATATATATATATATATATATATATATATATATGTATATAAATTAGTAATTTAATTATTTGAAAAAATATGTGCTACGTTAAACCTCTGAACTAAAGCACTGGCAAAGTAAAGAGAATTATTTACGCATAAATATGTTTTAGTAGATAACTGCATTTTTATTCACACTCCTTTTATTGGTGTAAAATTGTTTAAAACTCGTTTAGATATCTCTATTGGTGTGATTATACACTGCATATTGCTACAGAACCGCAATTCATTAATTAATAACGTAAAATCTCTTTATTGCGAATCTTTTTATAACGGCAAAATGTGTGTCCCCCTTTTAAATTCTTAGAGTAAAAATATGTATTGTAATTTTACCTGTTGAGGCCACCAAAATTGTAGGAACCTCTCTATAGCAGCGAAACACTTCCACACTTCCTACTCTTCTACCCTATTTCTCAATATGCCAACACGTCATTCGAGTGTTAAAAGTAGAGCTTAATGCGTCAACGCAATCGAGTGTTCTATGACTAGTACATTTTACAAGTAGTGCATATTTTCTACTTTTTCACAATAGAGTGTGTTGGCGTATAAAGAGAAAAAATTATCTTTAGATGTAAAGGTTAGAGTTTTGCTGCAAGTATATGTTTACAGCAATTTTAATTTAGCTAGTTCTTCTGTTGGCACGGTATTGAAAAATAAAAATGAAATAAGGAATGCTTATGGTGAAAGGAATAGCTTTAAAAAAATTTCAGAGCCAGAATTTAAAGGTGTTTATGAAGCGGTTCTACAGTAATTTCGTCAAAATATTGCCTTCTTTTCACAATTACAGTATTTTAATCATACAGTATTATTTAATAAATATTGTTTTTAATAAATATACGTCATACAGTTTTATTTCAATAAACGTCGCACTCAGTACTTCAAATTAAAAATAGTGTATACAGCGTTTTACAAATAAAAACATATTTTGTAGTTGAAATCTCTTTATAGCGGTGAAGACAACTTTTCCTTCAACGCCACTTTAGAGAGATTTTACTGTATGTTAAAGTTAGTCGAGTTATAATTTTTCTTACGAATAAAATAAGAAATTACAAATGGAAATCTAAAAATAAACAATACCAATTTGATTAAAGAAGATCATAGATTTCTAAACTCTTACAAACAATTTTATTTTCCCATTTGCTAGTGACGTTAAATTTGAATTATAAAAGGTACATAAGTTATAAAGTCTACAACTTTTGCTGCGGTACCGATATACGCTTCACGTATTCGGGCATATAATTTATTTTGTCTTGGCCAAAGTAGTAAGGTATACACTATTAAGCTGAACAATCACTTTAGCAACACACATAAAGGCTTTCAGCCGTAAAACAAAGATAAAACAAGGAAAGCCTTGTTAAACTAAAAGCCAGTTAAGGTAACCCTGCTTCTGCAATCAGGAGAATTAAACACTATAAAAACATGTTGTGTAATAATTCTTGTCAGAGCGTTGCTCTTACTGAAATAGCCTCCGAATTTGTTGTCTTGAGCGGGAGACATAGTGATCAAGGTGGCATTACTACCAGAGTTTGTTTTTACGTCATCAGGTGGAAAAGGAAGAACTGATATAATCGTAGAGACAGTAGTCATTGAAATCTTTTCAGTTACAACTGTATACAAAATATAATGTAAGTACGACAAACTTTTGATTCGACGAAGCCCTTGAAGGTAAAATTACGTCAGAGATATTCAGAAAAGGTAAAGGAAGAAAGGAAATATTATGTAAGAGAAAGGAAAGTAGTATTCTATTTTGAGAAAAAAAAACAAAAGTATAGAAATTTAGAACCATTGAACTAATTAAGTTATATTATATTAGTTAAGTTCAATCACTCGAGGACTGTATCACACCAGGAAATATTGAGTTGGTTAAGTATAAGATATTCGAGACAACATGTATCTTTATTAAGTGAATTTTCAAAAAATACCAATATCACAATATTTTGCTTAATTTTTTGCTTTAAGGAAAATATATTTTTCATTCAAAATAAGCCTTAAAGTCAACATAAATTAATATTTAAAATTTAAAAATTACATTAAAAGTACAAATACGATTCCCGATCACCGTAAGGTTTATTTTCAATACATGTTTTAAACGTATGATGCTAATTTGTACAAACTATAAACAAATGTGAGATGAAAAGTTATTTTTAAAATTTTGAATGACAACCCCCATTTTTAAATGGTTGAACGAATTTTGCGGGATAACAACCTTTTTTGTGTCCAGGTTTTTTGTCAGTTTGAAACAAATCGGATCACAATTGCGAAAGTTAAATTTAACGTATTTACCAATTTGTTATATTTTATAATATTTAACAATATTTACCATTTCTCAAAAAGTAAGGTCAGGATCAGAGTTCATTTCAAGGTTTCAGGTCCAGATCTTTCAAATAAGGCCTCCCCACTTGCTTAAAGGAATTGTCTAAATATCGTTTATAATTAGGTTTATAAGAACTTTTATTATTCCCCTTACCACACACTATGACTCAATAGCTTCACATTAAACGAAAACAAACACTGATTTCCGTAGAGTTACTAATTTTCCGTTGTATTAGTGTTCATAGATTTGAGTTGTTAGATTATCTGTCGAGCCATTAATATTTCGATACGGTAATTAACATGTATCATGTTTTAGGGTTGGTTGTGATGTTGGATTTTGCGCAATGCGTGCCAATGTCATATTGCATACAGTAGTATATTTAGCGCGTTGTGTGCTATTGTATATATAAAAATGTGACTACTTCTAAACAGCTGATTTCGCACAACAGCTGTTGCTTCAATATCATTTCAATTGAGGTTATGTTAAGAACTCAATTTCGAAATAAAATGTACAATAAAATTATTAAACAAATATATGTTTTAAATAAAGAACAAAGATTAAGAACAAATGAACGAGAAAGACTGCCACGATTAGAAAATAAATTACAATGAAAACATGACATTAACAATGAAAATGTTACAATTAATAAAACAGTTATGACTGAAGAGGAAAATCAACTAATTAATAACAAAAATGAGGAATCGAGAAAAAACATCCATGGTTTATATTTTTGTTTCGATAAGAGAAATTTAGTCAATATTTTATTATAATATTTTAAGGCTGAACATAATTGTAAACTATTCTCTAGATATTGATAGTTTTGAAATTTTAAGCATAAAAACTATCTTCCTTGCTTTCCGAGTTATTGGTTTAATTATCTGTTGAACCATTAATGTTTCGATACGATAATTTTCCTTAGCTTTCAAGTTGCTGGTCAGCTTATTCAAAGTTGCACATAGTGAAGATATAACAACAAAGTTCTAATAAAACTATAACAGCTCACTGGAGACGCATAACACAGCGTAAGGCATTGCAAATCATAAAAGATGGCTCAACTTTGTGTCCTGGGAGATCATGGAATATTTGTCTTTGTACAGTTATGGTTTCTCTGGGCGTATTTCGTAACATAAATACAATAGATTTATTGATACTTTAATATTTCAGATATTCTTTAGTTTTCCGGACAATCATATTCATAAATCATTGTGATTTAGAATCAAACGTCATTCTACATATTTTCAAGCAATGATTCTTTATTTCATAATAAACACAATACACGTTCAAATTTACCTGCAATACAACATTTTGTTAATGAATCCACAACATCGACAAGCATTAAACTTCTCTTGGTGCTCTAATTCCTGAAGTACAGTTTTTTCAACTAGATAATCGTTCAAACAAAATGTACTACCCAGAATGAGCATTGCTCTTGTCGAAAATATTGATTCCAAAAATGAGCGTAAGATTTTAAGCTCCTTTAATTCAATGAACTACTTGTAATCGCGTGACATAGTGTCTACTGAGTAATATTAGAGTATTTTTATCTTCAACAAGTTTATAGGAGAAAATTCGAATGCGAGTCTCTCAAACCCTAAAAGAGACACGCGGTGTCTCTAACGCGCGTGTCAAGCACTGCATCATCATTTCCGCGCTCACCAAACTATGTGGGACCGCTTCGTAATGACGCAGATACGGTGACTCAATTTCATATCAGTGCCAGAATTTCAGTAACGATGTTAACATGGACAAGACGACGTTATTAATAGATTTTAATAACGTTATTAATAGACGTGGTCAATAGATTTTAAACCAGTTTTTGAAGGATGATGAATTAGTAATGTTGGAAACCAAACAGCATCGAAATGAAAAAAATATCTTCGAAAGGAGAGGAGAAGTAAGGTTTGTATCCATATTGATAACCAAGTGTTTAATTGATGATGAAGATATATTCAGAGAATAATTCCGCCTCACTAGGAGACTTGAGAACCTTTAAAGTAGACAATAGAGATTTGAGAAACTTGATAGTAGAGGGTAGAAGTAATTTGAAAACCTTGAAAGTAGACGAGAGAGGAGATTAGAGAACAGTGAAAGCAGTCGATAAAGGAGATTTGAGAACCTTGAAAGTAGACGAGAGAGGAGATTGGAGAACAGTGAAAGCAGTCGATAGAGGAGATTTGAGAACCTTGAAAGTAGACAAGAGAGGAGATTGGAGAACAGTGAAAGCAGTCGATAGAGGAGATTTGAGAACCTTGAAAGTAGACGAGAGAGGAGATTGGAGAACAGTGAAAGCAGTCGATAGAGGAGATTTGAAAACCTTGAAAGTAATGGATAGAAGAGATTTGAGAACCTTAAAGGTAGACGATAGAAGAGATTTAAGAACCTTGAAAGTAGACGATAAAGGAATTTTGACAACCTTGACAGTAAAATATAGAGGAGATTTGAGAATCTCGAAAGAAGTCCATAGAGGAGATTTTTTAACCTCAAAAGTCGAAGATAAAGAAGATTTGAGAACCTTGAAAATAGACGAGAGAGGAGATTGAAGAACAGTGAAAGCAGTCGATATAGGAGATTTGAGAACCATGAAAGGAGACGATAGAAGAGATTTAAAATTGGTAGTGAGAAGTGGAGAAATGCGTCATACGGTCCTGTATTCGTGTAAGCGAGTCCTGCACACCTACCTGATTTTTTAAAATAGTGTCCTTGACAGATACCGTTTAGAAGATTTTATTTTTAGATATTTTATTCTTGCCGTACCTCATGTAATGCAGTACACGTTCACAAACCCAAATCACATCACATGTGCTCTCCTTCCTCGGTAATCCTTTTGGCTTAAACTGAGCCGGATAACTTCTAAGTCCTATTTCCTGGGATTACTCCCTCAGCATCTGTAATTAACTTGGCGCGGATCATAAAATAAAACTATTTCATACCTGTTTTATAACATCATATATCAAACTTTTAAACACAAGATTACAGCTATGAAATTAATGCTTATAAAGTTGAGTTACGTTTTTGTATACAGAATAATTACAAGTAAATTTAGGTTGAAAATGTCTCGTTGAAATTTTTAGTATTTGAAATAAAACGACAAAGTTTAATGTGAAATAAAAACCTTTTAGTAAAGATCACGTTATAATTTCCTTTTTATCTGTATGTTTCTAACTGTAAATATATTTGAAGTTACATATTTTACACTGCTTTCATTTATAATTTTTGTAATAATTAATTATTACTGCTTAATTAGATTTAAAAAAATGTTGTTTTATAAAATTGTTTTAATTGGCTGTGTTGGTTAATAGCTCTCAAGCTGAATCAGGTACCACATTTTGAAAAATGTAACGAGCCAGATCTGTTTTGTACTTAAGGACTATTTTTGAGATATAACCAAGAAAAATCGCTGTAACCGATTTTGATAAAATTCATTTTGTAAATTGGTAAGGGATCTGAAAATAAACTCGGCAGTCCGGAACGTAACGACATACGAGTTTGGCCAAACCAAATTTTATCGTTTCGCATCTTAATAAAAATCGTGTAAATATGTTTAGTGTTTATGACGTGTGTTTTCAGTGTTTTGTTAACTTTGTGACGACCTCGACAGAGGGATTTGACATTTTTGTATTACAGCCTGAAGATGAAACAGTAAATTTTCGAAACCATGGTAGTTTTTACGAGGTGAGTAAAATATAAAACTATAAGGAAGAAAATAGGTCATAATTCTAATTAATTAAATGTGTGGACCGGTGAAATAATGTTGCAATAATGAAATTATAATCTCGACACACACACACACACACAAGTACACAATAAACATAAATATAAAAAAATCTACCCAGGGAATCCAAAAATATCATTTTAAAATTACAAAATATTTTTTTACACAATCAAAACTGTCTTTACACGAACACAATAAAATAAGCCCTTAATATGTTTTTATATTTAAACATATTAAAGTTATTTAACCACCATAATTAGTAAATATAGACATAATATAAGCAATTACAATGTTGTTGAAAATGATTTATATTAATTAACGTTTCAGCATGAAGAAGAACAAGTCAATGAACATGTAAATTTGTTTGTTTTAGGACGCAGGATAAACAAGATATAATAGCCAGGCTACACTGTGTCCTTCTGTGAAATGCTATCGACACGTTAATGCGCCCTGGCGGCAGGTTTATGAAATGATTGTCTGGGGATTTGCAATGACATACTCTGATGCAGGTCGACAGTGCGGGGGATTTGTTTGTTGTCGTATGTTACTGTAGTGGTTGGGCTTGTATCTATATTGTTGTCCTAAATTTAATTTAAATTTACATGACACCAAATAAAATTGTTGTTAGAATATGAAATTCATCTAGAATATAAATTTGGCTTTATAAGCACTAATAAATAAATTTTAAATGGATCAAAATTTTACAGAAACATCCTGTTGAAGGCCAACGTCAAAAACGTGGGCAGTAAACAGTGGAAGAATTTCGAAATTCCTTTAAATAGTATCAGATTTTGTTTAATATTTTAAATTTTGAGATAAGATTACAGCAAAAAAAATTGCTTGGTACTAAATTTAAAATAAATAAAAAAAATTAACCATAGCTTGTGTTAGATATTCTTTTGGCTTTCACGTTTTACCTTTAGGCTATCTAAATCTAGGCTATCTACCCTTTAGTGTTAGGATATTTTCTAGTGTTTATTAATCCATTTTTGCTGACGAAAAATTACACGAGCTGATTCTAAGAAATCAGGCCTATTTTACTGTGCCAACTTATAATTTTCCGATTTTTTTTGCCTTGTACAGTTCTAGTTTCGAAATTGAGAAGACAAAGGAAAGACATACGTTATTTTTTCAACGCAAAGAGGACTAAAACACGTGTGACACGTACGCACGCGCGCTCGCGCGCGCACACACACACACACACACACACGAAACGAACAAACACTTGTTACTTTTTAAAACTGAAACCGTTCAAATGAATGAAAGAGAGTATTTCGCATCGTAATAATAACTTCAAAATTCAACTTATTATTTATATTTTCCCTTTCACAAAACTTGTCTGCCTAAAACCAAAACTCTCCTCAAACACGAACTTTTTCATTTCACGAATAAAATTTATAGACAGTGAAAAGTGTATTAAAAATATGTATTACATCTTTGACTAGAATTATGTCAGTGTTCTGTGATTATATCAAATTTGAATTTGAATTCCTTTGTTGCGTTTTCACAAAACCTTCTTTTGTACTGTTAATGGTGAACTTGAAAAAGGATTTATTTAAAATTTAAATTCTGACACTCAAAAAATTATTTTTAATCACAAAGAAATAATTTTCTTTCCGGTCAAACAGAGGGTAAATTGTAAAGGGGTGAACAGTAACGCCAGCATCCATCCCCCATTGTAATTGAAAACTCTGTTACCAAATACCAAATTATAGTGCTCAATTTTTCGAACAAAGGGTTCTTGGCAATATCATTTCTTTTGTTGCTTTCATTTTGTTTATTTACTCTTTCCTCTCCCCTCCCCCAATTACTGTTTGCTGTTGTTCTGCTGAGATTGGTTGTGTAATGGTAATACTTTCTATTGTATTGTTTGCTAAAGTATGCTTTCCTTCTTGGGATAATCTGAAATTCCTTATTAAGAAAAACGATAGGTTAGATTTTGAAATTTTTTTACACCTATTGTGTAACAAGTCTTCTTTAACAGCCAATAATTATGTAGTTAATATATTCTGTTTTCATTATAAAACAAAACTAACGTTAAACATAATTGTTCTATTCTCTCTCTCTCTCTCTCTCTCTCTCTCTCTCTCGCTCTCTCTCAATTTACATTTCTGGAGATAAATAGAACTGATCTATTTCAATATAATTTGGCATGAAGTTATTTCAATATAACTTTCCAACATATCGATTACGTTTTTTAATTTAAAAAACGTACCGCTTTCAAACACTTTGTTTTTAAAACTCACATGGTTTTTATGAAAATTAGAACGGTACGTAAGAACTCTCTCTCTCTTTCTCTCACTCATTCACTCAATAATACGAAGCAGAATATACAGTACGTGTATTCTACATATTTTGTACTCTTGTGTACTAAACATTACACCAGAGCAAATATTTCCATTTCTTGGACCAAAAATGCGCCAGTGCCAGGTCGAAGTTCAATATTTTAAAATGTATCAATATACTGAAATAATTGCTGCACGCAGTTGTCTTGTTGACGTGATTGAAGAGAAATTCCAAAAGTTCTTACACTGGAAATGGAAAAAAGGAAAAAAGTCTTATCCTATTTTTGAAGGGCTTGCTGGTCGATGTGGCTAAAGCCCACATAAGTAATCAGTCTGCTGAGTCTATGAAGTATGCACATCATGGTACTTACTTGGAGCCGCAGTTATTCCCGTTGATTTACTGCTCGTTAACGCTGATCCGCCGTCTTCTTTTAACTAGCATAAATTACAGACGTGAAACGAAAAAAATTCTCTTTTGGAAAATCTGATTTTACAATTATAAACAGTATTGAAATATGTAAATATTGGCATTTTAAAGTTGCAATGAAAATACGAAAATGAACTCCGACGGCCGTCTAATTAAATTTTTTAATTTTAAAAGAAATGTGAAAATTCTAAATGGTAATTTATGCAGATTTTAATGCTGATTACCATGGTCAAATCAGATTTTCCAAAAAATATTTACGAGAAAAACATTATTAATTTTTAATGAATTCAATGACCACCATTTTGAAACTTTTGAAATAATTTTGATGGAAATTGTGCTGTTTTTGTGTCAAACTTAAAAGCAAATTGCGAACATGAGCATGCTAAAACACTCAAAAGCGCGCTTGTGTGTGTGTGTGTGTGTGTGTGTGTGTGTGTGTGTGTGTGTGTGTGTGTGTGTGTGTGTGTGTTTTTGTTTGTTTGTTTGTTTGTGTTTTAATACTCTCACATCGTAGTTTTCATTTGATTTGATTCAAACTTAACACAAAAATTGACTGTGGCAACACCTTAATCAAGGTTGTTAACCAGCAAAATAGGATATTCAAAAATTTCAATTATATAAGCTATATATAATATATTATATTATAATGTATATATATATATATATATATATATATATATATATATATATATATATATATATATATATATATATATATATATATATATATATATATATATATATATATATATATATATAGATAGATAGATAGATAGATAGATAGATAGATAGATAGATAGAGAGAGAGAGAGAGAGAGAGAAAGAACATTAAAAAATGCTTTCACCGTCATAATCAGCATTAAAATCTCTATTTTAATGCTGATTATGATGGTGAAAGCATTTTTTAAAAAAGTAAGGTAAAGAAAGATATTTTTGAAAAATCGCTTCTATCCCCTCAGTGAGACAACTGCGTGCCGCAATTATTCTATATAAATACTAAGAAGCGTGAAAAACTGCAACTGTTTAAGTATGAACCGTTCAAAATAAATAAATTTTTTTGGAAAAACACAAGATAATGTACAAAATATTTACTCTATATTTATAATGACGATTTTGGTATCTTCTGAATTTTGAAACAACATATGTATCAGTTTTGATTATTTTTGTAACCTTTAATTTTTCTTAGAAAAAAATAGAATGATTGAAGTTTTGTCCAAACATTATACAAAATGGTGAACTCGTTGGTTGACTTCGAATAAACCATTTTCAATTTTCAATGTGATATTTTCCATACACTGCCTTTAAATTTCAATATACCGGTATATCGCAAATTAAAAAAGTCTATTAAGTTTAATTGTTTTAAAAAAGTGAACCGAAAGTTCTTGTTGAGGGTAATTCAATAAGGTTTCTATTACGTACCCTTCTGCCAGTTTATCTTCTTGTACTTCTCCCCACAAATGCCTTCATGGGATTGTTAAAAACGTTCTATCCAAACTAAATACGTTAGGTTAGGCTTTGTTAGTTTTTCATATTTTTTTATATTACGCCTACTTACAAAACCTTCCCGTTGACCAATTTCAATCAAAATGTTTCTGTTTTAACTTCTCTGTTATTTCTCGTTGTCCGTTTTTCTCACTGAACATTAGTATTTAACAGTTAAACGTGCAACGATAATGACTGCAAAAAACTTTTTGAAGAATCAGAGTTCAGATTTTTAAACTAATGACGATATAAAATTCAGGTTTTCATAAAGTAAGGATAAGAAGAAGTTTCCATTTTTATAGCCGCCATTTTGAAAGAGATAAACGGAAATATACAAAAATATTTATTGCGCACAAATTTACTTTTGCGAATAGAAACTGAGTGTTTACTTTTGTTATGCAATTCATAATTTTTGTTTTTTTGGGGGGTTTATTTCCATCTCATCAAGTTTGATTGTCGGTCTGTGAACAGGCAGAGGTTGCTGAAATGAGGTGATGAGTTTAGCAATCCCACCGTACCTATTGCTCATACTACTCAAAATAGGCTTATATACACTTACACTACTCGACATAACCTGGCTAACTCTAAAAGATAAAACTACCCGTGCTGATGGAATGTATGGTACCGGCCTAATAGTGTGGAGCGCCTCCGTACGACCCCGTTTATGTGGACGGACATAATTCCCCTAACTACTTATATAGAATAAGCGTGAACTCACAGCACAACAAACAGCTGATCAAATTGGCATTATCTCTGATAATGTTAAAGAATAAGGGGGAGAAATTGAATGGCAATTAGCAGAGCACCTGCAAGTACCTCATATGGGAAATCCCATACTAACAGACGTGGGTGAGTTATTAACCTTGAATCCTCTTCAGATCCTAAACTTTATGAAGAAGGCGCTGTAACTGGGCATCTCAGGAATATAGAAATGGGGCACCAATCGTCGCAATGCAATATTAACCCAAGAGTCATTCATTCATGCAGTCTGTATTCTTGTATTGCTTGTTTATTTTATTTGTTTTATTACTTTGTTTCACAATTGTGAACAAAACAATATTAAAAACATACTGTATTCAAAGTTTTGCCACGAACGTTAATTAGGCTAGTGTTATTTTTATTTGTTTTAATTAACACATCTATTTTACTCAGTAAATTTTCAAGTGTTTTTGCAATATAACTTGGTTAACAAGGCCCGTTGTAATTGTAAAAGGGGCAGTATTTTAACCTCTAATAAGTCCGCAAATAATAATAACACATCAAGGCTGAGTGAACACATTTAAAAGAATATACAACAAACTTCGAAATATTAGCATTTGAATATCCAGCCTTTATTAGCAATTTTCATTCGAAAATAAACTACGAACAGATCAAAATTACACACAATTTGTTCTTGTATATATCTAGACTGGAAGTGACTACTTCTAAATAGCTGATTTCGCACAATAGATCATTTCAATTTAGGTTATGTTTATTGTTCTTGTTAATTTTAAAAGTGTGTATTTTCTACATTTGTGTAGTTAATATATTTAATGGATATGACCTATACAAATTCTTCAATGACTGAATCACAAATATTATATTTATTACTATACTTAATCCAGTATAACTATCATGTATAACTGTCAAAAGTAGGGTTATAAACTGATTAATTGTTAAAGTATATTATGTAGCCTAAGATACTCAAATTCATAGTCTGTGATAGTTTCAGTTAGTTTTTAAACTCGACAAACACCGTAGCAAAGCTCGTATGTAGAACTAGTATAATGTACTAATATAACATTTATGTTTTTTTCTTCTTCTTCTTCTTATATATTTCTATTTTCTTATATGTTTCTAATAATAATAATAATTATTATTATTATTATAATTATTATTATTATTACTATTATTTTTATTATTATTGAAGTGAATACTTCTTATGGCGGGGTATAGATGTATGTTTTGCACGGGAAAAAAATTCAGTTTGCCGTCACGCATCACGCTCTTATATATATTTTTGTTTTAAAATGTATTTTTGAAGTGAAAACTTGTATATTCGCGCCATTATATTACTTACCCAGTCCAACTTAATTATTTAGTTTTGTGTCAAGTGTTAACTGTGTAACAGTGACGTTTTATACTTTTATTATATATTGGTAGGTGTGAATAATAAATATTTAAATTATTTTACACGCCATTATTCTACTTACCCAGTCCAAATTTATTTAGTATTTAGTTTTATTACAAGTGTTAAGTGTGTAACAGTAACGTTTTATACGTTATTATATATTGGTAGGTGTGAATAATAATTATTTAAATGCCATTATACCACTTACCCAGTGCAACTAAATTATTTATTATTCATTTTTGTGATATGTGTTAACTGTAGGCTACAACAGTGAGGTTTTAATAATATTTTATACTTCTTAATATAATATTTTAAATTTGAAAATTTGAGTGTGTGTTTTTGTTTGTTATTCAATCACACATTAACTACTGGACCGATTGAGATGAAATTTAAAATGAACATGGTTTAGGTACCTGAGATGTAGATAGATGTATTCCCGTCTTAAAAATCTGAATCCCTGTTATTATTTATTATAAAATTATTGTATATAAGCTTACATTTGCAACGATTTTAATTGAAATAATCTTATAATTCCAAACAACCTGCCTTTCCAAATTAAAATATTGCAGTTTCCATTGAAGTTGGCATTTGCAATGCCAATTAATAAGTCACAGAGTCAGATATTAAGAGTAGCAGGAATACGTTTGGGACTCCGTGCTTCTCCCACAGCCTATTCTAGTGTTGAGTAGCAAAAATCTGTCGGCAAAAAAACATAAAATCATATAATATTGTATTTAGAAATATAATAAACTGAAATGAACGTACTCATGATTTTGAAAATCGACTATAAATTTTATTTTGTGGTGTAAAATATATAGCCATAACTCGTGATAAGAAGTAGTCACTTCTGTCGGCAGTCAGTGCCACTGCCACTTTTTTTTTTATTATTATTATTACTATTAGTTGTAGTAGTAGTGATAGTAGTAGTAGTATTTTATAAATTAAAAATGGTTGGTTTATTATTTAAATATTTGTATTTTATTTTAGAATCAGCTTTTTTAATAACTTGTAATTAAATCATTTACAATCAAAATTTGTTTGTTTTAATAGAGTAACATCAGGTTTAAAATTATTTTCAGTAAACAATGTTTTTGTTGGGTTGTAAAAATAAAATTATATATTTTTAATTAAAATTGTACAAACACGTGAAAACGTTTTTATTTGTACTGACTGAGCGAACAATGTGATTATCCTAATACTCAATCAGGGTCATGAAAACTTTTATCAATTAAAATCATTTGATTCCCAATCTGTATTCAGTTTGTAATGAGCGGGAATTTAGCTTCCCTCGTTCTTCAGACCCCTACTCCAAGTAACCCGCTCGCGCGATATCTACTGTTAGCAGTCAAAAGCCGCGTGTTAGATCAATTTTATAGTGTTTATTTTTTGTCATAATTGCTCTTCCACAGTTGCTAATTAGGATAATAATTAAAGTCTATTGTAATCTAGCTTTGTTGTCGGTGATATCATGTCATAATTCAAGAGTCAAGCTTTTTCCGTAAAGCTTGACTGATACTCTGACAATTAAGACAAGTACCTTTTCCAAATTCTGATTACCATACGTACGAGAGGCTTCAGAATAACTGAAATCCTGTTTTGTGTTTTCACACGTAAACCTATCCTAGGTGTTTCAGAATCTGTGAAATACTAGACAAGCGCTAAACGCTTATCTCAATCTTGCCCGATTTTATCTGAAAACCAAGTAAACTGGACATACCCTGTGAACAATCATAATCTAGTTAAAGGAATATTAGTGATAATAAACTTCGTGCACTGGTAGGGCATATGTGTCATTCTATTTATTTTTTTTTAACGTCAATACTTTATGCCAGTTAGACAATGAAGACGAGGGATCAGCGTTAACGGTAAAAGAAAATCAACGGGAGTAACTGCGGCAAGAACTAAGAACCTTCATGTTCGCAATACAGAGACGCAGCAGACTGATCGGTGCTTTAGCCACAACGATTACAGAGTCCCATGTCATTCTAACTGTACACTTAATTATTTTTGTTTTTTTTGTGTTTTTTTTTTGTTTAACGTCCGACTATTGTGCACACTTGGGCTAATGCAGACGATGGGATGATTTATAGCGTATGAAAATGCCAAGCCCTGGTCGGGAATCGAACCCGGGCCTCAGGATGAAAGCCTAGTACGCTATCAACTAGGCCACCGAGGCGGCTGTACACTTAAGCTTCAACACAGAAGACAGGAATAATCATTCTAAGAGTTTAAATATTAATGTCTGTTCATTCCTATTAAATATTTTGATTGTACTTATAATTTATTATGATAAATTATAAATATAATAAAGTATAAATAAATACTTTCATATATGGTTCTCCGGTTATCTCTAAATAACTATTGTATAACATTTACCAAAAATGAGAGAGAGAGAGAGAGAGAGAGAGAGAGAGAGAGACAGACAGACAGACAGACAGACAGAGAGAGAGAGAGACAGAGAGAGAGAGAGAGAGAGAGAGAGAGAGAGAGAGAGAGAGAGAGATTTGAAGTATTTCATCGATTCTAAGACTATATTTTTTCCTATTCTTACCCTAAAAAAAACGAGGTGCGTCTTAAAATTGATGGAGTCTAACATTTGATGTCAAAACTATACTAAGTAATTCAAAAATACTTCTATCTTCATATTCCAAGAAATGAACCCTTGTTAACTGAACAATAGAACAAAGTGCCCAGATGCAAGGTCATTCATTACGATAGCCCCTTTCCCCTCTACAAATCTGTCATTCTGTTTCCAATAGCTAATAAGTAACGAGTGTTATCATTTCAGTCTTGTTCTGTAACGAGTGTTTTTATTTCAATTTGTTTTGTTTCGTTAGAACTAGGTTCTTAAAAAAATGTATATAAAATGTTTTCACAGAGAGTACATTATGATGCAGCAATGAAACGAAACGTTACTTTATTCGCTGAACAAAATGGAAACAGAACTGCAGAACAGGAATTATAGAGATATTACCGGTATTAAAATATGTAGTTTCATTATAAACATAACCATAATAAATACTTAGCACTAGGTATCATAATTCCGAAGTTTACTTTAGTACATTGAAATGTTTGATCTTGTATTTCAAGTAGGTACAGTAGGACATATTTATTAAATTTGATTTTTTTAAAATGTCTGTCACTTTGTAATGTTCCTTAAAATATTCTGTAAAGTACAGTGCGTTTTAGAAATGATGAAATACGATAATATTTTACCCCTTTCACGAGAAAAATAAGCATACATTTATATAAATAAATAAACAGTTAGACTCGATGAGCAGCAAAACCTAATTCAAGCAACTGCCTGCCAGACTTCGCACCCCAACTGGAACCAATCAATGCAGAATTCATTGAGCAGACCTCTTGTCTGTGTGTGCTCTCACTACCCTTGTTTGCGGTGCATAATGGATAGACCACATCGATCAAGGGATGTTTTCTCTTAGTATATAGTTAAATGGATTAAGGTTTGTTGTTTGGAAACTCTCTTCGATTTATTTAAGTTTAGTATTTCATTAGGACTGACGGTTGTGAAAAAACTGCCGTTTTATATAACGGCAGGGATGTTTGGAGCAAAACCAACCCATAAAAGGGGGTGATTTAAAGACACGGGAACGATCCGCTTATAAAATATATTGTAAAAGAAATTTAAAAATGTTGATTTCCAGCGTTTAAAAATTTGGAAATAACATGTCTATATTAATTATAATAACATTAACACATTGATTAGTGTCACTAGTATTGTAGAGAAAACACGTGACAATTGTAGCAGATATTGTGTAAAAATACACTAGTGTAGTAGCCTGGCTGGCCTTTTATGGAAGATTAGTGAAAAAAATATGTGTTATAGAAAATTAAATGATTTAGTTCGAGTTGTGATTTGTATTGTTACATTAAAAAACACATTTTTGCTGATGTTCCATTTTATATAGTCTTCCTAGACAAGTTTAAAAAGTTTAAATTTTCACCTATCTTAGTAAGCTAATTTCTAATTTCTAGTGCACGCAGAATATTACTCTTTATAAAAGTAAATATATATATATATATATATATATATATATATATATACACACACCATAAAATTTCCTTACTATAAGAGAATAAAAAAAGCATGTGAGCCGTGAAAAAAATCTACAAATCCATTTTCTGTCCGTTCAGAGATAATTAAAAAAAAACTTCTGTTATCAAAACCTTTTTTAGGCAAATACTAGTGAAAAAATAACAAAATTACAATTTTATCAAAAGCATCTTATGAATTTTGTTTAATTATTGTTCTTAATAGACCACATGAAATGAAAGGATCCTTCATATATATATATATATATATATATATATATATATATATATATATATATATATATATATATATATATATATATATATATATATATATAAAACTGTTTAACTTTCAAAAAGACATTGAAAACCACCGTAAGTATTTCATTATTCTCGAACTGAAAATATATTTTGTTTAATATTTAGTACACGAACTAAAAAACTAGAGTTACAAACTTCTTGTATGATATACGAAACCAGTTTTGAGAGATCGAACCTACTTAATGGTGTTTTAAATAGCTTAAAACCGATTTTTTTTGTCTGAATACAGGTCTGGATCTTATAATAATGGCGGTTTCAATAGATCATTTTTCTAATGCAAATTTGTTAAAAGTGGCTTTAATTTATCTAGTAGTACCTTCTGAAATTACCGCATTTATCTTCATCGCCATTACGAATTCAATGGCGACTTAACACAATTTAATAATACATAGGAGCTGGTGTTAATTGCTTCTACCATATTGATTCTATTTTAGTACAAAATTTAGCAAAAAATGTCTTTTCACACAACACTAAACCAATTGTTATTTTATTTTTAAGGTTATGAAATTTCTGTCAAAGCCTTCAATTTTTATTAATAAAAATATTTTGAATTTATTTCGGAAATTAATTGATATAAGTTGCACATTTCCAAAAACGTCGTTAGACCCGATATACTTGTGAAATAAAATATTTTGTTTTTATTTAAAGACCATAAAAAGATTTGGCGCTTGTGTTTGTTTGTCAGAAACTATTTAAACCTAAAACGAGTATTGACTAAAAATACCAGAATATCAAATGACAAAGAGAAGTGCATGGAACGACAACAATGTGGGCCTCTTCAACGAGTCTCAGCTTGCACAAAGAGTGTCGCATGTTGTTTTACTGTTAAGAGCTAATATTGTGTGACATGTTGCATGCCTTCCTATCGCCATCTTTCACAACACTGACGAAACTGGAATAAAAACTTAATAGTTACGGAATCAAAGAATGCGGTATTCATTTGTTACGCTTCGCCTAACAATTATTGTTTGAACACCATACTTTTTATTACAAAACATTAATTTTATTGATATATCTCTGGCATATTATTCATTGTCTTATAGTATCTAAGTTTTAGATTTCTTCGAGCGAAAGAAATTGTCTTGTGGTTGAACGAACATAGCTGGTAAACTCTATAGGCCTACATCTCTTTAGATGCGGTCGATCAGTTGTACGTTTCCAATGTTGATGTTTACAGTTTCTTTAAATTGATTGAACCGAAAAACACTAGTTCTGTCTTTGGATGGAACGCTTCTCTCTTACACAAAATGTTATAACAATATGATATTATAAAACAACGCATATACTCACCATTATAGCAGCAGATAACTGAATAGAGAAAGAGACAGTGTTTGGGGATGTTTGAGTGTTTGTGCATGGTTCAAGGTAAGCACAATCACAGAACAAAAACTATTAATATTTTTGTACAAAACACAAAACTGTTAATATTGCTGAACAAAACATAAAACTGTTAATATTGATGTACAAAACACAAAACTGTTAATATTGCTATACATAGTACAGAACTTTCAATATTGTTTTACAAAACATAAAACTGTTAATATTGCTGTACAAAACACAAAACTGTTAATATTGCTATACATAGTACAGAACTTTCAATATTGTTTTACAAAACATAAAACTGTTAGCCTATTATTGCTCTACAATCTGTATTCTGTTTTTGATTCAAAGAAGATTGTTAACTTTTTGCTCACTACATTTACGAAGTAAAGTCATATACCATAAATACCATTGACAAGGAAAAATATTGAACTTTGAGTTTTTGTTCTCTTTCAAAAGTAAATGTTGGAGTCATCATCAGTTAATCAGACAGACGCACAGATGAAAGATTAAACGGTAAAACAGTAGCCTAATCTTTCAAGCCTCGCTTGGTTTTAATTAAAAATGTTTGTGCATTAAGTATAAACACTTTTTGTTGTAGGCTTCCCTTCAACTTTTATTAGTTCCTTTTGTTTAAAGCCTCACAAAGGACACTGTAAGGATAATCCTTATTAAGAAAGTAAAGCGGTATAGGCCTTTTAGCATGAACATTTTTTTTTAAAATCTGAGTCTTTGTACCTTGAGACCAACATTTGAGCAAAATCCGATGAAATATTATGAGACATTTTGCTGATTCCTGGTTTCTTACTAAATATTTTCAGAACTGGACCTTGTGTGTAAATATTTAACGAATTTGTAAAAATCTGTGTACTCATATCGTACTATTTACTTTATTTAAAGCTATTGGTAACTTTTCATATGATAACAAACAAAATATTTCTTATAAACATTCATTTTCTATTTTTCCTTTTTACGCCTTCCTCTTGTAAAAAAATATGTTTTCTAGTCTAAACGTTTGAACTTGAACAATACCACTGAGCAAATTTAAAACAGGATTTACTTAAACTGAAAAATCCTGTTTTATTGTAAAAACAGAAGACCAAATTATCCTGACCAAAAGCCATGGTAAAACGAGCGAATTTAACCACTTTTCATCCCTTGATAAAAGATTACGCGACACAATGTCTATTGTCACGTTATAAACAAAAGAAACTAATAAAAGAGAAAGAGAAGGCTTACAACAAAAAGTGCTGGAACTTAATGCACCACATTTTTAATTAAAATTGCGTGTGGCTTGAAATATTAGGCTACCGTTTTACGGTTTAATCTTTGCACTTTGGGTGTTTGCTTTATTAAATAGATGTCCCAAAGATTTACTTGCGAAAAAGTAAAGAATGATTATAAAAAGCATTTTTTTAATAACAGACGTTTTTTATCTTTAACAGAAAGTGAGGATGTAGGGATACGAATTGAATTGATAAGATAGAAAATTTCTGTTCTAGGACGTGAGGTATATTGTAGAATCTCAGATTTACGTTACTGAAAATTATTTAGGCCTAAATAACTTTATACTAAAAGAAGGAAATTAAATTATCACACGGTAAATATGTATTATTACACTACATTTCCAGAGATAAAAAATATATTGTAAAACCTTGAAATATTCAACAAAATGTTTAAGAAAAAAATTAATATCTCTGGTTAATCCTGCCTGCCCATAAAACTTCGGATTAAATAATTAGCAATTCCAAAAAGCATTAAATATTTCCAAATATTGTAATCCTAAAAGTTAATGTTTATGTTTCGGTCCCAAAGTCTTAGAGACAAAGTGGCTCCCAACTACAACGCCTCTCTTGCTTATAATTCATCTTTTAATGACTTCACCCCAGTTAAGCCACCCCTTACGTATTTTATACTAAATGACGTCACCACCAAAGGATTAAACATTGCGCTAGAGTAAAGATTTAATTCGAATTTATCTGTGTTTGTGTAAATAATGAATTCGTTACTTAATTTCCACAGTAAATAGTGCGAATATTTTAAAGTTTATTGTTATCTGTTAGAAAGATATAATCATTGAATATAAATGTACAGTAATGATAACCCTCATGAGAGATATGTGAGCACTTGTTGCTTGCATCTTGCGGGAAAGTTTTCAATTACAGTCAAATAGACAGATAATAGTACTGTCTATTTTCTCACCACCCCAGTCATTGCAGCTTACAGCGTTCGTAGCTGAAGATAGTTCAATTACTTGGATTTTATCAGCTAATATCAAACGCACAGTTTTATAATGGTGGTGGCTGTATTTCTAGTAAGTTTATAACTCAACTGTGTCACATCCAATGAACGATGCGCTTCTTTCGTACGTTTTTTGGTTGCGTCTCATTTAACAGGGATTGTTTAACGCGATCACCTGTTTTGTTGCCCGCAGATTTTTGTAAAGCTTACGTTAAAGATAAAGTCCATTAAACAACCCACACAACGAGGGTTGACAAAATCAGTGTATGTAGGTTCTACAGTGTGGCTTTAAAATGAACAAGGCAGCCATTTCGAGTATTTTGTAAAGATCAAAGAAAAGGCTTTAAATATCAAACAAAATGATTAATTAATTATGTGTGATTAGCAATAATTAATTATGTGTGATTAGCAATATTAGTCCAGTTTGATTTAATATTTAAATAGCATAAAAATCGATTTCTGTAATAGCTTTGACAAGTTCGTTGACCAGCAAAATTCGTCAACAGTTTCAGTGTGGCGGCCATTTAAATTTCTGAACATTCATAACAACTTCGCCTTATGTATTTTTGAAAATTTAATTTCACCTATATAATCAGAGTTAAACATTTTTTTAAAGTAATATTTAAAATTTTCAAATATTTTGAAATTGAGAAATTTAATTTAACGGCGACCCTGGTATATTTTCGAATTAAAAATATTAATATAAAGTAGACTTTAAACCTGTTTAAAATAGCAAAATCAGAATTTCGAAATGAGAATATTTGATTTTTGGAAATTCCCCACCAATACGTCAACGATATTACTACTTGCCGCGATTATTAAGTCTACTTTGTAATCGTGAGAACAATTTGTATGCAATATTAAATAGAATTTGTAATCGTGATAACAAAGCTGTATACAATATTCAATAGAATTTGTAATAGTCAAAACAAATCTGTACACAATATTCAATAGAAGTATCTATTGATTAGATTATAGGAGTATAAATACAAATAAATAAATGCAAATTATGCAATTAGAAAAAAATATTGGCTAATTTAACTAAAACAAGAGTTTGTTTACACGCTTTTTCTTAACTCGCTCCCTCTGTCTGTATGTTTCATGGTTCAAATCTTGTAATCGATTTTTAACCCACTTTCCATCATTCAATCGACTTGAAATTTTGCACACTTGCTTGCTTCGGATGACAATGCAATATTTAATAATTAGACACATCAAATTTTGTTTCATTGCGCTCTAATTAATTAACTAAAATTGCATATGGAAAAATAATTTTAGCGTTGCTCAATAGATGTCGTTAGTTTGTTGTAACACTTTTCACATTGAAATTTGTCAGAACAAGCGAGTTCGAGCCGATTACAAGATTCATCACTAAAAAGTATACAAATAAATTTTCATCAGTCGGAGAATAAAGCGTGGGTGCAGATTAGATTAATTAGAAATTATTGAAGAAGATCCTTGTAAGTGAGTATTGATGGGCACCCACGTTTTATTCTCCGACTGATGAAACATTTATTTTTTACTTTGATTGCATTTTATACTTGACTCGAAAAAGCGTGTTTCTTAAAAATCTTATTTTATTTCATTTTTTCAACTTCTTACGTAATATATTTTCGGCGTCACGCACAACTTTCTTTCAACACTTACGGTGAAAAACTGAAGTAGCACTTAGCAAGTTCTAGGTAAAGCGTTTAAGGTTGTTCCTACAGTATAATTTTATGTGACTGCCTTAAGTGGGAAAAATTACGTTTAAATGGGTGAAGCAAGAACGTTAAAGGCCGAGGTGCGAATAATGACCCTGACCTTTTTGTCCATTTCCTTTTTTATATTTTCTGACAGTACCACTACTTTGACAGGTTTTGTCGTTTTGAGCTAAACATTTAAAGGCGATGAAATAAATTTAGAATATTCGAAATAATTATGAATATGTTTGATGGCTGAATCAGTTTTAAAAACTCAGTAATGGTCGTCCACTTGCGCAAAAATTTAATATATAGTAACGAGTTCAATTCTTGGTACACTTATTATTTCTCCAAGAAATTTTTCTTTACTCAAATTTTATGTAAATCTCTAAAATACGCCTATACTTTGTTAAATTAGTTTCCTTCAAATTGTGGACATTTACGAAAATTGAAAACTAGAGTACATATTCACTCATACAAACACAGTTGAAATACAAAATATTAAATCGTTCAAAAAATAAACTCACATGAAGATCATGGGTCGGAACAATTAAAGATCTGTAAAAGACAACAATTAAAATGAATTAGAATAATTTACTTTTACATTTGGATTTTTCTTATACTACTTCCTAGATGTTTGGTTTTCAGTAATCGTATATGGTAACTGTATTTGATACTAGAAATCTGATAAAAGTCAAATATATTTTATAAATTAATATGAAAACATTAAGTTTTTATTAACATGCAGCGGAAGTTGTCTCAATATAGTGATGCGGAGGAGGAAGTAATATTCCGCTAAACAGCTGATTCTGTATCATGGTTATGTATTAACGGAATCTTTAAACTGAATTTATGTTTAGTTTGCGATGAATTTAAATAATAACAAAAAAGATAATTATAAATTGTATTTTTAGAATCGACATATTTATTTATATACAAAAAACTTTATTTTAATTTTATAAATTGCGTTTCAATTAATATTATTTTTATCCTTTTTGAATGTTCCATGACAGCGCATTGATGCGCTCATAACCTTTTCCGTCAATTTAACCGTTAACCCCTATATTTACGAAAAATGTTACACTATCAACTTTATTGGATATTTTATGCTTTTTCACCTAACCTTACCGCTCCGCTAGTATTACAGGAAATACCCAGCAACTACAATCTCACCGATAAATCAGAGCCTGCCATCTTACACGTATGTTTTGGGTACATTCGTAGCAAATTTTAGAAACATCGGTTAATGAGTTTGGGCGAAACTGCGTGAACAAAGTAACACATACGAGTAAACCAAATGCAGAGCGGTAGGAGTTGAAACAGAGACCTCGCTTCTCTCAACCTTACGCAGCGTAATGTGTTGTTAGGGTTACTAACTGACCAGGAAAATGCGATTGGTGGTCGAAGGCTGCAGACAGAATCCGCTAGTAATGTATACTTATAATTAGTACTAAACTGAATTTACATTGGAACATAATGTATTAGTTTTGTTTTCTTTAATAAATGAACTTTAAACAACAAACAAGTATATTGATAATGAGGCCACTGAAGTGTACTACGAAACAACTAGAAGGAAACTTTAAAGCAACTGCGCTAGGTATAACTACATAAATAAATAACTGACTAATGGTTGTTCAAACAACTATCAGTAGCAAATATTGCTGCTACTGCGGTGTCTTGGTACAAACAGCTGATAGGTTGAACTAAAGTAACTTTGTTTTTATTATTTGAACGACTCATAGATGAAAATGTGCAGCTGCAAGCGAAACTTTCCCTTAAAAAAACGAAGAGTTTTTCTGCATTGAAAATAAATTTAAAACGGTTTTTTAAAATTTTATTTTATTATCAACTATATTTTTTGTCGCTTTATCCCTATGCAACAGAAATTTTATTTAAAAATTTCTATTAGAAAATGCGATGAAAGTTTTAATAAAATTATCCTATTTCAAATAGCTCAAAATATTAAACGAAATAGTCATAATGATCATGAAAAGCAGTAGAACATCAAATTTATAGATATTATTAAAGTCCTAACTTTTGGTTTTCTAATGATGACCGCTCCAATAGCTTTGTATTTGGAGTTCAGGTTCGTTAGAAAAATATTTATGTTCTTGTTGTTAAGGTGTGTATATTTTACATTATATAAAATAATAGTTAAATAATTTCCCAAACCGAAACTTTAAAATACATAACATGTTAAAGTAATATAACAAAAGTAACACATTTCACTGGTTTTATATTTACCAACAAATCACTTTCTTAGAATTTCACTTAGCATGTTGTAACTTGAATGTACTCGGTCGTTTTTACCTTGTTACGACTGCGCTGTGAATGTTTGCCCGCTGTATACCAAGACAGCACAGACATCTGTTTTTGATCTGTAAATCCTCAACGAGTATATGAGATAATATCCGAAAGTCTGAAACATCATTATCATTTTATCATTTTATCACAATTATTATTATTTTGTGTAATTATTTCTCGTTGTAAGTTTTCGTATGTGTATCGTATGTAGGTGTGAAAGTTAATTTTACTTTTGCCCTAATAAATACACTATTACTGAAAGACACACCTTTCAGTGAGACATCACAGAAATTATATTGAAATCTGTTAGACGCCTAATATGCTCAATACTCAATTTTAAAATTTTCTGAAAAGAAAAAAAAATTGAACCTTACACTTTCAAATCATGTATAATATATCTCAATATACTTTTTCAATAATAGATAAAAAGCACAATAAATGTGACTCTTAACTACCCTAAACAGAAAATAAATAAAAATCGAAAAAATAAGAAAATATGAATAAGAATCTACTAGTTTCAACAGCTACTTTCTGTGGCAATTTTTACATACTTAATTCTAATTTATATAGAAATAATAGGTAAAATGAATTGAATATTAATACTTAAACTGGCAAATGCCTTATAAATTTGCCAATGGAAAATGCCTTATGTTTTTAAATTTGCCTTATAAAATGCCTTTTCTGTCAATGGAATATACAGAAAAGAAAATATCAGTTTTCCTAGAAATTTTTAATTTAAGAACAAGCTTGGAACCGAAAATATTCCTCAACTTTTAAAAAGAATTGCTACGTAAATTTTAATTTTGAACATATATTGTTTTATCCTGTAAGGATCACAAATTCTCCCTTCAATATTTTGAACATAAAAAGTACACAATAACTATGGAAATAACAAAACTAGATTTTATGAAATCTTTATCCAATATTCCTAATTTTATCAAAATTTGAAACAGTTTAACTATATAAAACTGAAAAAAGAGTTTGAAAGATATTTCAAATTATTATTATGAATATCAAATTAAATGTTTCTTTCAGTTACTGTTCGATAACAATAGTTCTTAAAACAAGGAAACAGTTTTTTTTACCCAGCTGTTGCGCGATAGAAGCAAATTTCTCACAATATTTCTATGTTACAGTTTTTTTAGAACCTGATTTCACAGTTGCAAATATTTAAAAAAATTATATTTCATTGAAAATAGAAAAATAAACCATATCTGTCATGAAAAAACATTTTGCCATTTTCAATTCAATTAAAAAATATAATATGCTTATTTATGAAAATTAATTAATTCGTGGTTTCTGATTTTATAAACGTTTAAGACAAAAAAGAACGACATACAAATTTCTACCATTTTTAAACTGTTAAACGGGTTTCATTGTATATTGAACTTGCCCCAAAAATTGCCAAAATAAATTTTCTTTACCTATTTCGAATCAAATTTCGAACACTAGAATAGGTTTTATTTATTATTGTTAGCACATGAATACAACTGAAACTGTATTATGCTATCGAAGTAGAGAGGTGAGGTGATAAGATATTATAAAAAATGGATCTAGATTTAGGGGAGTAGTACAGTCACAAAACATTTGATAATGGAACTATTCCGAAACACGTCAATAAATATAAAATATTTGACGCTAGGAATGGCATTTGTGTGAACTCAATTAAAAAAATTTATAAAAATCTGGACTGATTTCAAGGTCCTGTGTCTTACTTTTAAAGTCATTTCAAAACTCTAAAAGTTCATTTTCCAAAGTAAATTTATTAATAGTTACAAAAATAGTTAATGATGTTTTTTTACAGAATTATAATGGTCATGTAAACTCACGTAATATTAAATAACAAAAATCTCTGTAATTCATTACTTTAAATGCGCCCAAGTTTAAACTTTCAAACAAATCTTGACTACTTACAAATACAATCCATTCACTCAGTACTTGACTTTAGAACATTCGCCAACTAATGCTAACAAACTATATGTCAACACCTATTGTCAGTGGTACTTTACAATGCAGAGAGAAGATTGAATGCTAAGTCTTTGATCTCTCAGATACGATCATTATGAAGACCAGTAGTTCAGTCTCCTGTTGACAGATAGCTTCAATGATAAAATTAACACAGAGGGGAAAAGATTCAGTAATTTATATTATCGGTTTTACTTTACTATAAATGATGACGGTTAGTATCTGTTTCGATGATGCAACCAAAGCGAATTTTCAAAAGTAACGCAGTTCAATAAAAAACATTTTAATATGCGAATATTTTTAAATTAGTGCAATTATTGTAGGAAAACTAAAGCGATCATTTTTAGTATTTCAATGTGTTTTGAAATTTTTTAAAATAATGTATGCGTTTTTAACGCGAAAAGAAATTTTCTATTGCAATACACAAAAAAAAATAGTTGAACAGTATTTTCCCTTCTAAAGTAAAAGCTAATAGATCACTTCTGTTTGAACCCTCTTGTTTGTTTTCTGTTTAATTCAGTTTTATGTTCTTTGTTTCTGTTTTACAAAGCAAGCGTTGATACATTATGTACTCATGCAATTTGAAAGGCACGTGTTGCTGCAGTGTTTCCATAATTTTTTATAATCATTATATTATTATTAAGTAACATGTTACACAATTTTATTTTTCTGCAAAATTACACCAACATATTTTCTTCTAAACCTTGTTCACATTCCCAATCAAATTGTATGACTTGTTTCTTAAGATCAAATTGTTTCTTAAAAAAACCAGTTAGCAAGTTTTTATTTTATATGGTCAAAAACAATATATTTTCTTCATTTCATTGCTTAATTAATTGAAGTACCTGTTATATTGTACCATAGTTATGTTGAAGAAATACAAAAACTTCAAATAAGTATCGAATTAGTCGAAATCAATAATTAGTATGTTAGAATTAAACATGACTCTCGATGGTTATCCACATTGAAGTACTCAAATTAATTTTATATTTTTATATTTTATATTTTAACTTTCTAAAAAGTATTATTGTATTGCATGCAAATATCTATCGTTGAAGATTTTTGTAGGTCTTGTAAAGGCGCTCCTTTTCGGATGCAAACAATAATAAATACTAATTGAAATTCATTTTTTAATATTTATTCAAAAGTCTGCTGCATTTGTAAAAGGAATGTTGATAAATATACCTTTTTCAATAAATAAATTAAAAGTAATAGTTCAAGGCTTAGTGCAATTAAATTGCCAGGCCAGTGTTCTAGTATCATGACATAATTACATATCTTAACCTATAAAACTATAACAGTTGTAGTCTTTCTCACAATTCTGATATTTAATTATGAACAATGCAAAGTTCTACTTACTATAATAATTACTATGTTAGGTGACTTGAAGAATGCATTTCATTGTTCAATCCAAGTGTAAATAATGTACGATATGGTAGAGCGTGACAAGTATTTGTTTATTTTTGAATGCTGTTTTTTACTTTGATATAACCTAGTTTGTTTCGTTTAAAAGTGACCAGGCGCTCATATGAAATTGCGAAATATGAAAGTTTTAAGTAAACACAGCCTTTTGAATAAGAGTAGTCGTTGGGGTGAGGGCGGTAGTTGGAAGGAAGGGAAAACATGTTTAAAAAATAAATCGTAAAGCGATCGGTTAAAATAATAATCACAAATTTATGAGTCAATGTAGTATGTAGGTTTCAATACAGATAATTGCTTTTTAATAGAAATTTCTACAGGGCGTTGTAAATGATATTTGATGTATAAATGTAATTTTCTTGTATTTTTGTATTTCATTTTCTTTAATGGATAAAAACATGTTAGTTGATGTTGTTATCCAGCAATTGTTCGTAAGTAAAGACGCCAATTATATGGTAAATACAATCCTGCTTTTGAAATCACAAATATATTTGAGTAAAAACAGTGTCCAAAACTTGTGTTTGGTATTCGAAATGCTTGTCCCGGCTTGTACGACGGGGAGGGTTAGGGTACTGTCAGTTGGGCCACATAACCTGCCTTTGCGGAAGGATATTTAACACTGTAATTCTGAAACGCTATAAAATCTAAAGAAAAGTAACGATAGTGTTGAAATATTTATTTTATTTTAAAGAACATAGTTTGTCAATAAACACTAGATTCAAGAAAAGAAAGTAAATATTGCCTTGTTCCTACACTTCAATATACAGTAGCATTCGTGTGTTTTTTAATAATTCCTTTTATTAAAAATGACAACTGCACTCTCTTGAACATCAAGTTTCCATTACTCGAAACTGTTTTACATCAAGGTTTACGTATTATTTCAAATTATTCCTGCTAGTCATTTCATTAATACGTATTTGGTTCATGCATGCATCATGCACTTTCACATGGATATATGCAATATGTCTTATCTGGTCACATACAAATCTTGTGCACCAGCAAGAAGTACAATTGTGCTTTAGAAAGGAAACAAGGACAACCTTCTAAACAAAACGAGAAGTGTTTGGTTTTCATACATGCAAGCGTTGGTGCAGTTAAGGTTTATTTTGGTTTTATCACTCGTGAACCTTAACGGTTTTGGATTTTTCTCAGTGAATCTTAAGATTTTTAAATTTACTCACATGTCATTTAATCAAAACAAGTGAGATACCTGAAGCACCTATTCCTAAATCAGTACTTTTAGATTTACGCTTTAACATTCCATGATTACTGTTTCGCTTGTACGCTGACAGAGACCTGGTGTGTGTCCTCCTGAAATACTGCTAACATTAAGCATGTTAATGGGGGTTATTAATTTTTGTCCATTTAAAAAAAACACGGTACTCGACTATAGAAGTAGGTTTCTTAATCATAAACATTTTATAAAACTAGAACACATAATAAAATAAGGTTTTTTGAAGTGAAAACTTTTATGGCCGCGGTTGATAAAACATAGACATAAACATTTGCTATCGCGTCACTCTTGATTCCGTAACGCATACTTCACTGCATATGTAATTGTAAACATGTAAAACTTGAAGTGACTACTTCCAAATAGCTGATTTCGCACAACAGCTGTTGCTTCAATTTAATTTCCATTGAGGTTATGTTTATTATTCTTTTGATAACTTTAAACGTGTGATTTTCTAAATTTGTGTAGTTAAATTATTTAACGAATATGACCTATACAAATTTTCACTTCTGTCGGCATTACCGCAAGTGCCACACGTAATTTTTTTAGATTTTAAAATACATAGCTCAATAAGTTGATAATCTTCTTCTTTCGAATACGGCTCCAATATTCGATTCCGTATCAACTGTTAGCTTGTGATAACTAGAAAATATAAATATAAAACGTAGGTTAAGGGACAATGATCACTCTGATTTTCTAACCAAAAATTGTCTTAATATATATGTATGTATGTATGTATGTATGTATGTATGTATATATATATATATATATATATATATATATATATATATATATATATATATTAGAAGACTGCGCAAAGGGTTCGGCTACTGAGAATGAAGAGAGTTTTTGGTATAACGCGTGATATCTACAATAAGAGATGTATGCCGACGCACACAAAAATCAGACACTACAACACAGTCATAAAACCGGAGGTATTATATGCAAGCGAGACGCTAACACTCCACACAAAAGCTACCATGGAGGACATTTTGAAGGAAGAACGCAAAATCTTGAGGAAGATCCCTGGCCTGAGATTAACAGAAGATGGATACAGGTTGCACTACCAGAAGACCACAGAGAAGATATCGAACCTGGCAGCAGATATCAGAAGAAGGAAGCTTCGGTTCTATGGGCACACCAGTAGACTCCCAACAACGAGACTTGCCAACATAATCCTTAAGTATATACAAGGAGTCAAATCAACAACGTCGTGGATCGCACAAGTCAGAATAGTCCTACATGACGCAGAAATATACTCAACAGACGTTGAAGACAGGAACATATACAGGAGAAAGATGCTCGGTTGGAAGGTCCCAGAGAATGAAATCCCAAAGAGAGCAGGGGTAAAATGGACGGAGGAGCGGAAGAGGATCCATGGGGACAGGATGAGGGAGGTGTGGAGGATTAGAAGGAGCAAGATATGAGTCGGAATGCTTTGCGTGATCCAACAGGGTCTATACGCAGATAATAATAATAATATATATATATTAGGCTACAACAATTATTATTATATAATTAAATTTTAATTTTCTGTAAATATAAATCGATAAAGCACAAATGAAAAAAGGAATATGTAAGCACAAATTGCTGTTGCTCTAAGAATTCAATAAAATAAATGAACCAGGTTTGTATTTTCCTAAACATATCATGTTACCAATGTTTTGATGACCTTGAAATATATTACTTTTGAATGTGTTCCCTTAGTTTACACAACAGGATATTGTTATTTAATAAAGATATAAATCATAGATGAATGTTACTTATTTACTAAAAAGGTCTAGTAAATCTGAATTACAGATGAGTGCGAACCTCCCCATTTCCCAAGAGGGTCAGTGATTCATGAAGTTGTGCGTTCACTCAACAGATGCGAGAATGTATTTGTATTTCTTCCCTATATCATGGTTATTTATTAAGTTTTCATGGCTACTAGGATAACCTCTGCTCGCTTCTCTCACATTTCACTTCTGACCTTCAATTTTTCCTCACCACTCGCTACATTTGTAGTTCAAGGACATTGAAGTAGATTTGTGAAAACATTTAATTTTACGAAAACATACTAGTTTATTTACGCATTCTATGATTTACCATTTAATGTGCGTGTATAAAAATTCATGATGAATAAATGTCATGAAGTCAGATAAATAAGCATTTTATTATTAAATATTTGAAAAATATCTTTTTCAATAAAAGGTAGAAATGTAATTATTCTAAAAAAATATGTCTTTAGTGTTCTTCACTGAAGATACATGTACTCCATTCAAAACTGAAAATAATAAAAAATCTCTAGACATTTTATAACCTTATATACATTTTACCTTATCATGGAATGTTTTTAAACAATTATTTGTAAATACTTTTTTTTTGAAAATGGGCAAAAGTAAAGTACAGTGACGTAAAGTGTTTTGGATTTGTCTTCAAACTTAAATTTTTTACGAGCTATACTACTGTAACTAAAAAATGTTTTTGTCCTGGATAACTTTGCATTTAAGGCCCAAATGTACAGTTAGGTTGGTGCCTAATGCCTATTAGTCCTAGATTTACTCGAAACTTTTACTTTTTATTTCCTCACTTATCCAGCACCCACTAGGATGGAGTCTCAAATAAGTTCGCCTAACTAAAATCACTTTTAATAAATAAAGAACAATATATCGATTCCCAGATATATTCTTGTTTCTTACAGCTGATTGTTTTTCTCAATACGGAATAAATTATACACGGCAACAATAATTTGTTCATTAAATCAGAATCCAACAGAAATGAAAACAAATTGAAAAGCGATTGCGCGAAGGAGTCATTAAAGCTACGTTAGCGCCACATGGGAATACCTCCGACATATTGCATTGTGGGAAGGAAATCATTAGCTCGTTTTGTGGTCGAGTTTGTCCGTCCAGTCGTGTGATACACGTAAAAAGAGGCAAACGTGGTTTAAAAATAATAACTTTCAGTAAATGACTAAACAGTTTTATCTTGCAAATATGACAGAACGTGGAACATTAGAAGAAGCGCTAGAAAGTGGTGCAGTACTAGCGCGCATTTCTGCGGTTTTTACTCAGCCTAGAATTATAAATAAAATAATATTTGTAATTGTTATAGTCAATAGGCATTATAAAAAGTATCGCATGTTAGAGTTAAGTAACGAAATGCAATGAATTGTTCAGATTTGATTGTATGGAGAAACATTGTTCGGTTGAAGTACAGTAAAACCTCTTTATAACAAATATACAATGTGTATGGTATGAATATCTATACAAACGGAAATCGTTACATTGAGGTTAAATGTGGCAAATATTCGTTACAAACGTTTCCCCTCAAAATTGAAGGAAAACCTCTACTTACGAATATACCAGATTTAAACCTCTATTTTACGAATAATGTTGAATTGTAGGTTCAGTATCATCATCGTGTAGATTAAGCTTGTTGAAAAAAACGGTACGCTATGCACTACGTGACAGATTACACAGCAGTATGGTACAGATTTGTAAAATTAGTTTTATTCGTTATGTATATAGCTCAAGCCAAAAATTTGTTATATCGAAGTTATATATTAAAATACTACTTAAAACAGGGGTGTTTTTAAAACTGAGTATTACGTGAAAGTGATATGAAAGAAATCTTTATAAAGGAGAATTCGTTATATAGAGGTTATATTGTATAAACTTACCTAACTGGGTGCAATTACAACTGAACAGTAATAATCGAATAACCTAATTTCCGGTGAATTCTGTTCACTAATACAATATCTTTTAAGTCTTTATTATCGGTTCATTTATACTATAATTTCACGATATCGTAGTTTTTTAGTAAATATTGCTTGTTACATACTTAGCTTCTTCCTATGCAGTAGTATTTGTACTTTTCAAATCTATGAAAAAATTGCTTTTTAACCTGGTGTTTTTTTCACTCTTAGTATAAACAAGGTGCATCAGTTGATTTCGATTGGCAACATGTATTTATTTATGGGTCATTTTCTTAATAAAGTTCTCTCTCAATTATGTATTTTCACTGCAATATTAAAAGTATATATGGATGAGCTATAGAAAAATTCAATCGATATAAATCTTTTGCATTCAAATTACCCAACATTCTGCTGAAGACATAGACAAAAGTATATTGGTTTATGTTTTGATAAATATTGAAAGAGTAAAACCATAACGATTTTATAAATTGTATTATTTGATTTTTGTTGGTAAATGACGACCCAAAAACTGACTGGACATAGTGCAGCATACGGGAGAATACAAATTTATAGAGGTCACCGAATTAATAAAGGAGTTAATAGAACGAAACTTTCTATTAGGATAAGGAGAGTAAAGTTTATTGTTAGGCAAGTTCATCATCTTGTGGAACAGCGTATAAAAAAATTAATGGAAAGATTGCAATACCATGCTCAAATGTAGCGTCTAATGTGGTGCAGAAAGTGGATATTAAATGAATAGATAAGAGAAAATACGTCTAAAGAGATGATAGTAATGTAAGCGCAGTTCTAAAAACATCATTATTTACTGCTCTGTTCCTTTATAAAGTAATAGTTTAATATTTTACTTGGAATAGGATGCACCTAAACGAATTTAAAAATACTATTTTAAAAACCACTTTAACAAATTTTTTAACTTTATTTTATCTTATTAAAATTTTTACAATCCAATTTTAAAGCATTTTGTAAGTCAGTTGAAAATGTAATGGTACTATATAATCACAATTATTAAGCACTACCATAAGTGCATATGAGGGGTATATACTTCTTTCAAAATTTTTAAACCCATTTCAAATAATGTAACATTCCAAAACGTTAACACAGTATAAATTCAATTATATGATGTAAAAATATTTGTAAAACCTACGTTTATTAAGTCAAAAAAAACTAAGTTAAGAAAAACTACACTTAACAACACCCCCAAGACATGTAAAAACATGGATGCTGTAGAATGTGAGTAATGAATATGTATTGTATTCATTATACAACCGTACGTCTTTGAAGACACTGCGTCTTTATTTGGATACATACTGTATATATATATATATATATATATATATAAAATATTTTTTCTTTGTAGATATTTACAACTAAAATGTTAAAATAGAGTTTAAGACTTTAAGAAAATAATGAATCCTTAAATATAAGAATAATTGAAACGAACACTAAAAAGAAAATACTTTAACCTTTTTTAAAGAAAAATAATTTGAAAGAAGGAGTAGGAGGAATAAAGTTAGTAATTAACAAATGAACAATATTTTATTATTAATTCTAAAAAAAAATTTTAAAAAATGTATGTTTTGTATTTGTTATCGAATTTAAGAGACCTGTTGGAATAAACTAAAAATATTGTAAGCCTATTAGAAAATTTTCGGCTTACCGTTTAGACTACATGCTACAGGCGCTTAACAAACACATGAAGAGATAACAAGAAAAACAAATATTTTTTCTTTGTAGATATTTACAACTAAAATGTTAAAATAGAGTTTAAGACTTTAAAAAAATAATGAATCCTTAAATATAAGAATAATTGAAACGAACACTAAAAAGAAAATACTTTAAACTTTTTTAAAGAAAAATAATTTGAAAGAACGAGTAGGAGGAATAAAGTTAGTAATTAACAAATGAACAATATTTTATTATTAATTTTAAGACATATTCATGCCGCAAAATATACTGATTGCTTTCGTTCATAGTTTTCAAAGCAAAGAGAAAATATTTTATTCTCATGAAGGTAACCACTTTGTTTGACATTTTCATTGCAGTTAGAAGCATAATTAAATTACTAATAAATTTATAATTCGTAAACTAAGAAATTTTTATATATTGTTTATTGTGGAATTTATCAGAATCTTATTTAGAAAAAAAGCACTGCAAATGTTTGTTAATATTAGAAAAATCGATTTAAAAAACGGTTTTTGAAGTATTTATTTAAGTAAAACGTTTTAAAACAAAAACTACTAATAAAATTAATTACAGCTCTTAATTTCCTTTATCGTTTAAATAACTAAAGAAACTATGCACAACACACGTCTATTAGAGTGCATTAAGTTAAAGGTTTATATTTGTCATAAAACTTTATGAATTGTCTTTCATTTACCCTTATAAAAGTGTATTTAGGTCATGGAAGAAATATTTTCAAAAGTGCCAGGAAAAATAAACAATAAACTTTGAAGTTGTTTATTTCATATCTCTTATTTCCACACACGGTAAAACCAACACTGAAGTTTCGCCATGCAAGTTTTAAACTGAATTGCCTAGAGACACTATTGTTTTGAGGTTGACATATATTTTTAAACAAGCGTAAAAAGTATAACTTAGAAATGTTATTCATTTTAACGACAATATTTTTATAAATGACTTTTGCAAGGGATTTCAAAAGTGCAATTAATAAATTAATATTTGTTAAACAAAATTGATCGAGCAAAACCATATTCGTAAAAGTTTAATTTCATTAAATTATTGCTTAGTTAGATTTAATAGTTAACTAAAATAATTTGTGCAAAAATTAAATGAATGTAAATTTCAACCAAATCTGCTAAACAGATATTCTGTCAGTCATATAAGGAAAAATAATGAGTACATTACGGGAACACGAAAACATATATTTCTATTAAAACTGGAAGTTATAATTTTTCAACAATATCTTTTCTTGACAACACGTAAAATAATAAATGAATTGTGATAAATGTTTACTTTTTAACATTTATTTATATTACTGATTGCCCTTTTGGAAATTTATTGTAAAACAAAACAATTGTTTGATTATTAAGCAAAGCGCAGATTATTTTATTATTATTATTAATGTGTGTTTAGCGTAAGATCTTAACAATTTACTTAATTAATCAACTGACTAAATTTGTAAAGTATTCAATGTTTTATATCCTCCAAGAAAAAAAGTATAGTAATTTTATTTAAGAAATATGTTGGATTTTTTGTCGTTTTTATAATTAGTCCTGTTTCAAAGTCAAGTATAGGAATTTTAATAGACTTCACAATTCGTTTTACTGTTCAGACTGCCTTTAGCAGTTTTTTAAAAGTTCTAGTTGTGAAAAAATTCAGAAGTTTGCGGAGTAATATTGTACTTCTATTGTTAGTTAATTAATACAGATTGTTTCTACGGTTTCATTTGTTAATCAGACGTATTGTTAGATGATTCAGCTATGCGTTTCGTATTCTTATTAAAATAATAATGCACTTTGAAACATTCATTCGTAATTTTTTCCTAGTTGGAGTTGCATTCTTAATGTGCTCAGAGGAAAATAAGTTGCAACAGAGTTATAATTAGTTAAAATTTTTTATCATAAAACTGGAATTTGTTAATGTATATTTAGTCTTTCTTTTACTCTTACACCATAATATATTTCTGTTAATAATCACGATTAAATTTTGTCAGCACGTTTGAATATTTTTTTGAAATTGAAGATAAAATCGCTAGCACCCTTTCAGTGCCATGTTGATTTAACAGAAGTCAAATGTCATAGGCTAAGTAGAAGGCCAGTTTAAAAAAAATCAGATTTTTCAAAATGAGCTTTAATATTTGTGGTCATATATCTCAGAATATAGCTGTTGGATAGTAAGTCTACTCTGCAGGTCGCTGTTGAAAAAACCGTTTTGTTCATTCATCAATGCAAAATTGTTGTAATTTTTAAAAATCGTTCAATAAGAACTTCTTAATATGTGTCATATTTTAAATTTGATCATAATAAGAAATTTAAAAATAGAAAGAATACGGATTGTATTTTAAACTAAAATTAAACAAAAATTTGATTTTTCCTCTTTGTTCTCAAACTGTGCTTTTAAAATTTAATACGCTAAATGGAATTTTTAATATTTATAAAAACCTTAGTCAAATTCAGTAAAGAGAAATTATGCAAATGTTTCGGATTTTTTTCGATAAGTTCCAAAACATATTGTTCGATGTGAAGTAAAAAGAAATTAAATACGTCAAACTTTGTTTTATATTATTTTTTCGTTAGTTCGTTAGTTTTTTACTCTACTTAGCTTTTGTTTATGAAAATATCATTCTGAGTCTGTAGTACGATTCGAAATGAGAAAAATTATACAATATTTTTACACCATTTATTGCATTATCCGTTGAAAGTTTGTTGGATGTGAAACTTTATATTCGCTGTGCACTTAAAAGTTAAAAATAATTTGCGTCAGTGTGTGAGCGATGACGTGCAACTTAGAATTTATAATACTTAGAACTAAGTAAATGTTATGAAACTGACATCATTTTATATCTGGGTCACGTGTTATTTACTGTAACATATGTTGAATTATTTTTTAGTTTCTATAATGTTTCAATATTTTGCAGTGTTGTAACTGAATTTAATAGAGAGTATTAATGATTGATGTAGTTTTTTGTTTAAATTGGAAATTAAAATTTTGTATTGGAAAGGTGTAAAACAAATGTGTAATAATTAAATCGATTCTTGCAACGTTTATCGAAAGATCGATTCTTACCACGCTTATAGGTATTTTGTTCATTAATGTTTTTTTAAAGAAATATTTTTAAAAAATTAAATAAATTTTGAAATATGGCAAGTTTTACCGAAAATCCATATTTCATAGTAATTTGTTTATTAATAATGTATTCTACATCCATGTACACAGACACACATATAAAATGTTGACATTCTTATGAAAACAACTTTATTTCGATATCGACAAAAAATATTAAGATCGTTTTTTCGCGATCATACTCTAAATACTTTTTGGAAAGTGTTTCTATATTTAAAATTAATTTTTAAAAAATTGAAAATTAGTAATTATTTATACTTATTTTATGACACTGTATCTAAAGCGACAGTGTGGTACAAAGTTATTACACCAGGGGACCTATGAAAAATTTCGCACTATGGAAGTTTTAAGTAAACACAACCTTTTGAATAAGAGTAGTCATTGGTGGGAGGGAGGTAGTTAGAAGGAAGGGAAAGCATGTCTAAAAAATAAATCGAAATGCGATGGTTTGAAATAATAATCACAAATTTATGAGTCATTGTAGTATAAAATTTTCAATACAGATAATTTTTTTTATAATAGCAATTTTTACAGGGCGTCACAATACCTTATTGTAAACGATATTTTGATGTAAGAATGTAATATTCTTGTACTTTTTGTATTTCATTTTCCTTAATGAATACAAACATATTAGTTGATTTAGTTACTTTTGAAAAACTACATACAATTTTCCGTGAATAAATTGGCATTTGGTAAATGCAATCAAGCTCTTTGAAGTGCTTGTCCCTGCGACTTGTTTATAGTGATAGCAAAGGCAATTTTAATAGGTAACTGTCCTCTAGTCAATTGAAAATTCATGCTTGATAACATCTAACTCTATTGTAACAATTTAATTGTGCTTCTTATTTTATGATGTCCGTATTAACAATAGATAAATGCGCGATGGAAGGAGAAATCACAAATATATTTTTGTAAAAACAGTGTCCAAAACATGTGTTCGGTATTCAAAATACTTGTCCAGGCTTGTACGACGGACAGGGATTGGACTGTCAGTAGGGACACAGAACCTATAAGTTTAATGACTTTTAAATAAATATTGAAATTGTTGTAAGCACATTATGCAAACAAGTGGTATTTGTAATGGGATTGTCTATTCGTGATTAATATGTTAGCTTCGTACAATATACAAAATATTGTCTGATTTGTAAATGCCGCGCGTTATGAATAGAATCAATCGATCAAGCAAATTAAATCATGCGCAATTAAAAAGTTTCTTTATACCTCATTTATGTCTGCACATTTGTATGTGCTGAGAAAAAGGGATGTTGACTCCAGAAATAATATATATGATTATATTTGAAAACAAGTTGGATTCAAGATGGTGGCCGGAAATATAAACTTTCTCAATTATAATGTTAAGCAGAATTGCTGAGTAATAGCTGTGCAGAAATTTATGAGCGGGAACATTTAATTAAACTAACTCGATAAAATATATATGAAAAAAGTAAACTTTAATTCTGATTTTTATCACAGTTACTAACTGAATTGTCGTAACCTAGAAACGTAATCTGATATTACTCCAATCGAAAGTCAAAGAGTAATTATTAGTTTTAAGTTTGTTCATGACTTTAGTTACAACTTCCGATATAAATAACATCTTATCAAAGCACTTTAATCTATTCGGAAATATATATTAAACATACGTTTCTTTTTCAAAACAATAATACCCTCTCTCCTCTAATACCCTAATAATAAATCAATAAACCAGTGTTCCTAACTTAATTATTTTGAACGAGATATTGTAATACAGCTATTCCATTTAACAGTTATTTAACTGAACAACGCAAAGCAGAAATAACTGACAAATAAGTTAAAAGGAGCAAAGGGGAAGTGGAAAACTTGAGACATTTAGAGAAGTAACTCTAACAATAGAATCCGGAAACGGAAATGACGCCGTCAGGAAATAAAATAAAGTATATTCGTTCCATCACAGCACTGGCAAGTTGGAACTGTTATTTTTGGTGAACCAGTTTGAACTGGTTATTCTATTTGTGCTGAACTATTGTTGCTAGTTTATTGTCACCTCTATATAATTTATAATACCGTGAATACAGGAACAAGAATTTATTATAAATGCAATACGCCGGATAGAAATAATTAATGAACCTATGTTGTGTCGAGGACATTTTAAATATTTTTCACTAAACATGTAAAATAATACGATCGTAACGGAATTGTTTTATAAAACATAAAACGCTATGGTGCTGCAAAGGGTGGTTGTTAACTGAACTAATAATTTTAAATATTTTCCATATAATATTTATGATGTTAGTTCTAGCTGGATTGAAGACTAACTTAAACATGTCGTTTAAAAAAACAAAATTTGAATTAAAGTGTTAAGATAATTAAGGTAATTCTTTACGAATATTTTTAAATAAATGCTAAATTTTTGTTTTACGAATTGCTAATTATTTCATTCTTAGAAGCCGGTGAAAGATATTATGTTGCAGCCAATGCAAACTGAAGTATTGACGCACTATTAGCAATCAAAGTAACACTGATGAGTTGTCTCAGCTTGGAGTAAGGTGGAGTTTATAATAACGGTCTCAAAGGCTGCTGGGAATCTTGCTAAAACCGGGCGGCCATCAATTGAGCTCCACTCAGGAGCTGCATTTATTTATTAAAAATAAAACAAATACACGTCTGTCTGACTGACGACGACAGAAATTACCAAAACATCGACAGTTATATCATATTTTACAACAGTGTATCCCGCAGGGGGTGCAGACTAGCTGCACCTATTTAGACGTCCCTCGCGGTACCCCAGTCTAACACACACGTACACTTACAACACTACACTTACGACTTTAACACTTTACACTCACACTTACATTTAGGGAGGCAATAATAGCCTCAGTGTGCTTTCCGCCTTAAAATACAAAAAAAAACAAATATTATAAACACAACTATTTTCATTTTAAATCAATTAAAGTATTAATAAACATATTTGAAACTTTACTTACAAGTAACGTCAGCAGTAGAAACGAATGTAGGTCTACTGTTATATGAAACACATTAGGTTTTTAGAATTTAGTTTGCATTTTATTGATTTAATCCTAAGCAATGTCTATATTGAAAACTTGCTAAATTTACTAAAATTGGATTTTCTTACACAAGATCAAAACGTAATGGAACAGAATTTTAGGTTTTTTATTGACAGCTTCCGAACAACGTTTGTTTTGGAAATAACACCCATACAACGTTAAAAATGTTGCATATTTTGACATAAAATATTTTGTCAATTTTTCAATGAAAATTTGACCCTAAATGACTTGAAAACTATTTTTACATAAAACTATAGTCATAATTTTGTAGAACTACTACACATATATAAACGTGAAAAAACAAATAAATAGAAGGGCATTAAAAATTTTGAATCTCGGTTTGTATAAATGAATTCGATTCTATATTTTTTTTACATCGTACATTCAATGTAGGGAAGTATTCTTATAAAAAATACATCGTAAAATTACATCTGAGAAAGTAATTGACATTAATATCGAGTCTTCGTGAAAAGCGTCGTGTTGTTCTACTTCATAATTACAAAGCTCTGCGAACCCTGCGCCCATTCCGCCCCTCGGGATGCTTACTCCCCCCTCTTTCTTTCTGCAAACAGTTACATTCCTTTCTCTGTAATTAAATCGCCGTCTCACTTTGTACATTTAGAATGAATATTTTTTTTGCTTCGTAGTGACACAGTTTTGACAAATGACAGAGATAATGTTTAATAAAAATTAATTAATGTAACATTATTTACTTGAAATATCTAGACTTTAAAAATTAAGTTAGAATTTTAATTTATCATATTGCTTTTAACTATGCATTAAACTACGAAATAATAACGTTTCACATATTATTAGGCTAAGCATTCCGATCAGTTGTGTACCAAAATTAGGAACGTGCGTTATTGAAACTACATTTATGTTCCTACTGGTTCATCCGAACACCATGGAACTCACACATCTCGTATGTTTTCAATTAAAGTTTTTCTTAAAAAATAAACCTACTTAATACCGATAATTGAGTTAGAAAAATTCCAGGAGCAGTAAAAAGTGTTCCCGTGAGAGTTCAGCACAATGCACAATGCACAATTATTATAGGAGACTGAAATAATTGTGTGTGTACCAAAACAGCTGATTTTTGAAAAATTCATTGTTTAACGTAGTATTTATATTATTATTGTATCCAAAACTTAAACAATTACTGACCGAGTAAGTTTTGGAAGTAGAATCGGTATGACAATCTAGGTTAGTTCTAATGTACCAGTGATATTTAATAAAAACTCTGCGTTTAGTAAACAGTAAATACTATATAATATTTAGGTTTATAGTAGAATTCATTTGTAAATATTTCAATAAGGTACAATGTTTAGAATTCAGTAATTATTAAAACGTTATAGTTTTGTGTTCAACTTCTTGCTGTACATTGTATATTATTCGTTTCTCTTTCCCACCGCGACATCCCATTAGTATATTAAATTCGTTTCAATCTAATTTGTATTTAAAACCAGGATATTCAGTCTAGTAACAAGTGTAGTTTCAATGTGACAATTAACTGTACAAACAATAAGTTTTCATCTCAATAGCAGGCAACTTCTCTGATAATCACTGACAATGTAACTTTTACACTTATAAATATTTATATCCTTTTTCCTTTTACAGTACATTTTTCATCAAGTAGGCCTACCTTGAAATACGTAAGCAGATAGTTCTAGAACATTTCAGTTCAAGCAACTGCCTTCCAATTATTTTACTTTTGAAGTTTTTATGTACATATGTTTTTCCTAAGATGACTATTTTTACTACTACACAACAATTCATGATATCTACACTCAATTTCTCGTTTTAATACACAGCCTTATAATATTCAATATATAAATGCTATAATATTAGTTATTATTATAAAAAGCAAGTAAAAGTAAAAACAAATATATTTTTGATACATTTCTTTTATCAGCTTACATACGGTAATACTTCTCTTAATTAGGTACTTTAAAATAATATCACCATGATCATTTAAAATTATATCTTAATTGTGAAAAGTATTTTTATTATTATAAACGTTTTTAACAAGGTCGAGTATTTATTAAAGTGACAGTGTGTCTCAAGGTCGTAAGTTCGAGACTGCAGTTACTGTCCTTTCCGTCAACACCAATTTATCTTTCATACACACACACACGCGCGCGCGCACACACACATACACCTGACATTATATATATATATATATATATATATGAGTTTATAAACTTTATATAACTAAAATAGTGTTACAGTGTTGTAGGAGGTTCCAGTTTCTTTATGAACGTGTCTCTTGGGAATTTGAGATAGCTACAGCCAGGCAAGATAATGTATTAAATTATTTTCTCCATTTTTACATATGCAGTCACAATGCAGTTAGCCAAAGTTTAACATTTTCAAATAAAACTGATTAACTGGGAGTCCTTTTATTACTAGAAGCAGACGTGTAGTCATTGTTCCAGGAAGTCTTTTGGAGAAACGTGTTAGTGAGCAGATGTTAGTTATGTTTGCATATTCCAGCTGTTTAAAACAAAATTTTCTGACTTGTTGTTTCCAAATGCAATAGAGTATGCAGTGATTTTTTTAACCAGTGTGTCAGGTTGCTTTTCAAAAGCTGATAGCATTCACACAACAGTAACATGGCTTCTACTAGAATGTGAGATCATTATTAGCAAGGTCCTTGTGAATTTTGATTAGACAGAGCCACTGAATAATTATAACAACTGTAGGGCCACTTAACTGTTAAAATACAGATTTTATTTGTAGAAATCATCATGTTGTTCATCAGTTTGGAATTGAAGATGGCCATACCGGTACAGAACTGTACAAAACTGATACTGGTTTCTTGAATATTTTGTTTGGCTCTACCCGGAGCAAAGATTCGTGGCGGTTGAAAGTCTAAGACGCTTGGCCGGACATCACTACCCCTAATTAGCATCGCTTGGCCGCTTCGGTTTTTAGTTGAGACAACTGGGCTCATTGTGCTGCCAGTATAACGTTTTCAATTCGACAAGTACTACCATAATAATTTAATTCTTGTAATCTGCACTAACTTACAAAAACATTAAATCCCATAATAACTTGATTACTATAATATTAAGTGTTCGGGTTAGTTTTGGGTGAAAAGATAATTAAAAGTTGCTTTTGACAAGGTTAACATTTCAATATAGCAGCCGTTTTAAATGTTTGAAAATTCATAAATTTTTTGCCTTAAATGCTTTTGAAAATACACTTTTACTATTAAAAACAGCGTTAAAAGCTGCATAAATTCACATTAAAAATTTTCAGAATCTTTTGAAATCAAGGCTTTTTTACAGTTTTACAATTTTATTTTCATATTTTAACATAATTCGAAGGTTTAAGATGTTAACATATGCAGAATTTAATGCTAGATGTGATGTTGAATTTAAAATTTCAAAGTGGATGAGATAAAGAAAAGTACTTGGAAATTCGCTTATATCACGTCAGCGAGACAGTAACGTGCAGCGTTTATATAATTATTTTCGTCCACTTCCTTATTATACACTAGTTTTCCTCTACATTACTTACTACATTGTTCCTTTCCTTATTATCTCAAGTAAATGATTAGGATTTTTTGTTAACGAGTTGTTACGAAAGAGAAAGAACCAGTTTTTAAATTGAAGTTACTGTACAAACAAATGAATGTATTAAAATATTTTTTACTATTAAAAATATATCTTATTTTAAAAATATTCCATAGTAAATGTTTAAATTAATCTGTTTAAATTTTCTTTTCCCTTATTAGTCAAACGTATTTACAATTTTTAACTAATTAATTTAAATTTTACTAGTTTAATCAGAACAAATTTTAATTAAATCATTCTGAATAGAACTTTTTATTACAAGCTTATGAAACTCAGATGTTCTGACTTCTATGAATTATAAAACTTTTTATAATTTACACTTCTTTTAAAAGACTACATTAGGCTGAAACATGTTTATCGATTGACTCTTTTACATAACTTTTGTATCCAAATTTTATAAGTAATGATTACCTGACTTCTGGATAATAATCGGTGGATGATAGAGAATTTTCCAAAACTGATAAATAAAAATTATTTATAGAAATGAAAAATAAACTTTGCTCATAAATTAAAGTTTAATTTTAAAGTACTTCGTTTCGAAGAAAACCTGTTTCTTAATTTCCAAATAAAGTTTACCTATAAAAACACATTACATAATCATATTTTTTTGTACTAAATATCCTTTAACAAAAATTTACAACGTGGACGATTTCGTTATCCAGCTAAATTTGTTTAAAATTTTCAAAATGTCGTCCACTATTATCATTAAAAAATCATAAAGTTTTTTTCCTAAATGTTTTTGAAAATATGATTTAATTTTTGTAATCTGTATAAATTAGCATTTTGTACTTATAAATTTTCTTGAAATTAAGAATTGACATTGACGGCGGTCAGGGTTGATTTTCGTATTTTCAATACAAACTTAATGTTTAAAATGCTAAATGAGGCAGCTCTTAATGTTGGTATGATGGCGAAATAAGCGTTTTAAAAAAAAATTAATATAACAACTAAAAATTCTTTTGGAGATTCACTTCTAATCACGTTAGCAAGAGCTCTGCTTGTTACGATTATTTTCCTATTATTGCTAGGACACAGCTGTTATATACACAGATGTGATTAACTTTTAAAGTTATTGAAACCAATTAATTTAAAATATAATATTGTTTTCTGAATCAGTATAGGTTTAGTTATTAGAACGTTCCTCCTTCATTAAATTGTCAAATTAAAAATATATGTTATATATATATATATATATATATATATATATATATATATATATATATATATATATATATATATATATATATATATATATATATTATATATAATATTAAAATATATATATATATAATTTTTAAATGATATGGTATGTTGAAATGGGTGTAAGAGTGTATCGAAGCAAAAACCCTAATTATGAAGTTTGATCATCATCGGTGCCGATTTTTTTTAAAAGTAGTTTTACAAATAATAATGATTTTAAGGAAATTTGAGTAACTTTTAAACTAATATATACCCCAAAACTCTTTTTTATTTAACAAAAAAATGTCCTACACTGGTAGTTCAAAGAACAGTAGACATCGCAGTATATTCTTAACTAATATAGATACCCGCTCGTAAATTTAAGCGGAAACCTTAATACATACAACAAATGCTGGGACCAACTTTACTGGAAAATATTTGCTCCTTCTATATGAGCTATCAAACTTAAAGTAGGTTTTGCCGTTAAGCCAGTATTACAGGAAATAGTCAGCAACTACACTCTCAACGTTGAATCAGAGACCGTAATCTTGAAACGGAAGTGAATAGGGGGGAAAACTTACACATAAGTCTTTCGGGCTTTATACATGGTACCTTCGTATCAAATTTCAAAATAATCGGTCAAATAATTTCATTAAAATTGTATACACTCATTATAGTTAAAATCGAGATCACCATCTGATAACATAAGTAAATACGAAAAATCTTACACATACGTCATTTGGGCTTTATACAAGTTATCTTCGTACCAAATTTCAAAAAAATCGGTTCAGCTAAAGCTGCGTACTCTCGTTCTTGTAAATCAGAAGCCGCCATCTTTAAACGGAAGTAATGGGAAAAAATTTCACATATTTCGTTCGGGCTTTTACAAGATACAACCGTTCCAAATTTCAAGTAGTCAGTCTATGCGTTTGGCCAAAACTGCGTAACAAACACACAAACCAAATGTTGAATTGTCGAGTTGAAACAGAGGTCTCGCTTAGCTCGGTCATCTAAATACATACTAGCGTACAATTACTACATTGTATCAGACGAATTTTGATATCCTTTTGAAAACGTAGACATACCGATAGCATATTAAGACATATGGAATTTTCACTAAAATAACACTGTACTCCGTGTAACGATGGAGTGTCTCTGAGGATGAACAATGGCACGCTAAATGTCGTGTTGTTGAAACGACTGAAAGCAAACTTTGCATAACTCGAAGCGAAGAATGTTTACTGCTTGTTTTTGCATCGCACAACCTTATTGTAGCAGTAATACAGTCGTTTGAATGCGTCACGTTCCGGACAAGGTCGGATGATTATTTACAAATTTCTTCACGTCTCTATCTGTAGCCAGGAAGCTACTTAACAAAACGTAATGTGACATGGCATAACGTTAGCTTTCGTAATAAAAATAAGTGATACGTAATTATTATGCAAACATTCACGGATTTAATTACATACTTGAAATCAACCTAAAATTTCCAAACTTCTCCATCACACTTTGCTAAAGTTATGTCCAAATATAAATGTCCGTATAGTATATATTATGTCCAAGTATAAATACTTAGTGAACCAAATTTGTATTAAATACAATTTTCTGTGTCCAAAGGCTATCTGAAATTCGAGTAATCTACATCGAAACAAGAAAATCTTTTATTCAAAATTATTGCAGGACAACTGATATGGTTTACCAGTATTTATATAATAAAAATTTAAGAGCAATTCTATGAACATATTTTGTGAAAAACGTGCACATGTGGAACTCGGGGAGTTACCGACAGTAGCGAAGCTTTTGTTAGTGATATTTTTGCTGAATATATAATTAATTTTAAGATATGTTTACAAATATATTGTTTTGTTTAAATAAATAAATACGTGAACTTAGCTTAGATATTATTTACTGTAGTTACAGTAAAAGATCAGTTGATCATATTAATTCGTAACGATCAGCTGATTTCATTCAACAGCTGATAGGCTGTAATAACTTTCAGGTTATATTTTTAAGAACCAGCAATATTAACAACAATTATTATAAACGTTTATATTAATTTCGAATATATTATAAGCGGTTACAAGGTGCATGTGTTCTTCAACTCAGGAAAAATACCGAAATCGGACCAAGACTGCTTTTCCATATAAAACGCGTGTACTGTTATCGAAAAGGAGGAAGAAAAAGAAAGAGACAGAAATAGAGAGACGAAATTCGTTTGCTCGTTTGTTCCATATTTCCGTTATATTCTTCCGGAAGAACTGTTTTTCTACTCACTCTTCTCGCCAAAGCTAACATTAAAACTTCGCTTCAAAAATTGGCAGATTTTTAATTTTAATAACAGTTCCGACACGAAATATTTAAGCATTCAGCAGTCCAAATATTTGGTTTAGGTATTTACGAACATTTTAGGAGAATGTTATCAAAATTGTTTGGGCCGGTTTTTGTCACATTGACAAATAAGAGCATAAATATACTTCTGTAAAATTTTTAAAAAACTGTCCCAAGCTAACGGCCAACCAAATTACCGTGCCAAATTAATCAAAGTTGGATACAAATTTGTTTTGTTCTTGTACGTTTGAAGTCTAAATTAAAAATACTTTTAAATGTAATTCTGTGTACGGAATAATTTACTACATAGGAAAATTAAATTTTTAATCTATCACGTTCTTTAACTTTTACAATTTCCCTGTGTAACCGAAAACGTCTCATCTTAAATTTAACACCAAATAGAGCTCTAAGAAGGTATAAGAGATGTTTTTTATTGTTTAATTCCCTTGATTGCAAAGGCGCTGTTACCTTTAACTGGCGTTTATTTTTAACAGGGGTTTTCTTGTTTTATGACTGTTTTACGATTAGACATCTTTCTTATACCCAACGTTTGAAAATACAAACAAATTTTTACTAATAATAATAATAATCCATTGCTTTTATAACAGATTCAAAAGGTAATATAAGCTTAATTAGATGGAGAACAATTTGTTAGTAGTCTATATTATAACAATAATTTTTAGAAATCGTTTATATTTTAATTAAGTGAATCGAGATGGATAATCTGAGCTCTTTTAATTCTTTCGTTTTATTGCGGTTTACTAAAAACCTTAATCCTTTGTTACAGGGAAAAACATATTAGCACATGTAACGTATTCTTTGTTACGTACATACAAATGTGACAATTTTCATAGAGAAATATTTTCTTTAGCCACTATCAACTGTTTAATTCTAAAAATATGAACAGACCATTTGTATAACATCACTTAATTTGAAAATATTTGTGAAAATTATTAAGTAAAAAAAAATAATATTTCAACACAATAAATAATAAGTAATTCAAAGACGAACTTTCTTCTTATTTTTAAACGAGTTATTTGTTATCGGAGGCTTCACGCAAAAAAAAAAAAAAAAAAAAAACGGTAGATAATTTTCTTTAGGTATTTATTAACTATATTTGAAAAAAAATCATGAAAATTGTGAAAGCCGATTATTAAAAATTGACTGAGCGACACGAATTTTTTTTCAATTCAACCATTCGACGTTAGGTTTGTGTATTTGTTACGAAGTTTTAGCAAAACTAATGAGAGTTTGTTTAGGAATTTAGTACGTATAGCCTATATATTTTGTATAAATCTCAATTGACTTATGTGTAAAATTTTGTTCTATTTACTTCCGTTTCAAGATGGCGGGCTTTAATTTAATGATGTCCAGTGTTCACAGTTTGGCCAAAACGCTTTGACAGATTGTTTTGAAATTTGGTAAGTAGAAATGAAGTAAGTGTAACATTTTTCTATTCATTTCCGTTTCAAATAGCGGCTTCTGATTTAACGATGACGAGTGTACACAATTTTAATCTAACCTATTGGCCAATTTTTTTAAATTTTGGTATAAAGAATTCTCGTATAAAGCAATGTGTAAGGTATTGTTCTCGTTCATTTCCGTTTCAAGGTGGCGGACTCTGATTCAGCTTTGAGGGTGTAGTTCCTGTAATACTGGCTAAACGAGAAACACATATTTTTGACCGCTGCATTGAGAAAGATCGTAAAATTTTCAGTAAAGTTGGCCCAATAACGTTTTTCGTAAATATTACGGTTACCGGTTAAATTATAAAGTCACGGGATTTGTCGTGGAGCGCTCTGTAAATTAATTAAGAATTTATTGCGAGGTCTACAGTGTTCTTTGAACTACTAGTTATGACATATGAGGTTTTTAAACCCGAAAAGTTTTAACAAAGTAACTTCCGAGCCATTAGAAGTGTTTGAAAACGTGTATAATTGAAAACGCAATAGTTCTTCTATACTGTCAATCCTTTATTTCTCCCTAGTGGTGTGTAGACATACATATTACGTACACAAACACGGAAAAATTTCCAAGTCATAACCTTTTTTATGTTTAGAAACAGAATTTCCTATCAAAACTAATTTATTAAAGTCCACGTAACTTTGCATAACGAAAAAAAAATTACAAAGGAAAACAATTTTAGCAAGTCCGTATGGAAGCATTAACCGGTCATATTGTGCAGCTTGATGTATAGGATTAAACTGTCATGGCGGCTTAGTTGTTTCTTCATTAGAAGCGAGTGTGACGTGGTATATTGCCCTGGACATGGGCGAAATGAAAATTATGACGTTATTTTAATTACTTTTTCTAATTACGAGTAACAAGCGTGTACACTTCAAAGTGAAGTCGTTGTTAAAAATTGAAATGTAATTATATTACTTCAGTTTTGATATTTTATAAAGTTATTTTAGTTTTATAAAATAAAACGCCACAGGTAATAGAAAAGAAAAAAACGACATTGCAATATGACAGAGAACAGATGAACTAAATCTAAGAATTTTTTCGAAGATAAATTATTAAACATTTTGTCAGATATATGCATAAATTATGCTAACATGAATGACTGCATAGCAAGTAGCACTAAAAATCTTGTTAATCAATTATTATTTATTATTATTATTATTATTATTATTATTATTATTTTTATTTATTATTATTATTATTATTATTATTATTATTATTATTATTATTATTATTATTATTATTATTATTATTATTATTATTATTATTATTATTATTATTATTACAAAACGGAATTTGTAATAAAATCTAGAAGAAACTGAATTTACGAGCACGTCCGTTTCTTTAAGTAAAGTATCTACAAAAAACATATTTATACAAGAAGAAATTCTCTGGCTCTATTATATTTTGGATCCTCTCTTAACTATAAACATAAAACTAGAAAATAATTGAGAAAAAAAGTTTGTGGCTGATAATTGAGTTTACTTCAAAAATAGAAACTGTTCAGAATTACCTTGTTGTTAATAAAAATAAGTTTGATGTTAGAAGATTCTGTAGGAAATAATGTTATGAAGTAGTATCAGAGATGTATTTCCTATCTGCACTAGATACTCAAAAACTAAATTATGCTGTTAGTGTAACATAGCTACAGTACCACATATTTTTTAAAAAAAGATTTAAAGAACACATACCCAGAAGTGCATTATAGACAAACTCGGCTTTCGCAGAACATCTTATGGATAGAAACCATAAATTCAAATAAATCCATACCATGAAAATATTACATTAATGTTATAATAGCAGTTATATGGATGCGATTGAAGAGTTTGAGATTTACAAGAGCAAAAAATCAGACCCCATATCATCCTCAATGAAAAACCCTCATTTAAATCAAATTTAATATATGACATACGCTAAGGATAAGTGATTTGAATAAATAACATAAACCAACAGACTCACAGTAACTGATAACACTGACGGGCGCGCTACTACTGATGAAGACTCCGCAGTCCGGAGTGTAACGACATACGAGTCGCACGTATCGTTTGGCCAAACCAAATTTCATCGTACGTATTTTAATCGTGTAATTGTGTTCAGTGTTTGTGATGTATGTTTTTAATGTTTTGTTTGACTTTGTGACGACCTCGACAGAGGGATTTAACATTTTGTATCACGGCCTGAAGATGGAACATTAGAGTTTCGAAACCGCGGTAGCCTTTAGGAGGAGAGTAGATAGACCGCTGACGGAAAGAATAGGTCATATTCCTAATTACTTAAAATTATGCGAGCAAAGAAGAATAAGTAGAATTTTTGCAAAAGAAAGAAAGAGAGAGAAAGAGAGAAAGAGAAAAGAGAGAAAGAGAGAAAGAGAGAGAGAGAGAGAGAGAGAGAGAGAGAGAGAGAGAGAGAGAGAGAGGAGAGAGGATATATATATATATATATATATATACATATATAGAGAGAGATAGCGTGTTAAAAATAGCAACAACCTAAAAAGAAGAAAAACTATTGCATAATAATAGTGAACATTGTTAAAACAAATTATAACAGGCTACCTTTGTGGTGGCCTGAAATAATGTATAATTTAAATATATAAGTTTTAGAATAATTCAATTTTTTTCTATAAAAAACTAACAAAAATACGTAGTTTGGCGTTTATTATATTTAATGTAGATCATTTTTTAATCTTCTATTTAAAAAAAGAATACTTACGACACCTCTTCATTGAAATATGATCGATTCTTTAATAGATGTTTTTGACGACCTTACACCCTCCCACACCTAAAATGTCGACCACCTATGACAGTTACGACATGAGGTTTTCACACTCACTAAGTTCTCCATTACCAAAATCAAAAGTCAAGTTTTCTGACACATTCTGAGCTTACTCAGTGTTAGCTAGCGCCTGGACAATCAGCAGAAGAAGAAGATCACGCTTCAGTTGGTCATTCAAGATGGATAAGTTTCTGGAGCACTGGGAGTTGGAATTGGAAAAGTCCCGATAGAAGTTTTAAGAACTTGTTGGTAAAGGCAGAGGTCAAATAAATCTACAAAGTCATTTGGTTCAATAAGTGTGAACGTAAAAGAAAACTGCAATACCAGCATAAGTTACCACGGAAAGACGGATCATGAAAATTGTCTGATCTTGATAACTATCCAGGTATTATTAAACACTTTTGTTCCTTTTTACATTTTTATTGGCGTAATTTTCGACTTTTGTCAACTTTTTAGGTTTTTAATAATTTCAAATAAAGAATTATTGTATCTGGTGTTGAAACTATAACCACAAAAGGCGCAATAAGGTAACTAATATTACTTCACGAAAACAAATAATTGTGGCACTGTATATCCTAGGATATAGGACTATCTATGTACTCGAATGAATGAATGAATGAATGAATGAATGAATGAATGAATGAAAGAATGAATGAATGAATGAATGAAAGAATGAATGAATGAATGAATATTAGGTATTACAAATACACGACGACCTTCCTAGATCTATTGTGCCCCTTCCTATTTTCCTGAGGCCCTCAGTTAATGTATTCTGAGAAAACACCCATTAAAGTGAATGTTTATTACTTTAAACTGTCTAGAAGCTGTCAGGATGTATATACTGAACGTTCTTTGTAGATCTATTGTGCCCCTTCCTATGTTCATAAGACTCTCAATTGCAGTGTCCTCTCCAGCGCTAGCCTCCTCATGAAGTCGAGTATTTAGAAAGGATTTATGGAAGATAAATCCTTCATTTCTAATTGGTCACTTCCCAAAATACAAGCTCTTCTCCTAGTAATCACCTCGCAGTCTACCAGAAGGTAATAGCAAGCTTCCTCTTCCCTCCCATAGTATCTGCAAGTTGGATCTCTACTAAGCCAAGATTCCTAAGATGTCTCTTAAGTATCCAATGCCCCGCAAGGGAGTTCGTCAGAAGTCTCAGTTTATTTTTAGTAAACCCGATACATATCTTTGCTCTGCTCCTGTCAAAGATCCCGAGGAACTCCTTGGCCTGTCTTAAACCTCGCTTATCTTTCCAGAGTTTAGAATTCTAGCCTCTTCTTCCTCTCTAAACTTCATCTTGAAGTATCCTCAAGTCCGTAAAACGGTTCTTGTCCTTCAAGTTAGGTCGATGCTTCCTTCCTTTGCCATCTCATATGATTTTTCATTTCCCTCTATCCCGGAGGGTGTCCTGTTACCCAGAAGATATTTATTCCATAATATTTTAGAACATTTTTATCGGAAAATTAGTTTCGAATTAGGTACAATTAAAACAAATAAATATGTTTTGAGAAAGTTTTATTGAGAATCAGGTTTTACGAAATGTGTACATTCATATCTAAAAACTTTTAAAAATGTAATTAATTACTGTTTACAGATAACAATAATCATTTAGAAAATAAGATTTCTTCGTAGCAATCAAATTTAAAATTTGCATAAACTAGTAAATTGGAATTTCAAAATTAATTAAAAAACTTAATAATGTAAAATAAGGAAAAATGGTAGAAAAGAACAAGGATAATTGGTAAGAAAACTATTAATATAAAGAAATATCCTTCAAGAGAAAAGCATTATACATCTGCTGTATTGAACTATGCTATTTTCTCTTCAATACAATTTTGGGTATGTTTATTTTTAGGGTCTTCACCTTGTCTATGGACCATTAGAAGTTCACGTACATGCTTGCCTCACTGTCTATCTGTTCATAATCTTACTTTTAAACGAAATGACACATCAGAAATAAATTGGCAAATATCTTCTTTGTAGCGACCCGAACTCCCGGTAAACTATACGGATTCGCAAAACAAAATACTTAGTTAAAGTTAAAAGGTAAATTCTTAAAGTCAAAAATAATTTTAATTTTTTTAACTAGTGTGTAGTAGCGTTTGGAACTAGAAGTGATAATTACCAAAGAGACCTCTTAAAAACTTGTCATGCCCCTCCCACTCTAATAAGGACATGTTAAGTCAGAAAATTTTAAACATAGATTAAAACAAAGGAAAATCAAGAGTTTTCAATATTATATACATTTTTTATCTGTGGACAACAATGAAGCGTTTTCTTGAAAAATTCACCAACATTTTTACAATTTGTTTCAGGTCGCTCCACACTTTGCAATGCTAGATAAACTCTGTAGAATTCAACTTAAAAGTAATCTTTATGTTTGGTCAACATACACGTTCCAAATTGAGTATCTAAATAGCACGTTACAAGCTGTACAGTTTGCATCGCGGCAGTGCAAACGACTGGAAGTCAGCTGATTCATTCTTGTAAAATATATTTAATAAATGAAACAAAACGCCTACCGACTCTCAGTACTCGCTTTAAAAGCGTGTGATTGGCCGTGAGACTTGTAACAGTCACGTCCAGTTGCACACTTGTTAGGAATTGGAGGAACTTGGTAGAAGATAAGGACATCTAAACTTTTGATCTTTTATTAAAATTTCCGGGGTGACTTAACTATAATTAAATACAATTAACTGAAACATAGACGCCCTGGACGCCCTAAATTAACCCCTGGGGAGTTCATTTGGGTAATTATCTTACTTGTGCACAATTAACTGCTTAATGGAAATAATTATTCTGAATTTCAACGAAATGATAGCGATAATAAACTCATTTGCATGTTTAAATTATACAAAGTAACATTTTGTTTTTACAATTTTAACAAAATTAGTTTCAGTAATCTCTTCGTTTCATTAAATTTAAACAAGTTAAAATTTCTCATCAATACTAAAACATTTATTAACAGATTAGCATACAATAGAACCCCATTATTTGAAATTACCATTAACAAATGGGTACATTTGCGTAATTGAATATTATAAACAAACATTGCGAATTAAATGTAATGGTATCATTTAAACCGTGTGAAACTTAAAGTAACGAGCGACCTAGTTATAGAATGTTAGTTTTATAGCTTATATGTTTATACCTGATTGTCTGTAGTAAGCACTACTTTGGTGGTTAGACGATAAGTGTTTTGTTGAGAAACAGAAATAAAGTAAGAAAAGAATGAGCGAATGCAGTTATTATTACTGTATTTTTAATATTATAAGTGTTAGCTTAAGTTTTTTTACTTTTAAATTTCATTTCATCCTGTTTACTTATGGATAATGTGTATTTCGATATCTCTCTCTCCCTCTCTCTCTCTCTCTCTCTCTCTCTCTCTCTCTCTCTCTCTCTCTCTCTCTCTCTCTCTCTCTCTCTATATATATATATATATATATATATATATATATATATATATATCTTTCTGCAGCTTTAATAATAATTATTGTTTTATGCTTAAAACGAAATGTTCACGTCGCACCTTATTTAAAAAAAACTTATTCTTTTAAAACTTATCGATTTCCGTTGATATTTTGATTACGTTACATGTAGTGCCGGGTTATGTGGCAGACATTTTGTTTTTACCTCTGGTAAAACTGCAAAGAACACAGGAAGATGTTCATCTTCATTTATAATGGCAATACACCGAGCAGTTCAGTAAATATTTTACTGAAAATCTTAATGTAACCATTATTTTTCTTCATTTTGTAATTTTGTAGAGTACATATGTATGCCTTTTCTAGCTTCAAACACTTAAATGTTTTGAGGTGTTTCAGAATATTTTCGTATTTCAATAACATACTTGTTCTACAGTAATTGTAAAAAGTCTTAAAAATGGAAGTATTCCTAAATATGTCAACAAATATAAGTGTTTGAAGCTACGAAAGGCAGAGATATATACTCTACAAAATCTGTATTTCGTCCGCTTGTCGTTTGTGGAATTCAATTCTCGAAGAAATTAAATCTTTTAACGGTCACTCCAGTTAAAAAAAAGTTAAATTACTACTTAATGAATGAAACGTCCCTGTGATTAAATGCATTGTTTATTTTACGAATGTGAGTATTGCTTTTACAATAAATATTTGTATTAAAATTTATATTCAGTCCAATCTAGGATATATTTTATTTTTATTTTTTCCTGTTCTTCTTTCATCCGGATCACCCACTTTGGGGTACGCCAAATCAATTACTTTGATGTGCGTTAGCTGCCCTCCGCTGTATCCAATACTGCTTCATTCTATTCGAGGCTGCCTTCCTTCTTTCATCCGAGACTGCCCCGCCCCTTTTAGATGTTGGTTTTTCTTGGAACCTTAGGTTTTCATTATGTAAAAGTTTTCGCAGTTTAAGTACATCGTCAATCATCTCATCTGATATCGCCAGCTCAGTTAAGTCTTCCTGGACCCGCCTGAACCAATTACTCTTCTTTTTCCGATCTCTGAAGAAAGCAAAGATCCGCCTAGTAAGTCTACTGCTGTTCATCCTACTAATATGGCCATAAAAACTAAGTCGTCTTTTCCTCATGCTATCTGAGAGTCTCTCAATTTTGAGATACAGGTTTTTATTAGAAATCAACTTTACTTCATTATTTCTAAAGTTTTGGCCCAATATCTTCCTTATTAACTTTCTTTCCTTCTTCTCCAGGTTGTCCAGTAATCCCTTATTATTGAGTGTAAGAGTTTCAGATGCATATAAAGCCTCTGGTTTGATCACAGTTTTATAATGCTTAAGTTTGGAATTCCAGGATAACGATTTCTTGTTATACACCTCTTTGGTTAATTGAAACGCCAATTCCATTTTACACATCCTGGATTCCAATGGATTTTTCCTGTTATTAGTATTATTATTTAAAAAATGAAACCTGTATTATTTGTTTTTAGTAACTGCACAACAATATTAATTTATATTTATTTTATCTTTGTAAAATTGTATTTTGTATCTTTCTATCTTGTTTTCATGGGGTTATTATAATAAAGGACCATCGATCATTATTAAAATTTATAAAATATATATATATATAAAGAGAGAAAATGAGAGAGAGAGAGAGAGAGAGAGAGAGAGAGAGAGAGAGAGAGAGAGAGAGAGAGAGGGGTGGGGTGGGGTTGGAAACAAGAGGTAAAAACTCTTGTTTCTTATCAATTAATATATATCTTATCAAGCAATGTATATCTTATCAATTAATAAGGATACACAAAATAGTGAGTTGATAAGTTTCTGCCTTAAGTTTTATTATAACTGTAGCTACATCATCAACGTAATGAACAATCAAGTTTGTCACTGTTAAAATAAAGATATAATTAAGCAAAATTAAGAAAAGCAAAAGACAAATGTATAGTCCTTTACTAATATATACACGGAACTTTCATTTCTGATATTAGCACATTCTTGACGGACATTAATTTTTTCTTCAATGCGGATCCTTAAATGGAGTTCTAGACGCTGCAAGAGTGTAGGAGTTGTGAACCGTATGGGGGGGGGGAGAAAGAGGTGAGGGGAGGGAGTTAGTGTAAATGCAAATCGCGCTTCATTTCATTGGTAACAGTAATTGTGTTGAACCATAGTAAGTTAAATGGGGTATTGGGTTATAAGGCATCAGATTTGTAACTCTAAAGTTAATCCCTCTATTAGTGTCATGGCGACCAATATTTCTGAAAACTTAAACGTTTCATTGAAAAATTTAAATATTTAGTGAAATGTGAGAAATCTTACCTCATACCTATAAACTACTTTTATTAGTATCGTTATTTTTCAAATATAACACAACAATAAAAGTAAAAGAAATAAGTTAATTTCAACGAAAAACATCAATTTCATAAAACTTAACTATCAATTATCCAGTGATAATCGACAATATTTCGGGAAATGATATATGAACAATTATTGGATACATAGTTGTTCTACACTAGTCCAGCTATAATTATTTAAATACAAAAAAGTTAAATATGAAATTAATTATTTCATTAGAACGAGGACTTCCATTTCTATGTTCTACGTAACGTAACATTCTTTAATGAATTCGAATTCAAAAATTAAACAAATCTGTTTGTGAACGTGTTGGGAGCTAAAACGTTTAATTTAAAACATAAAGACACAAAACGAAAAACTACTTTATTTTAAAGAACATAAAACTATTTAAGTTACTCCACACTGATGTACATTTAAGAAACGTTTATTTACTGAGGTATCCTTCACTATTAGTTCTCTACAATATACTAGACTTCAAGTAAAGTTCTAACTGAATTACTGTAAAACCTTTTATTTGTTTATACGAAATTAACTATTGTACATTGTGAGCTGTACCAAAGTTATCTTTGTAATTTTGTATTTTTTTACTATACCTGTATACATATATTTGTTTTGAAAAGAGTAAAAGCGAAAAAAATAATAAAATTTCCTTAAGTACATTGTATTTTTAATAAAATGTAAGTGAAAAATAAATTACAAGAATAATTAATAAAATTTAGCTTTAAAATTTATTGTCTAATTAAGACGGTCGTATGACTGGAAGTACAGTCACCATTTTAAAAAGTGTGTCTGATATTAGCGGCTAAAATCTAAGTGATTCGACCATCTGCCGTTACGACCGCTACAAGCTGCAAGGACAGCGGGTGGAGACGTTTGAAAAAATAGACAGTACATTTATCTTTTTAACTGTAGTTGAAAACTCTACTGCAAGATGTCACTAACATCGATTACAAACATACCTCTAATAAATATTATTATTAATTAAGTTTATTTTAATAATGTATTTAAAAATAATTATATTTTTATTTTAAATTATAAAATTGCGTGCCTAATTATCGTTGTAAGTATTTGTGTAGCTTCTACAAAATTAAAATTAATAATGACTAGCACCTCATATTTCTTTCTAATCTTGAGCACGCTCCATCTCTATTTTTCTGCTAATGTTTTGAATGCGGTAACACAGTGGGCTAGCCATTGCGAGGAAATAGTTCAACTCTTTTTTTAAATTTTATTCTTAAAATGTATGGTCTAATTTTTTATACAAGAAAAATTCAATTATTACACTCTATTTATACATTCAAATTTATAAAAACTATATAGACTATAAAAGGAATAAAACAAAAGAAATAAATAGAAATATCATTAAAATAACCAAACTTACGGAGCTACTACAGCAGACATTATAATTTTCTCAAATTATTTTTAAAATATCCCTTTAATTTGAATAATAACATTTGTATTGATAACATTTGTACCTTGATAATTGAAGCTCCTTAAAAAAATTTGATATATAAATTAAATCTCTTTATAAATATCAGCCAAGCCTTTCACCCTACCTTTCTCCCCGCAGGAGTGTGCAGACTAGCTGCACCTATAGAGAGGAATTAGTCGTCCCTCGCGGTACTCGAGTCTAACAAACTCTTACACTTATAACACTATATTTACAATTTTAACATTTCACTCTCACACTTACATTTAGGGAGGCGATAATAGCAATGTGCTTTCGCCTTAAAAAAAAATTCACTCAACCGATATTTTCAATTAATTTAATAAATAATAGACGTTTATGTAAGAGTATTTCAACAAACATTTAGAGCATAAGTTTCCTTTAATGTCTTTATCCCATTGATTTTTAAGGTTTTTTTGTAATCGAATGGTGCTTCATTTGATCAGATGGTTACTAAAAAGTATGTTCAATAACCAGAACAGTCCATTAGTTTTACCTCAAACTGTAGCATATTCCAGGGTATTACATATATATATATATATATATATATATATATATATATATATATATATATATATATATGACTAGCCCCTGTCATATACATATACATATATATATTTCTACAGAGAAGACGCTCATAACTTTGAAAATACTACATTCATGATTTTTTTTTATTGAGTGCAATTTACCGTAGTTTGATTTCAAGGGAGAACGAACACAAAGTGTCACAAATTACGATGATGTCAGAACCAACGACCAATAAAATCGTATTATTTTACTCCATCTAACCTATAAGTTACAATATTGACTGTGTACTTTCAGTAATTATTTTACCATCACAACAAACTGTCCATCTTACTAAGTAAAACATTTGACTAATTTCTCTGATTTTAAAAAAATGCAACAATACAGGACAAACTTTTCACTATTTTTTTCGACAAATTCCAGTCCCTCGAAAAAAAATCATTTTCTAGAATCAGGAAATAAGACAATAAATAAATTTATACAATTTTTTAGAGCAATATTTTGTAATACTCATTAATTTTTCTTTATATTTTCTGTACTGATAAATTAAATTATTTTATAATTTTTTTTCTAATTTTCTGCAACGTTATATTACATGAAATCTAAATCCAACCCAATATCATTTAACTTGTAAATCCTAACTTAACCTAGCATAACCGAACCTAACATAACAAACGTAACCTAACCTAACCCTATATATCACATTACATTGTAGTATTACGTTGATATATTATTTACTAGTAGTTCAAAGCACAATAGATCTCTCTCTCTCTATCTATCTATCTATCTATCTACACACACACACACACACACACACATATATATATATATATATATATATATATATATATATATATATATATATATATATATAAGTAACTTAATTAATTACTTGTGCAACGCTCTACAGTAGCGCTCTGACGCACTAGTACCACTTTTCCACAATTTAATCGGAAACCGTAATATTTAGAAAGAATATCACTAGATAAAATTAATATAAATTGTATACTCTTTTTCCAAAAAGCGGCAGAAATTATGATATGTCTTACGGTTCAGCCAGTATAACGAGAAATAAGCAGCAACTACACTCGTCATTGTTCAATCAGAGACCGCCTGAAACTTAAGTAAATGGGAAAAAAACTTTACACATATATCATTCTGTTTTTGACCCATTTTTCGACTGATTATTTTCAGTAAAATTGAAAATTGTCTTTGTAAGATTGTACTTAGGTCTGTCGTAATTAAGGGAAGTTTTTTTCATAAATTATAAACATCCATCTGTTGTGAATTTCATTTTAGGTAGATTTTCTAAATACCGTGGTTTTGTCATTTCTACACTAGCTCTCATAATCAAATTTCTCTTCTTAAAATCTCCACATTTTGTGTTGTTCTTTTTTTGTACTACTGGAGGGTGAAGGTGATAGTATTATGTAGATTCTTAAAAAGTAGTGCTCGGTTTTCCTTACATAACTTTCATTGTTTCACTATATGTCCGTAAAGTAAGGTTCCCAAAGCGCTATAGTAGCTGCGAACGTTGTTACGCGGGATTCGGTACCCTTGGCTTGCAGCTTGGTTCCTCCGCTCCCAATCCCCACTCCGCGAGCGCTTTGCGACGCTAAGTCTTGGCTTGGTAGCCGTTAATAATGGAATTGTCTCTTCTGTCTCCTGTCAGGTGCGAATTACGCTCTGCGATTCGTTTATTGTGTGCAAAAAGACTGCGTCGGTGGACATCCATATCCAACTCTGTGAAGTCTACGAAGAAAAATGTATGAGGATACAACACGTGCGCAAATGGTGCAGAGAATTCAAATACGGACTTTCATGACGAACAGCGTTCCGGATATCCATCTGTTTCGGACGAAATGATTGCGTAAGTGGAAGAAGCAAGGGTGACAGTTTGGGAGCCCTCCGAGATGATCGCTGATGTCATTGATAAAATTTTGACACACCATTTAGGGTATAGCAAAATTCGTGTGCAAAGTGGGTCCCAAGACAGCTTACAGCAGACCACAAACGACAACGGATTGATGGCCCGCGAATTTTTTCAGGCCTACGAAACCGATGACCAGAAATTCTTGGACTTCTTTGTCACTGGGGACGAGACCTGGGTACACTATACGACACCGGAAACGAGAGAACAATGTTTTTCACTGTGAAAAATTATTGGGAATCTTATTTTACGGACAACCCTAGTAAAATGATGTTGTTTTCTATAATGCGTCATAAAAAACTATAAAAAGGAGTATTTTTTTCACTTCGATTTAAAACTTGGCGCGAGAACTATCTTGAACATGTGTTATAAGATTCTGGAGAAAAATCAGAAACAATTTGTTAAGAACAAAATTCTAACACAATCTCTGCATACGATTGACTGAGATTCTTTATAACGGGGGAATTAAAACAGAAAACAAATTCAGTTGCATTAATAAAGTTTTTCCGTAGACATGTTTTAAGTAATAAAAAAATCTAGTTTGTAAAAGTATACACAACAAAGTTCAAAATAATGTCACCCAAAAGCCCGCTGTAAAGTATGAATAACTGCATAACTTCAGGTCATTGGAGACTTTTCCCTGCTTACGTACGTTTCACGATCTTCGCACATTCTATCCGTCCATTTATTCTAGTAAAATATAAAGGAGCCTAAAATATTATTTTCGGGTTGTGACGCTGTTATTTTGTTATTCAGCGCGAGTTTTAAAATATTTGCATTCAACGCTTCCTGATATCTTTTATTCTGCTGAATATTTGAAAGTTGATTTTGACAAATATGAGTACTTACAGATTTTTTAATAATAATGTATTACCACACATTATGAAATAAACATAATAAATGATATTTAGAATTACGAAAATGTATACATATGCAATTCAAATTGTAGAATTATTTTTAATTGTAACACATAAACGCTCAAGTGAATCGTTCCGGTTACTTTCTCCCTGACAAATTACAGTGTCCAAACTACATAAAAAAGCAGAAAAATCGACAAAATTTCTTACAATCGGTTCGTAAAATTTCGTAAAAATTTTCTTCTGATATGAAAATTTCAGAGAACAATTCATAGAGAACCATTCAGTGAGTAATGGTTTGTTCTCCAGATTCTATCTCAAGTCATTGCAGGAAGTAAACAATAACGTTTTAAACTAAATTAAAAACAAATCGTTAGAGTTTTTGTTATTTACTCTTGTAAAGTAAAAGTTTTATAATTTCAAATTTAAATTCAGTTAATTGTTTTCGGAATAAATAAAGACAATTTATAAATTGTCTAAACACAAAAATACGGCTTGTTTAGTTCTGTATTAAAAGATCGCAGTAGATACATTATAATAAATTAATGACAAAATCTAGTATTGCACCAACATTAATCGCGTTGAAATCTGCATCAGTTCAAATTTCTATTTACAAATTTTCTTTGGAATTGCAAAAGAACTTAAATTGCGATAAAATTTTGCTTATTTACATTTCATAAACAAAAGGCAACCGAACGCATAACAAAAGGTTTACATTCTATTAGCTTTTACAAGCACAAAGTTCATCTTTAGGATGAAAAATGTATTCTATTTCTTTGATTAGAATTTTTTTATAAATTGATTTTTCTTTTTCCTTTCTTATTTCTGTTGCTCTTTCTTTTGTTGAGTAGAATATTAGAATTAGTAGATATCCTTAGTACAATATCAGAATTAGTAGATAAAACGACAAAACGATACATTTTAAAAATTCTCTTATACCACATAGGTCCTACTGTAATACATTGTGACAAAAACTTGATATACATTGTATTTGTACCGTTCTTGTACCACGTCATCCTCATAACTCTCAAAGTGGTCTTGAACTTGGCTATTTTTTATAATTGAAAGTTTCGAAGGGCAAAATGTTCGCAATTAATCAAGCTCTTATCAAAACCCTAATGCCATTATGCAATCAACGTCATCAACAAATTCAATGCCTGGATTTTGTTTTGAGGGTTCGTAAAACCTATTGAAGAAACGTATACGAAAAACTAGTAAAATATGTTGATAAAAATTCAATATACAACTTGTTGATCAAACCGATCGTTTCTTCGTAACCATTTTTTTCATTACTTTTTGACCAGCCCTCATAGCAAAGAGAAATGTGCAAAATACAAAAGTTTACAGAAGTAAAGTTCGTCAACGTTAGATGAAAACAGATAACAAAAGTAAACACAAAAGTAAGACATACTGGCAAACAATAAAATAAAAAACAATGTTTATGTACTGTTTCGCGATCATCGTAATTTGTATACTACATTATTATTATTCGTTTAGTGACCGTAACCTAAAATTTTTAAATTTAATTAACAAAGTAAGTATAACCGTACGTTTAACTTTCTGAATATCGATTTGAGTCAAATGCAAACCTTAAACGTACAAAAAATCCAGTGAAAAAAACATATCGTACGATTGTTTTCTAATTTTCAGCTCACAGTGTTAAGAATGGGTGACCATATGCGTGACTCAGGGAAGTTAAACAACACTTGACTGTGAAAAATGCTTCACACTTGTGAAATTGGACTAAAAACTTGTAAATTATTATTATTACGCTCGCATAATTAGTCATATAAATAATATTTTGTTTTGGAAAAAAGTGATTTTATTTAAAATTTAAATATAACTATTAAATAGAAGTAGAAGCTATTTCACTTAGCCTACTGTGACTTTGTCACTGGTATTTTTAAGTCACTCAACAGTGACGCACAAAAAAATAACTGACATGTGCGATGACACAGTATCGTCTAGTAGAAAATACGAGTATATTGGCTGCAAATATGGATTGATTTGCAGAAAGTCACTGTTCGTTTCTTCTGCGATCTTGCGGAGATATTTGTGAACAAAATATTCCCAAAGTCAAATATACTTGATATGGTGACAAAGTCACAGTTAGAGTTGATGAAAGTATCCTATATTTCTATGCTTCAGGCGTTATGTATCGTATTGGCGCTAGGGGTAAAGTAACAAGATTGACGCTGAGGAGAACTTATACTCAAGTACAGAATTCACAAAGAGGTTTAAATTGTTTGTGTAAAGATTAAGTAAAGCCGTAAAGTTTATGGTTCCTGTTTATAAAAATGTGTTACAAAAGTGTTAGAAGAAAGCGCTAATTATTTTCTTGAGTAGGCCTACACCGGTTTACTTTTCCTAGATTACATCTCAATTTCTTATGTTGACGTGTCGTATTTCATTCATTATCAAAACCTGTTGCTGCAGAGTGCGTGGGGTAACCCGAAACAAATCTATGAAAGACAGATTAGCGTTTTCAATAAGTTAATATCATTCCTAGCAGAAATAAAAAACAGTGCACACATTATTAATTTAATTGATTATTATTTTATAATTATGTTACTTAGCACATGTAACTTGTTCTTATAAAGAATTATGTAAAATATATTTTATTTTTGTTTGAAAACATAACCTAATGTTAATCAAAAACGTTTGTATTAGATCCAATACAAATAATAAATATCCGAACACAATTACTGTTAATAATACTCAGTAGACATAGAACCTACAATACAGTACAGTTTTATATTAAGAGGGCTGAGCTTATAAAGAAACACTAACGAGAAATAGTTCTATAAATCACCATAGTGTCTACGTGACTTGTCACCGGTGATTTTTTTTGTCACAGTCACTGTCGTCACAAGTATTTAAAAGTCGTCGATTTTCCCACCGAATATATATATATATATATATATATATATATATATATATATATATATATATATATTACAAAATATGTAGTTTCAACCTCACTATCTTTTAGTTTGTCTTTATATGAATATGTTCAAATAATATCAATTAACGGAATAGTTCAGCCAATAAATTACGTTTTATAATTGTTTTCTCGTTTCGCGGTTTAAACAGTGTCTCCTCATGAAAAATTCAACATTTCAAATGCAAGAAGTTAACTGTGAAATTATACTGTAAAAGAGGAAGCAGGAGAATAGCCCTTGGCGTGATTTTCCGGTCTCCGTTTTACGTAATTATAATCAAGTCTGGTACCCTCTTTCGAAATGTATCAAGAATGTTTAACTATTTCCAACTGAAAAAAAATAATTTGTCAAGCATAACTGACACAATGACAAGTTATTTCCGAAAGATAAAAAAAGTGTTAGTACCACATGGGTAATAATTTTAGTTTGTCAAAATATAGATTTATCGCTGTAATTTAATAACTATTTGTCCTATGCGATGTTAACAATTTAATGTCAACATTAATAATCTCGTTGAAAATCTGTAATAATTTTCAAATTTTATAGTTAATTGAAAATGCGAAAAAGAAACCTTATTATAATACTTTTTTTATTTATTTATATTTCACAAACAACCAAACGCATAATTTTGATAAAATAGAAATATCGTTTTTGACATATTTTTTGCTTCATTACCTACATATTATTATTTTCTTATTATTTCATATTTATAACACTTATAGAAACCTACTACTTATGCAATCTCACTCACACATACACAAACACGCACGCACATTTACGCAGTTTCTGAAATTTTAAACTATTAAATTAAATTAAAATAGAATATGAATATTTATTTATTTACATGTGAGTTATATCCATACAGAAAAAAGTAATATATAGAGAAGAAGAAGAAAAAGAAGAAAGAGGAAAGTATACATACTAAAAAAAAAAAAACAGTATAAGCTTATGAAGGTATATGAAATATTAGGCAATCTGCAGAAAAAAACCTATTCCAGGGTTACTATCGTTAGATTTGACTAAAGAACAGGTGCAGAATGGAAAAGGTGAAAAAAATAAAAACACTATCAATTCAGAAGGAAAAAATAAATTGCACGCCTACCTTGGTAAAATTTTCTTTTGACAATTGCGTTGGTATTCGAGTTTTTAATCCAATTTGGAAACTAAATGTATTAATTTAAACTGATTTCAACGCTTATTAAGATATGAGGTAGTATTTGAAGACAATACAGTAAACGATAAAAAAAGTTACACTATTTAGATAACTTTTTAATAACTTTAAATAACTACTACGTTTTAAGAGAAAACTTGGAAACAATTGTACTCTAATTTTAACTGGAAAATGTTAATGTATATTTAAAGTTTCCATTCGACTCGCTTGATATTGTGAAAGTAAAACCCGTATTTATAATTTAAACATTCAAAGAAACCGAAACCAATCCGACAACAAATTTTGAAATGCTTTCAGGCGGGTGCGACTGACAAAGAAGCGGTTGGCTTGCGCACGTTATTAAAACCTTTAAATCCAAAACTTTGCATTCATTTTCAGATCGCAAACTTCCCAGGTTTCGATAAATCCTAAGACGTAGATTTGCAAAGTTTATTTTCAATTACGAACCATTTATCAAGTTTTCAAAAGTTGTTTTTATTTAATTTCTTTGCGCTAGCTACAGCAAAGCATTGATAAACAACGTACTGATATAACAAAAGTGTTAGATTTTATTACTTTATGACAATTCGATGAGAGAAAATATTCTACAAGCTTTCAGTAAGTTCCAATATCCATTTCGTATGATGTTATTACCAAAAATAATTTTTTTAAATGTCTGTTTATCTACATTTTAGATTTTTTTATACAGGTTGTCTGGTAGTCCTACAAAAGTGGTTGCAAGGGTATTGAAGCTGCAACATTTTAGTTCGATTTCTGTAGCAGTAGCAGTCACTCTATCAGTAGCTGTAGCGGTTAATCTCTTAGTAGCTGTAATATTCACTCTTTTAGTAAATGAAGCAGTCAATTTCTTAGTAGCTGAATTAGTCAATTTCTTAGTAGCTGTAGCAGTCACTCTCTTAGTAGATGTACCAGTCACTCACTTAGTATCTGTAGCAGTTACTCTCTTACTATATGTAGCAGTTACTCACTTAGTAGATGTTGCAGTTACTCTTTTATTAGTTGTAGCAGTCATTCTCTTAATAGGTGCAGCAGTCACTCTCTCAATAACTGTAAGAGTTACTTTCTCAGTAGCTATAGCATTCACTCTCTTAGTAGGTGTAGCAAACACTCTCCTTGTAGCTGTAGCAGTCACTCTCTTAGTAGATGTAGCAGTCACTCACTTAGTAGCTGTAGCAGTTACTCTCTTACTAGATGTAGCAGTCACTCACTTAGTAGATGTTGCAGTTAATCTCTTAGTAGATCTAGCAGTCACTCACTTAGTAGATGTAGCAGTCACTCTTCTATTAGTTGTAGCAGTCATTCTCTTAGTAGGTGTAACAGTCACTGTCTCAATAGCTATAGGAGTTACTCTCAGTAGCTAAAGCAGTCACTCTCATTAGATGTAACAATCACTCACTTAGTACATGTAGCAGTCACTTTCTTATTAGTTGTAGCAGTCAATCTCTTACTAGCTGTAGCAGTCACAATAACATTAGCTGTTGCAGTTTCAGTCTTTATAGCAGTAACATTTGTCGCAATACACGTATCTTTAATATAAGGTTTCAAAATAGTAGTATCTATAGGTGTCATAGAAGCTGTAGCAGTAGCATAAATAGACGTTACAGTAGCAGTCGCTGTAGCAGTAGCACTAGATTTTGTAATTAATTATTAAATTTAAAAAAAATATCGTATGTCTTTTCTGTCTTTTTAATGTTAACTTGAGTGGTCGGTTAATGTGCAATATAGGTACACAACATACAGCAAAGAAGGGATAATATTAAACAAACATTTCAGCAAATACTTTATGTAATATTTATTAATACCAAACTATAAATTTCAAACTTACTCAAAAAGTTCTAAATACTTTTCAAAGTGACTGTACTTACCAATTAGTTAATTATTATTTAATTCACTCTTAATTAATTAACTGAATCAGTTATTATTTAAAAACATCTATTTATATTGTATAATAAAATATTTAAAGTCGCTGGCTTAGTTTTATATTGAATACAACACAAACCATTGTCGTTTAAAATAGAATGACCCACTCTGGTCTATATAATTGCCAGCCAAACTGTAAAACATATTGATGCGCTCATGTTTAGTTAAACTTAATGAGCAATTGTTTGCCAGTTTTAGAATTGGTCCAAGTGTTCTGCCTATCGTCACAGCCAACACTGAACTAGCTCTGTTGTAAAATCAAATACAACTGGGTTTGCTGTAACTAACACTATCATTTGACCAAACAACAGGCATCATTCTATTAATGTACAATTTAGACTCTTAAAACATCCACTCTGTCTCAGTTTGTATATTACAAATCTAAAGGAAAACACTGTACAGATATGTTTTACATTGTTTTAACCTCTTAAAAATAAAAATCATAATAATTATAAAACGAAATTTAATAATAATAATAAATAATGTATAAATTGTAATCGAAACACCAGCCATTCAACTGAGCAATGGTAAACAAATTAAGATTGTGAACAAGTTCAAGTATCTTGGGAAAATTTTACCCTGGAACACAGACGAAAAACCATCGATAGACAGCAGAACATACAAACTGAAACAAGTGCAACGACTAACCTGGCCAACCTGCAAAAAGAAATCGCTCTCATTGAATGCCACATTTCGACATTATAATCCTGTTGTTAAACCTGAGGCGACTTATGCTAGTGAAACACTCGTCAAGTTGAAGATTAAATCAACAATTGATAAACTGCAGAAAGCAGATAGAAGGATCATCAGAACAATCATTAACAAGAAACACCAAGTGAATGGCCAGTGGAGATTACTACCGAATGAAGTGGTATACCGAGAAAGTGAGTCAATAATAGACACGATGCGGAAAAGGAGAATTGCTTTTTTCGGCCATATAGCACGCCTTCCAGAAACCTGACTGGTAAAACTGGTGAAATTTAGATATTTCTGGAAGATTAAAACGCAGAATAATTGGTTAAAAAAGATCCAGAGTGATTTAGAAGAGTTAAATGTGACGATGCCTCAAATTGAAGGTAAAGCAGAGAAGATAATTCTAAGGAATAAATATCTGCTATTCAAGCAAATAATATTTGAACGAAAGACCTATACCATAACTGATGAACAAAGGGCAGTCAGGTCGGACAGGATGAAGAAATTTTGGGAACGGAAGAAGAGGCTGAAACACTAGTCTCTCAATGGCGATGTTGGGCTTGGAAGTGTATGGACTAATTGAAGTGCTCCAATGAGGGCGTAATTACAATCAGAGTTTATTTCTATTACAACAGATATTAACTCTTTCATGTTTCAGCAAAACCATTGTATTGTTTTGATGACATTTGTATATATAAAGTACTTGTATAGTATACGAGGTGTGGCGATTAAATAACAAGACTAGTTCAGATACCGGCAAAAAGCGAGTGCACCACGTCAGGTTTGAACATGCCTGTGCCTGTTGGTGCTTCCTACACGCTGAGCTCTACTGGTACGGTTGTACATTGCTCAGTCTCGTTGTAGCGCCCATGAATGTGCTAGCGTCTCGTCGAAAAAATTCTAAGTGTTCAAATGGAGCAGCGAATTAACCTCAAGTTAAGCAAATACTCTTCTAAAACAAATCTATAAAGAAAAAAAAAGATCACTGGGGACCAGGTCGGGTGAGTACGGTGGGTGGTCTAACAAAGTTATGTATTTTGTAAAGAACACCTACTCAGGGTTCAATCCAGGAATTCCTCTTCGTCTTCTCACTCTTTACTAAGGACTGTCAGAACCTCAACGAAGTAATGTTGATATACCGTCTGACCTTCGAGGATGCATTGAAAGTAGACAATGCTACTCTTGTGACAGAAAAAAATCATTTTGGCCTTGAATTTTTATTCGCTCATTTTCGCTTTTTGCATGAGGTAGGACTTTTTAAAAGTATCAAAATGGCAAACACTGCTACAGAAGCTCATGCAATGTTTAAGGAGATGTACAGAAGTGAATGAGGTGATAATCATGCACAAGCTTTTGAGGGTTTTAAAAGTTTAGGGATGTGAAACGACCGAAGACAATCCGCGTCCTGGAGGACCCTCGACATCAAAAACGAATAACGTTCAGAAAAGTGGAAAATTGATCCGCGAAAATCGTCGTCTGAGAGTCCGAGCTCTTGCTGAAATCTCAGGGATTAACAAAAAAAGTATCTGTAAAATTTTGCATGTATCATTGAACGTGCAGAAAGTTTGCTCAAAATTGGTGTTAAAAGTTTTCACTCCAAAGCAAAAGGAAATGAGAATTAACATTTGTGCTGACTTTTTAAACAACATAGATAATAAGCCAATATTGTTAGACGGAGTGATTACGTGTGATGAATCCTATTTTTTACCAATGATTATCAAACAAAACAAAAACGCCAATTTAACGCGCATTTAAAGAGTCCCAACTCACCATGCAAAACCGAAATACAATTCGAACTATTTACAATTATTTACCTTTGGATGAACAGGAACAAAAAAGAAATTTATAATTATATAAATTCAAATATATATATATATATATATATATATATATATATATATGTGTGTGTGTGTGTGTGTGTGTGTGTGTGTGTGTGTGTGTGTTGCGCGCGCGCGCGCGAGTGCATATGTATATATTGTTGTTTTAGTTATTTTAGTTTAATTAAATTCAAACTTGTCACAAAAATATTTCGGTAATATCTCTGACAATTTCGTTAACCACCCAAATTCTAGCAGTTTCAAAATGGCGGCAATTTAAAATCTTTAAAAAGTTAATAACATTTTATCTTAAATATTTTGTTTAAACAAAGCTGATCTTGTCATTGTAATCAATGTTAAGATTTTATACATATACGCGTATATATTTGCATTTTGAATTTTCGAAATTTGTTGATATTATGAAAATTAGTTTGATGGCGGCCATGGTTCATTTTCGAATTTCCAATGTAATTAATTTTAAAATAAGCCAATATAGGCAGATTTTAATGCTGATTATGATGGTTAAATCAGAATTTTAAGAAAATGTAAAATAAAGAAACTATATTTGGAAATTCGCTTCCATCAAGTTAGCGAGACAGCTGCTTTCAACAATTATATAAAGATTAATTACAAACACATGTTTTTTTCATTAGCTCGTTTCCGGTTATCAAATAATTCATATCCGTTATTTAAATAACATGTATAGCAATCTGACTTTTTAAAAAAGTCACAATTGAAAAATAAACCATCCATTAAGAAGACGCTACTTATACTATGTAAGGTATAGGGCAGCAATTGCTGAGCACTGCGGTAGCAATTGCTTACGAAAGTAAAACTTTTGACAGCAGCATTAACGCTGTCATAATGTCGGTTCTTTTGTATAAAAAACGAATGTTTTTAAAACCGGGGGTAGGCAATTTGTTGCTTAATAGCAAACATTTCCGGTAGAGTGCGTTACTGCAGTGCAGAATGTGGTTCCTGTTAATGGGTTTGGTGCTAGCGGCAAAAACTTTCTAACATTTTACGTTTGAAACGTTTCTGACGTGAACACAAGTAAGTATTCTAAGATGAATTACGAACTTATGAAACAAATTTAAAATGTGCACAAGTAATACTTAAAAATTCACTTGTGCTCATAAAGGCTTGTAGATATAATGAGATATTTTATAAACAAGTTTTTTGCTGTTAACCGGACTACTAGCGCACTAGCATACTTAGAATATAAAAACAGAAGAATGCTTCAGTTCTAATTTTAAAATGGTTATATAACTAAATGAGACATTTAATACATACAAAAACATTGCTGGCTTTTCTACAAAAAATATAGACCTAAAATTTGTACACATTCAAATTTATTTTCGAATAATATTAATTAAATAAGCTTTAAACAATTTTTTGTTATAAAAATACACATAAACGATATATAATTACAAACTGTAGTGCAAGTTTGATTTTTGCACAGTTCAAATACAGTAAAATCTCTCTGTTGTAAATCTCTCTGCAACTAAAATCTCTCTAACGGCAAAACTGTGTCAGTTTCTTTCCATTACTGTAGTAAAAATATGTATTGTAATTTCCTCAATTAAGGACAACAAAACTCCAAGAATCTCTCTATAGCGGCAAAACAAGTGCACACTTCCTACTCTTCTTCCCTATTTCTCAGTATGCCGACACGTCTTTCGAGTTTTAAAAGCAGTGCTTAATGCGTCAACTGAATCGAGTATTTTGTTATTTTACAAATAATGTTTCATTTTTTTAATACTTTCACAATACAGTGTAATGGTGTATAAATGGAAAATGTTATCGTTACATGTAAGGGTTAGAGTTTTCATAAGTTGGAGAAAGGTGTGAAGCAAGTAGATGTTTGCAGAAATTTTAATTTAACTAGTTCTTTTGTTGGCGCGATTTGAAAATTTAAAATAAAATAAAGGACAGCATTAATTAAATAAAATAAAGGGAATAGTTCCAAGAAAATGAGGAACCAGATTACAAGGAATTGATGAAACGGTTCTGCAGTAGTTTCGGTAAAATATTGCCTTTTCTCACAATTACAGAAGAGAAATAGTTAATAAATATAGGTTTTTAAAGACTTAAATTACCAATAGAATATATTACGTTTTACAAATAAAAACACATTTTATTTGAGCTCTCTCTCTCTCTCTCTCTCTCTCTCTCTCTCTATATATATATATATATATATATATATATATATATATATATATATATATATATATATATATAGATATATATATATATAGAGAGAGAGAGAGAGAGAGAGAGAGAGGAAATCTCTCCAGAATAATGACGCTATAGAGAGATTTTATTGTATTTCCATAACGGGTATTATCACTTTAAAAAACTTTTAAGTTTTATGGATTACAAATATAGCGTTTAAACACTACAGATAGTTCAAATCTCACGAAATACAAATATTCTCATGTAGTCCATTTTAAAAACTAATATTTTATTTCGCTTAAACATTTTAAAATCATTACGTTTTTTAAAAAAAATTAAATTAGACATGCCTAGCAATTTCTTGTATCAGGTAAAATATACACACTTGCGATATCATGAATTACATGATTAATTCACTCTTACATTATACAAATAATTAGTATTCCTTAAGCATACCAGTGAGCTAACCATTTCTAGAATATTCGTGCAATTAATTTCTTTAAATTCATGTCTATAAGTAAATAAAATAACAATTATTTAAGTTGTAAACGACATTATACAACGAATCCGACCAACATTGCAAAAAATTGTTAAATATTTTTTTAGTTAAATATATTTCTCGCATTGCATATAAATAAGGTTGTTAGTAAATATCTAAATTATAAATGCACGCCGTTACATATCCATTCCAGCATCACAATTACTAAAGCATTAACTGTTGGATATATTGTACGTGACTAATATTTTATATTTCTGTATGTTGTACATACGTGCCAAATGTTAATAAAAAATTGGTTGAGTATAATTTCAATTTAGCAATAAAATCGGTGAAATAATTGAACCGGTACAAACTAGCAAAGAACAGTGATTACTTTAGTTTTTTTACAATTTTACTTCCGTCAACCAATCCCCCTACTTCCGTATTTTTATTGTCGTACAGGCTTAACTAAAATTATTCAAAAACTAAAATGAAATCCTTTATATGAAACTTGTATTTAAAGTCTTATCAACTTGCAAGGCTGTTTAATCAGACCAAACTATAATCAGTTTAGTTATATGTAGGCAAACACATAGTTATTTCAATTATAACAATTAAAAATAACATTTTATGAATGATATATCCATTATTTTATATTCATCTGATTGCCTGAGGTGTAAAAGATTGGTCATTCTGCTGCATCTGCGAATTTTTCCCACTTAAAGCCGTAGGATAGAGACTGTAATTACTGCCGCAGGTTAGTTTTTCCATTCTGTTAACGTTTATTTCTCGTCGTCTTTAACCTAGCTTGTAAAACGTGTAAAAAGAGGAAAAAAAATCTTAAAAAGAAAGACAGCAATAATAGTATTACTTAAGTAAAAATATTATAGAAAAAACAGCTGACTTGGTGAACATCACCTACTCCACTGTATAATAATATAATTATAATATTTTAAATGCATATTACACCTTTTTTTTTTATTGCCTATTTATAGAGTAGATAGTATTTTTATTGCTTATTTAGATTTTCAAGCGCTAAAACTGACTGCACGTATTTTTCCCTAGTTAGTACTTAGTATAATTGAACAAAAGCTTGCAATTCGGAACTTCTATCTAACTTCAAACACTATTCAGTTGAATTAATTCACGTTAAAATTATAAAGTCTGAGTGAAAATTCGCGAGAACGCAAATAGGCAAAATTGTTTACTATATAAAAGTAAAACTTAGAACAAAACGCGTCACAAAGGGAAGTGTAGGCTGTCCACTTGAGAAAGTCCCTGCTCTGTGTTTTGTGCGCTCGGGTTATCTGATACACTTCAACTTGCACACTTCAAACTGGAATCTGTTTATACATGAATGTATACTTCAGACTGAGAGAGATTTTAATAGGATAACGCTAAAGCTTTGTTAAAAACAAGTAAAATGGTTCGTCTGTGTTCTGTAACGAGTTGGAGGATATTTTGTATCAGTTGAAGTGATAATTTATATAATGGTCCAAGCAATCAGGTGAATGTAGTTCTAATTACTTAGAGCAGTGAAATAATAAATTGTAGGACTTTTAACAATTTTTAAAACGTTGGTTAGTTAACCATAATTTAATTACTTTTACTTTCTTAATATTGCTTCCATTTCCGAAATATTTTACAATTGTGAAATAACAACAAACATCCTTCAACAACTGTACAGTAATTTAAAAAATATATGAGTTGATGCAACAATATAAACAAAATTTTAAGTTATGATTATTATTATAAATAATTTATCGTATTATTTCTGTATCAAATAAAAACGTCAATAAACAATAAACGGTAACACAAATGTTAACCTGACATTATCATTTTTTGATATTTATCCAATAAACCCGAATTACAAATTAAAAAAAAAATAGTTCGTGATGATTTTGAACTATTTTTCTTGTTGCTACTGTTGTTGTTGCTACTGTTCTTGTTGTTGTTGCTGCTTTTGTTTGCGAAAACAGAAAATCACATTTTTCATCAAGCTTCTTTAATGTACCTTCTTACATATCCTTTTCTTACATATCTTACTTTTCTTTTTAAATTACATTTCTTACTTATCCTTTAACGTACATCTCCATTAACGTAACCTCTTACTTCTCTTTTAAAGCAAAATTCTTACTTTCTTACTTCTTCTCTAACGTGTATTCATTACCTTTCCTTTGAAGTATTTTTTTTTATTTCTCCATTAATAGTAACTTCTTAATTTTTCTTTTAACGTACACTCTTACTTCTCCATTAACGTACACTTCTTATTTCACCTTAACGTACATTTCTTATTTCACCTTAACGTACATTACTTACTTCACCGTAACGTACATTTCTTACTTCTCCTTTAACGTACATTTCTTACTTCACCTTAACGTACATTTCTTACTTCACCTTAACTTACATTACTTACTTCACCTTAACGTACAATACTTACTTCTCCTT